>BLSH010440097.1:1559317-1574350 GCA_018402905.1 Glandirana rugosa
CAGGAGTGACTCCTGCTGCCATGGAGTCCATCAGGAAAGGAAAATTACGGTAAGTATTTGATAGTACATTTTCAGTTTTCCTGACAGACTCCATGGCAGCATATGTATGGGAATTAACTCGCCATACACCCAATGGGCGGGCAATGCTATCCCAAAGGCTTTAATTTGTATCATCAACAGACAAGACCTGCAAGCCAAAATAAACAGAGGCTAAAGAAGCAGACTCTACACAATAATGAGCCATAAACATATTGATTGAGGACCACAAGGTTGCCCTACAGACTACTTTGGGAATCACATGCTGTGAATATGCCCAAGATGTAAACCCATGCCTGGTCGAATGAGCAGGCAGTACCTCCAAAGCAGCCAAGCCCTTGGCTCTCTGAGCCTGCTGGATGGCCTAGGCAATCCGTGCCACAATCATCCTAGATGAGGCACATTCCTCTGTCCTTTCTGGCAATAGAATTAACAGGCATTCTGAAACGTGAAGGAAGTTGTAGCTTTGTAGATATGAAAGACTCATGTGCCCTTAAGAATTGAGTCAAGCATAGATAACAGCACCACTCAAACTGAAAAGAACGATAACAAAATTCTCTGTTACCAATGAACCAATCTATGAGGCTTTTTATGCAGACGTGATAGCCAGGAAAAAGGCAAACTTGACAGAGAGGCCTTTAAGGGAGACAGCCCTAGAACACTCTGCTCCAATTCCCGAGAAGGAGTTGAGAACAAAAGGGAGACTCCATTTGGAAAACCTCCACTTACTTCGAGGACTGAGCCTAGCTGCTCCCTTGAAGAATTGTTGGACAGGAAAAGATGCCTAGACCTGGATACACCTGTGAAGGCCAATAAAGCTGACATTTGAATTCCGAAGGAGCTGACCGATAGAGCCAGAACTAAATCAGACTGGAGGAAGCCTAGAATATTTAGAACTTCTAGATCACTACATGATCTGTCAGCAGCAGACATGTATTTGAGTAAACGTTGACCAAATTCTTCCATAAACTTTGTTTGCGTTCATTCTTCTTGTATTCAAGAGAGTGGAGATGACTCTGGAGGAGAAGCTGAAGACTTCCGATCTCGAGAACCAGGCCGTCAGACGCAAGCGTGCTGGACATGGAAGTAGAATTGCACCCAGTGACAGAAGGTCTGGCCTGAGGAGAAGGTGTACTGGGTTCTGGAAGCTAAACTGTGCTAGCAAGGGGAACCATGGCCTAATTGCCCAATAAGGCATCCTTGCCACTACCTGCACAACCTCTGCTCGGAGTCTTCATAGAAACCCGAGGTTGACCAGGACTGTAAGAAATGCACCAGTCTTACTGCATTTCCAATGATCAGGGCATTTGTGACTGAAAACCTCCACATGTAGAGGCTATTCGTTGTTGTCCAATTGGACTCTGGAAAGAAAGTCTGCTAGAATATTTTGGACTCTGGGGACATAAGCCGCTGAGGTGTAGGCTTGAATCTTCTGAGCCCAAGACATAATTGGCTCCTGCTTCCCATAATAGAGAATAAGCTGTGAGTCCTTCTGTCTTAATATAGGAGACCACCATAGTGTTGACTAACCTAAGAGCATCGGCGCTCCCTTCCTCATATAAAGAAAGGCCTGTAGGGTGCAGAAGGCTGTCCGTAGTTTCAGAATGTTTAACACAATCCTGTGAAATTGACAGCCCCGTCTGTCTTGAGCTATCCCCGACAGACAGCAAGCCCCCCAGTCCATATTGCTAGCAGCGGATGTGATTGTGAACCAGGAAATGGGGCAATGGAATGGCAAATGAGCCAGTTCCTCCACTGCAGCCACCAGGGGACTCGCTCTCGTGATTGAGGTAATGTAGATGACCTGAATTCTGCTTCCTGGCTCCCACTGCTGGAGAAACCCCTTCCGGAAGGGCCGTCTTCTCCAGTTTCCACTTGACCCTCAAAATCGTAGACACCATAGTGTCAATCATTTTAGACACTGAAAGGCGCGCAGGCGGGAAGAAGACAGGGCCAGGAGTATTCTGTTCCAGCACCTCGGGATCCAGAGTCAAGGCAATAGTCCTCTTGATTATATTGCACTGAGCCCCGAGGCATACAGGAGACTGAGAGGGCTCCAGGCGACTCTTTCCAGAATCAGCTGCCATCCGAATTTGAGGAGTGTTTTGGGACACTAGGAGAAGTACATCCACGTAACTAAGCTACATCCACGTAACTAAGCAGGCCTATGCTCCTTGTTTTGATAAAGACCATAACAACCAATAAGACCCTGAAAATACACAGGGTGATGTTGAAAGCCCGAATGGCTGGAGCAGGAGATGGTCCTGACCTATAGTGAACCAAAGCAACTTGCAGAAGTCTTCTACAATGGGCACATGAAAGTAAGCATCTTATGTCTATTGGAAACAAGCCAGTCACCTGGCTGCACCCCCTATGAATCAGGGACAATGTTTCCACCTTGAACTACTGCTTGCTGACAATTTTCTCAGGTGTGCAAGGTCCAAACCAGGCCTCCGCAAGCAGTTCCCCTTCATGACCATAAAGAGGGGCGAGTACCTGCCCTGAAATCTCTCGCATTCAGAAACTGGCACGGCAGCACTTTGCGACACCAGTGACTTATGTAAAGCCTGAGTATATGTTACCTTTATCTCAGTGTGAGGTAAAATCCATTGAAATGAATCCGAGATGAAGCAGACCTCTGATGGACCATGCATGTCCCCTAGAGACCATTTTGATGTCCCAATAGTCTGAGGCCCAAACTCAGTAGCTTCTTCATACCCGAGTTCAAACTTCTAGCATGCTTCTGAGGGGAAATCTGGTCTCCACACCAGCTCTTCCTAAAATTCAGACCTGGGTTGTAAAAACGTGCAACCCTCGCACGCTCCGAACTTTTCTGTAGACTGTTGTCTTCCGGCCTATCTGGAGCCGGCCCTGAGGCAGGACCCTAGCTTGCCAACTGTGGCCCAGGATGTGGTGCCAGTCAGCTTTCAAAGATGATGCTCCCTCAAAGGGAATGCTATATGACGCCTGATAGTGACGGGATCAGCAGGCCCAGGCCCTTGCCATAGCACTCACTTGCCGTAACTGATGAGAGCATAACCCGCGCCACCATGCAGATGATGCTAATTGGAGCCTCACCATGGAAACCGACACCAGCTCCGGGTCCTGAAGCATAGAGTTTCTGAAAACGCTCCTGAGTACTGGGCCCACATTCCCACGTTTTCATCCTTTTTTTTTTAACATGGCCACAAGAGCCCAGGCCAACCTTCGGGCCATTCACTGCTTCTTCTAAGAAAAAGCGACACGTTTGCTCAGAGGGGAGGTATATCTCGTGACCTTGCTCATCCAAAATGATGTCCCCTAGTTCCGTTAGGAATGGGGAGAATAGAACACTCTCTCTGAGGCTGAGGCTACGTCTCCACTATTGCGACCCCAAAGTCGCACGATTCAGAGTGCGACTCTGGGGTGCAACTTTGATGCGACTAAGTGCAGCCCCCGATTCAACTTTACAGTCTCTGGATCAGAGCTGCATCAAAAGTCGCACGAAGTAGTGCAGGAACCTTTTCAGAGTTGCTGCAACTTTAAGTCACATAAATTGGAATGCATGACAAGTCGCACTGGAGGAAAACGGAGCCCAAGGTGGTTACAGAACTTCCTCTTGTTCCTCAGGGGACTCTACAGGTTCTATTCCAGTAAATGCAACCCTCATTGCCTTAACAAAAGGCATTATCAGTAGGGTTGCCACCTCATCCCTTTAAAACCGAACACATACTAATTACACAGGTTCTGTGGCTGATTAAGATGGTAATTAAGCTCACTTGGTGCCTTATCTGCATTAAATTAGCCTCAGAACCTGCGTAATTCATATGTGTTTGGGTTTAAAGGGATGAGGTAGCAACCCTAGTTATCAGAGTAAAGAGACTCATCTCCCTCTGCCCCACCGTCGGAGGTCTTCATAGACGGATGGCTTGATGGGACAGTTCCCGTTCTTCCTGGCCATCCTAGCGGGAGAACATGCCACAATGGCTGTTGAACTTTTAATGTGGCTTACATTCCACTCTTTAAGGGATTCTTGCACCACATGCCTTATCAGAGATTCCACCTGTTGGAAATCACTATCCCCTTCTCCAACCACCTGGGCTTTAGCATAGCTCATGCAGAGACTTACCCTCTGAGACGGAGTCCCGCATCCCCAGTAGGCTCCCTTCTTGGAGCAGCTGACATAGCGGTGGGTGCGTGAAGGGGGATTCATAGCTTCTACTATGAAGGCTGGGCCTTGACAGTGCCCTATGCCAAATACATTTGGAAGAGGAATGTTGTGACCTAACGATGTCTTTATCATCTTGTGCCGTGCCTTGTCACTTTGACCTAGAAGGAAAAATAAAAAAAACAAAATAGGATAGAAAGGAAATGGTTAAACTCAAAAAGAGTACCCAGGTAAGCAAGGAAAGCAAAGGGTTAAACCCCCCTCTCATACTTGCTGCACAAGGGCTGGCCACCTATGCAGTGAAACCTCCACAGTGTAAAACTGCACAGCCAGACAACCTGCCCAGCTGATCAAAACATAGCAGAATTACACAGGCAGCCTACCAGGAAGTTAATGCAAAGCATATACCTGTGATGATTGCACACAACATTAAGGCTGGATTCACACCTGCACGGTGCGAATTCCAGCCTGTCTGCTGCCGGGAAGGGGCGGAGCCGCCATTCGGCGGCTCCTGTCCGTTCCCACAGCGCAGCAGCTGCAGGGGGAGAGATGGGGAGGGGCCACGTGCAGGGGAAAATATCCCCGTTCAGTGCGGAGTGCATCTCCGTGTTAGGTGCGTTCCCATTGAACTCAACGGGCTGGGAATTCGCACCGCATTGCACAAAAAACGCACAATACGGAGTGAGAATGCACCGCACATATGTGAACCGGACACATTGAAAACAATGTGTTTTCAAGTGTCCTGCGAATTGGATGCGGTTTAAGTCGCATCCAATTCGCATAGGTGTGAACCCAGCCTTAGGCTCCTTTCACACAAGAGCAGCCCGAGCGTTAGCGGTAAAACGCCGCTAATTAGCGGCATTTTGCTGCTATATGGGCGGCGGCAGTGCGCTTTTAACCCCCCACAATGGGTTAAACAGGGGTTAAAAGTGCCGGTTTGCAGCGCTCCCAAAGCGGTGTTCAGGCGCTTCAGGAGTGCTACCCCATTGTTTTCAATGGGCAGGGGCGGTATAGGAGCGGTGAATACACCGCTCCCACACCGCTGTAAAGATGCTGCTTGAAGGATTTTTCTTTCCGTCCCACAAGCGCACCGCCCCAGTGTGAAAGCACTCTGGCTTTCACACTGGGGTGTATTGAGGGGCATTTTTCAGGCGCTATTTTTTGCGCAAAAGCGCCTGAAAATGCCTTGGTGTGAAATGGGTTTTAGAGAAAACTGCTGCAAGCTGCCCACAGAGAAATCCCTATATCAACAGTACTGACCGCTGATTGAATTTCTCCACTGAAATGATGCCACCGCCGCCCACAGTGCACATGCACTGGGTACCTGGTCAGGAGTAACCTGGGGACGCCCGGCCGGAAGAGAAAGCAACGGTTTGGAACGCCAATGCGCTCCAGCTGCTATAGACTAGAAGACACTAGAGTCAGGGAAGAAAACAGACTACCACAAACTGCTGCCATAGAATATGTAATATAAAGGTATACATCACCGCACACGGCACGAACACAGATCTGCAATTCAATCCTGCTTCCACGATCAAACCGGACCAGGTAGGCTGATCACTCCCTACTTGGGGCAGATAGGGCCACCCGCTAGTAGCTGGGCTGTCTGGCCATTGCGCCGCTTGCCTGCCAGTGGCTAGGCTTCTAGCTCTTCCAGCGCCTCTTCCAATTGCCCACTTCATACCCTGCTAGTAGCTAAGGTTTGTCGGAGTATCGCGACCTGTCTTCCTAGCGGTCTCTGTTGGCCGGTCTTGATCGCGGAGAGGAAAAACTTCAGGTAATCAAATAATCAAACCGGTCCATAGGAGGAGGACAAAAAAAGGAACACGGCCTCTGGCTCAGAGCAAAGATTTATGGGAGTGGGGTCCTATAGGGGCGGGGTTACGTATGCTGCCATGAAGTCTGTCAGGAAAATGTTTTTCCCATAGTGACTAATCAGAAATAAGCTGTAATTTTACAGGTAACAGATAAAAAATTATAACAAACATCTATGTAATTTATTGATGTGTGCAAGACTGTTATATATGAACCATATTACTGTCTTGAATTCATAGTTGCTACTTGGTAAGAATTCTTCCCTAAGTGATGACCCATGATTCTATACCTACTGTGCAAAATATGTGCTGTACTTGGAATTTTTTCTTTGTAATATCTTGTTTATTCAATAAAACGTTTATGAAACAAAAAAAAAAAAAAGAATTCTTCCCTGATACAAACATTAAACTTTATAAAGCTGGTTAAAATAGTCATTTTCTGCAAGTAAACCTACAAATGTTTATGCAAATAACATGTAAACCATAGCGCACTCACCTATCAGACAGGAGGGGCTTCAGTGGATTACTACAAGATGGTGTCTTAAATGGTCTAGTGAATTCTTTTTTGTCATCCGTGTTTGGACATTTCTGAAACCGTCTGCAGAAAGGCATATTAAATAATCACTGCTAGATCCAAGATCAGATGAACAACTTGAGGGGAATTTATCAAAACTGGAGCAGCCAGCGTCTGGAGCAGATGTGCATAGCATCCAATCAGCTTCCATCTTTATTTTTCAAAGTTTACCTGGACAAGCTGAAGATAGAAGTTTATTGGTTACCATGCGCAACTGCTCCAGATTCTCTCTGCACCCCTCCTTGTGCTCTTTTGAATTTCAGCATTTACCTATTCACTATGGGAAGTAAAAGGCATGCATACATTCTTGACCCCGGGGAGTTGTAACATAGTGACTCCTCCAGAATTCTGATTCACTAGGGATATGCTGTCAGGAGGTATATTCACTAAGACATAACCAAAAGCTTAGGGTGTCTTCAGCAGAAGCACAGCAGTTGATGTAAAGATTTTAAAACTGCCCTACCCCTTCACTGCAAGGGTTAAATGCTTGTTTTTGTATAGAGGAAACAAAGCTTTTTTTAAAAAAAAATATATTTAATATTTATTCTCAATTTAAAAAAAAGTACCATATATTTCAGCTTTATGTAGTCATTATGGGAAGTAAAAGTCATGCATACATTCTTGAACCCGGTGTATTGTAACATAGTGACTCCTCCAGAATTCTGATTCACTAGACACTAGAAGCTGTCAGGGGGCATATTCACTAAGACGTAACCAAAAACATAGGGTGTCTTCAGCAAAAGCACAGCAATTGGTGTATCTTACATGGCCCATCAACTGTTCTTAGTGAGCTAAAACATTTTACTGTATTTTTAAATTAAGATTTAAAAAACTGCGCCCCTCCCTCTGTGCAAGGGTTAAATGTTTGTTTTTTTTTTGTATAGAGGAAACATAAAAAGCAGGTATACTTAGTGACAATTTTTTTTCTTTTTCTATAATTCTATTCAAGTATGTATTCTCAATTCTAAAAAGTACCTTCTATTGCTCTTAGCATCTTTCAAATTCCAGTTTTTCCTGCTGTGATACAACTTCCTGATAGAGGGTGACTACATTTGCTCTCCATGCTACCACTGTAGCCACCCTCTTTTGCTCATTCCTGAGATGCACTAGAGCAGTGATGGCAAAGCTTGGCACCCCAGATGTTTTGGAACTACATTTCCCATGATGCTGATGCACTCTGCAGTGTAGTTGAGCATCATGGGCAATGTAATTCCAAAACATCTGGGGTGCCAATGTTCGCCATCAATGGACTAGAGGCTATGAGATATGAGATATGTAGTGTGAATAGAGCAGTACACATGACCGCAACTAACGTGCACTGCTCATTCAAAACAAAGGGAAGTGAGGCGGAAAAGAAGAGGTTTGGGAACCCCTGAAGGATGTTACAGGGAGGCAGAAAAACACAGTACGAAATGATGAAAGTAGATTACAGGGCCATTAACTAGTGGATATGTATGGATCCTTTTTGGAGAAAAAGGATATTTGGAGAATATTTTGAAAAATAAGAATAAAGCACATATTCCTTGTTCCCGCGGCAGCCCGCGCATTCTCCACTCTCCAATGCTCCAGGTTTTAGGTAGCCCCTTGGTGTCCTCACTTACAATGCATTCCTGTTGGTAGAAATGTCCATAAGTATGGTACCTGACAGTTGAGTCTGTTAAAAGAAGTAAGTATGGCGATAGGTTTTTTGGTCCTTCTTTTCTTGTGGGTCACAGGACTGCACTTACTTTTGCTCTCCTGTGACCCAGAATCAGTCAACAACAGGCTATAGTGCTGATGTCACAGAGCCGCTCCAGGCTCTCCAAAGATCCCGAACATATTGTCAGGATCTACCCAGCTGCCTGATTCAAAGCTGGCTCATAAGCTGTGCCCACCCTCTATTTTGCCTGGCACTCCAGTGAGTCCTGAAGGGGCAGAGCAGAGACTGACAGCTCTCTTTTCTGAGCAGACTGAGATCTGAGTGATCAGCGATTATGTGAGTACTAAGTTGGCAGTCTTAGAGCCAACATGAGACAGCTGCAGCATCACACTGATGCTGAAGCATAGAGGTGAGTAATTTATTTTTTTGCAGCTCCAAACTTCTCCTTTGAGCTCACCTACACTCACTGGTTACGTGGCACACAGGATAGAGGTATGCTAATTATTTAATCATTCTATGATACATAAAAAAACAAACTGATCAGTTACCAATGGGAATAAGTTGTTACCTCTGTCTTTTTCCTCTGCTTGATCCAGATACTCTACTGCTCTTTGTAGATACAATCTGACAATGAACCGTTCCTAGAAGCAGCATAAGGCACATTGGTCCAGCTTGCTCACTCACACTTGCCGCAGGCACCAAGCAATACAGCACTATCGAGATCACTATAAAGTAATAAAAGTGTAAAATCAGAGATGCTGGAAATATGAAAAAAAAAACACTTGAAAACAGTACATCAGTTATCATTTTTTTAGATTTTGGCAGCATGTAAAGTCTGAAAAAAAAGAAGCAATTATATCTCAGCCCACAAGAGACAGTGACAGCCAAGAGAGTGGGATGCACTGTAATGCTGAAAACTGGAAAAAAAAAGATGTCAACCACCCACAGCAGGCAAGTATTAAAAAATATTATGTTTATGTGTAATATCATACTAAAAGGGGACCATAGGCAACACAAAATGTGTAATAAATATGTAAACTAAGCATTTTTACCTTTGTGTTGTAGATCAATGATTTGAAACACAAAAATACCTGGTTGTTTTGTAAATTGTGAATTCTTAGCATTGAGGCTAGGTTCACACCACATGAGGTGGGACTGCGTTGGGCGGCTATTCCAGTCAAGTCCCACCGCATGGACAAGGCAAAATGCCTTGTCTCCTATGTGCCCAGTTCACACCACTGTGTTGCAATGGTGTGCAGGTACGATGCACTGAAAAAAAATACTGCATGCTGTACTTTTTGCCAGCTCAGTGTGAAACAATCCACTGCCTCGCACAGCATGTCCTGTAATTGAACTTTTTGAGATGTCTGTGTGACATCTCAATAAGTTTTGTGAATATTTCAGAGCAATTGCTGTGCACATCTGTTTTGGTTGTCGCATCCTTTGCAGTTGATGCGCATTGACGGCATGCCTATTCTGTGAAAGGTGAAACATGTGGGTGTCAATTTATAAAATATTTCCTGTGGGAATATCTCAATTGTTCAGACAGCTGTCACAAATATTTTCCTTTGCCTTGCCATACATTTATTTCCTATGATCGTCAGCCCTGCCTAGTGGCCATAATGCATGTTTTTTACTGAAATGCCTCAATTAGCTCAATACCGCATTATGGCCACTAGATGAAACTGATGATTATAGCAAATACACGTATTGGGTGATTATTTGTGAAAGCTATGCAAATGCTTGAGATATTTGCACAACTCTTATTTTTTTTTTTTTTTTTTTTTATACATAGACCCCTACGTGTGTACACTTAACCACTTTTCTACGTTTTCATTTTTAAAAGGCTATGCATCCATTGCCATTGCCACAGTACTGGATAAATACAGCAGCTGTCAGGTAGCCATCTGACTAATCGTTGTGTCTTATTCTCCAAAGCTTCATTACATGGCTAGGTACACAGAGACACTTCACCAAGCTGATCCGAGGGGCTGGCTACCAGGCCCGTACTGGCCATCAGGACTACCAGGAGTTTTCCGGTGGGCCGATGGCTCAGTGGGCCGGCCTCGTCCTCACAGGGGTCCACGGCGATCTACCCATCAATCAGCTGACACCTGATGGGTAGATCGGGATTTAGCTGTAATAAGTTCTCTGTCATGTCACGCTGCTCCTCGGCGGCCACACCCCCTCTCTTCTTCTCGTCCATCCCAATTTGCCTGTAACATCACCTGGGATGGATGAGAAGAGAGGAGGGGACGGGGCCGCCGAGGAGCAGCGTAACATGACTGAGAACTTATTACAGCTGCTTCCCGCGCTACTCTGCAAGAAAAAGGCTAGTAAACACTGTGCCCTAATGTGCCCTAATGTGCTTGATGTGCCCTAATGTGCCTGATGTGCCCTAATGTGCCAGATGTGGCCGATGTGCCCTAATGTGCCTGATGTGGCCTAATGTGCCCTGATGTTCCCTAATGTCCTTGATGTGCCCTAATGTGCTTGATGTGCCCTGATGTGCCTTGATGTGCCCTAATGTGCTTGGTGTGCCCTAATGTGCCCCAATGTGCCTTGATGTGCCCTAATGTGCCTGATATTCCCTGATGTGCCCTAATGTGTCTGATGTGGCTTGATGTGCCCTAATGTGCCTGATGTGCCCCGGTGTGCCCTAATGTGCCTGATGTGCCCTAATGTGCCTGATGTGGCCTAATGTACCTGATGTGCCCTGGTGTGTCCTGATGTGCCCTGATGTGCCCTAATGTGCTTGGTGTGCCCTAATGTGCCCTAATGTGCCTGATATGCCCTGATGTGCCCTGATGTGCCCTAATGTGTCTGACGTGACCTGATGTGCCTTGATGTGCCCTAATGTGCCTGATGTGCCCCGGTGTGCCTGATGTGCCCCGGTGTGCCTGATGTGCCCTAATGTGCCTGATGTATCCTGATGTGCCCTAATGTGCCTGATGTGCCCTAATGTACCTTAATGTGCCCTAATGTGCCTGATATGCCCTGATGTGCCCTAATGTGCCTGATGTGCCCTAATGTGCCTGATGTGCCTTTATATGCCAGGTGTGCCCTGATGCGCCCTAATGTGCCTGATGTGCCCTAATGTGAATGATGTGCCCTGTGCCTGATGTGCCATAATGTGCCTGATGTCCCCTAATGTGCCCTGATGTGCCTTGATGTGGCCTAATGTGCCTGATGTGGCCTAATGTGCCTGATGTGGCCTAATGTGCCTGATGTACCCTAATGTGCCTGATGTGCCCTAATGTGCCTGATGTGTCCTGATGTGCCCTAATGTGCCTTGATGTGCCCTGATGTGCCCTAATGTGCTTGGTGTGCCCTAATGTGCCTGATATGTCCTGATGTGCCCTAATGTGCCTGATGTGCCCTAATGTGCCAGGTGTGTCCTGATGTGTCATAATGTGCCTGATGTGCCCTAATGTGAATGATGTGCCCTGTGCCTGATGTGCCCTAATGTGCCTGATGTGCCCTAATGTGCCTGATGTGCCCTGATGTGCCTTGATGTGCCCTAATGTGCATTGATGTGCCTGATATGCCATTATGTGCCTGATGTGCCTTGATGTGCCCTAATGTGCCTGATGTTCCCTAATGTGCCCCATGTGCCCTAATGTGCCTGATGTGCCCTGATGTGTCCTAATGTGCCCTAATACATGGGGGACCCCTCTCTTGGTAGAGACTGGATTGCTCACTTTGGTATGCCAGACATCGCCATAAACCACTGTAACGCTGCTACAATTCCATCAGGAGATGATGAAGGATGGGTGGTGTCCCTGAAGCAGCGGTTCCCAAAGATCTTTGATAACCAGTTAGGGAAAATAAAGCATGACTGTGTGAGACTGTGAGAGAGTCACCTCGAAAGTAGACCACAGCGAGTGGGCATCACCAGTTGTACCAGTAAAGAAAGCAAATGGGGACTTACGCATTTTGTGGCGATTTCCGCATGGCACTGAACTCCCAAACTGAGATAGATAAGTATCCCCTACCCAGAGTAAGGGGTCAAAAGTTCACTAAGCTTTATCTCAGACAAGCATATTTACAGTTTGAGGTCCATCCTTCGTCCCGCTAGTTTCTAACAATCAACACCCACACGGGACTGTATAAATACAATCGCATGGGGTTTGGTGTAGCCTCCGCCCCAGCCATTTGGCAACGAAAAATGGACGATATTTTGGCGGACATTGCTTTCACGCAGTGCCTGCTAGATGATATGCTCATCACGGGACGGACAGACCAGGAACACAAGCAAAACGTGGAGCATGTGTTGGCGAGACTCCAAGAGCAGGGTCTTAAAGTGAACTGAGCGAAATGCCAATTCATGGTGCCTAAATTGGAGTTTTGTGGCCACCTTGTGGATGCGGAGTGTATACACACCACAGAAGCCAAGGTTGATGCTTTAGTCAAGGCTCCAGCCCCAAACAACTTCCAGCAGCTGCGATCATACCTTGGCTTGCTGAACTATTACCACAAATTCCTGCCAGATCTGGCACACACCTTGTTTCCGTTGAACAAGCTTTTAGAGAAACACTCCAGATGGGACTGGTCGGCTGCATGCCAACATGCTTTCGAAGTTTCCAAGTGGAAGCTGCTGGCGTCAAGCATGCTCGTGCACTATGACCTCCAGAAGCCTCCCACTTCGGCTTGCGATGCCTCACCCTATGGTCTGGGGGCTGTACTATCTCACATCTTACCAGATGGTTCAGAAAAATCAGTGGCATTCACCTCCAGGTCCTTGACAAAAACAGAAAGCAATTACTCAAAAAGAAGCTCTTGCGCTGATATGGGCAATTAATAAGTTTCGTCTTTACCTGTGTGGCAGGGAATTCACCATGCTGACGGACCATAAACCACTCCTTCAGATCTTTAGCCCTGACAAAGGCATTTCTCAGAAAATTGCGGTCCACCTCCAACGCTATGCCCTATTCTTGGGAGCATACAGCTACAAAATCCAGTATCGCAGTCATGATGCCAATGCTAATGCGGACGCAATGTCCCAACTGACAGGGACGTTGACGGACTCTTCTCCACCAGTCAAGAGTTGTTGTTACACCAGCCTGTCCTTGTCTTCTGGGGAGATAGCAGCCCATACAGCCAAGGACTCCATCCTGAAAACAGTACTCTCCTGGGTACGGTTCGGTTGGCCTGCAACCGTTACACAGGAATACGAGCCCTATTTCCATAGGCGTATGGAATTAACTGTGGCTGGCAACTGTGTTTTATGGGGAGACCGAGTGATAATTCCACAGACCCTCCGGAGACACATTCTGGACTTGCTACATACTGGTCATCCCAGGGGCACACGTATGAAACAAAAGGCCAGAGGCTATGTATTGGTGGCCGAACTTAGACACAGATATCATGACATATGTGAATGCTTGTGCTGGATGTGCCCAAACTGAAAGAGACCCTCAAGGGTGCATCCAGCACTGGACTTGGCCCACGGTTGCCTGGTTTTGCCTACACTTGAACTTTGCAGGCCCAATCAGAGGACATACCTCCTTGATCATAGTTGATGCCCATTCAAAGTGGCCTGCGGTCATTCCCATTACTCAGCCAACAATTAAGATGACGATTTCCATACTGTTACATCTTGCTGCTGCGTTTGGATTCTCCACAGAAATCATCATGGACCACGGTGCACAATTCACCAGTCAGGAGTTTCAGAGTTTCCTGACTGCCCACCACATCAAGCACAAGTTGACTGCACCTTACCACCTGGCTAAAAATGGTCAAGCAGAACAGTTTGTGCAGCCTTTCAAACGCTATTTCAAAGCTACAGTGGCTGCCAGTAAACAACAGTCCCTGTCACCCCAGCAGCTGGACTCCTTCCTTTCTGCTTATAGAAACACACCACATGCAACCACAGGGAAAACTCCAGCTGAACTCCTTCTGGGTCGGCAGCCATGGACTGTTTTGGACATGCTCAGCCCTCAAACGGTCCAGGAACATGTACTGCAGTCCCAAGACAAGATGGTCAAAAACGACAAACCCAACAAAAGGTATGGGCCCGATCTTATGGGGCTTCCAACACCCGTTGGCTTCCTGCTATCAATGCAGAGACTTTGAGACCCAAGATGTATAGGGTCTGCCTGGAAGATGGTTCCATTTGCAGATGGCATGTGGACCAACTGCGTCCTCATTCTTAGCTACCTAAATACCTAATGCCAGTCGAACCACCAGTGTCTCAAGGGTCTGCACCCAGCGGATCAGGATGCACCGAAACTGATGTTTGGGGGGACTTTGAACTTTTGAACTCAGCTCCAACAGAGCCCTCCAGCTCTGGTCCGGAGGTCTGTCCACCCCCTGAGCTAGTGGAGCCCTTCTTGGCCCCGCCAGTGCCCATTCCGGCCAGTCCCGAGTTGCTGAGTGCCCGCCCTCAATGGCAATGTCGCCCTCCTGACCGGTTTCAGCTACAGGACCGGTTACGAGACTTTTGACGGGGCCTTTGAAAGTGATCTAATGCCATTTTATCCCCGTAGCCGCCCCGGGAAGACTGATCTCACATCTGGACACGGTTGAAGTTCTGTCAATCTCCTGTGCTTTGAGGACTATTGTGGACAGTTATTAGTTAATGTTTTGTGCCTGTTCTTTTTTTCCCGCTGTAACGGTAACTCCCGCCCGTGAGTCGTTGAGCCCTGACCGGCCTTACCCGTGACCGCCCCGGTTCTTCCCGAGGTGATCGAGTCCCCCACCTGTCTGGAGGCCTGGTCTCGACCTCCCGAGACAACCTCGACTCAAGTTTTCAAGTTTCAGGGGGGTTTGTAGTCAAAGCCACGTAGGACTAGGCGACCCACGTCTGGGAACTCTGTGACCA
>BLSH010440097.1:1586091-1597353 GCA_018402905.1 Glandirana rugosa
TTTAGACGAAGGATAAGTAACATTACTGGAAAAGATAAAATCAATGTCAAACTGACCAAAACAATCAATTTCAGTGGGGGTTGAATAATTTTGAACACAACTGTAATTCTGAAAATAGAAAAGGTCATTACAATGAATAGGAAGCAGATTTCTAGTTCCTCTGATGAGAATCTATGAATACAGTGACAATTATAATACATATAGGAGTTGTAAAGGCAGGGTTTTTATCTTAATGCATTCTATGCATTAAGATAACAAAAAACTTCTGTGTGTAGGAGCCCCCCTAGCACCCCCTAATTACTTACCTGAGCCCCTTCTCTCTTAGCCATCCGGGTCTCTCCTCCTGATTGGCTGAGACACAACAGCGGTGCCATTGTCTCCCGCGGCTGTCAATCACAGTCAGTTAGCCAATCAGGGGAGAGAGAGGGCCCGGGCCGGGCCAGGGCTGTGACTTGGCTCGGGTACCCCCATAGCAAGCTGCTGGCTGTGAGGGCACTTGATAGGAGTGAGGGACCAGGAGCAGTGAAGAGGGACCTTGAAGAGGAGGATCCGGACTGCTCTGTGCAAAACCAACTGCTCAGAGCAGGTAAGTATAACATGTATGTTATTAAAAAAAAAAAAAAAACAAGACTTTACAATCACTTTAAGAGCATATGTGATTGCACTCTCTGTTTCTTGTTCTAACATTTCATGGAAGAAAGGTTACCCATAAGAGGGAATACAAATGAACACTACAGAAGTATAAGGGCTCATGCACACATGACGTTTTCACAGTAAAAACAATCCCTAAAATGTAAAAACGGCAACCGTGGCTAAATGCCGCTAAAGGCTTGTTACAGTGCTAAGCCGTGTTTTGTTGCATTTTGCCGCATTTTTTGCTGTTTTGCATTTACAGCCAAACAGCCTCTGCGTCTGGACGCACAGGCAACGTTTTTTTTTTTTTACTGCCCCTAAATGCTTATGCCTTCAAACTCCTCTGAAAGTTTATGTGTGTATGGACACATAGCTAACATGGAGGAGAGTTCAGGGGCAGTAGAAAAAATGCCAGACGCCACTAAAAGCAGCTGCAAAAACTTCCTGTGTGCATGAGCCCCAAAGAGAAACAGAAAGGAAAAGAAACCGAAAGGAAATTCATTAGTTTAAAAATATGGGAACTGCTATTTTTTTACTTGTTTTTGAAGGTAGAAACTCCAGGGCTGTCATTGGTATGAATATTTTTCTTCTTGCATCTGGTATGATTGCATTGTCATGACCACTATTCAGCCAGTAAGATGTAGCATGCATGATATTCAGCATGCCGATTTCAGTACAAAATGCATACATTCATCCCTGACATGCCCTTTGGTATCGGCCCAATCCACCCAACACTAATATTTTATTTACGCATACGTGTTGGTCAGCTCATTAGCCCACTGATTTCTTATGTCTCTTAGGGCCACCAGCAACATCCCCCATTAATACTGGCTTGGTCCTCCACCCTCCAGGCAAACATCTAAATGACAGATGAATTATACATTTTATTATTTACATCCTTAAGCTAGCCATAGGCCAAGTGAGGTGGATGGAGGAATCCTACCTGCTGGGACATTGTATTCTGACAGTGAGATTCCTCCACTGTCAGCATACACTGGTTAGCAGCTGCAACCGCTGATCGAGAAACATTTTCCAACAGTTGTCCTAACTTCTGTCGAACAGGGATGGACACACATAGATCGAATTTCGGAACCGGACGAATTACAATCGATCTAGGGCCAGCTTTACTCATGTGCCCTAAAATCTATTAAAACTGTTATTTTCAACAATGTACACAAATGTGAACAAGAGACAAAAAGGAAAAAAAAAACATGAACAGATGTCAACAGAGATATTATTGGCAATGCACGATAAATTATATATAAATTTTGATTCTGCTAGATAGACTAGGTAGCTGTTCTGATGTCATTACCTTGCATGATGTAAAGCGCCAACAGCCAAGTGAAAACTCCAGGGCTGGTAACTCTCATCCACCATCGGCTGAACAATGGAAATAATACAACTCTAACAAGACCTTTCCGAGTTAGAGATGTCCATGGGCTTTCAGGTTTAGCTTTGGCAAATGTTGATCCTAAAATAGGTAAAAAATGAATCACTAAACTTTTCATTCTTTTTCACACAAGGACTACAGACTAGGTATTGTGACATTACTTGCTTATACCCTGGTAAGTAAAAGAAGCATATGTGTCAAGAAAATGAGAAATGAATAAAAGCATAATAAATTAGAAGTGCAGAACTGTAGTATGTAGTATCAAAGCCTATGTTCCTAAGCCCCGCTGATTTAAATTTTTGACAGCTACAGATATATTTTTACGCATTCAGCCCCAGGGAGCCAAGCTGGTTTTGTTTTCTAACTTACCAATAAAATGCACAATACAGACTACAAAAATAAATTAAAATCCCTTAAACCTATATATTTTTAGAGGGGATCCTATACAGTAGACAGCATCTACACTTTTCTACTTCCTATGATAATACTACACATACTTGTTAAGGTATATCTGTATCCGTTATCATACAAATTAAATATAAACTATAGAATTCCACAGAACCAAAATAAAACGTTGTAGCATTTATAATTAAAATATGGATATAGACCAGGGGTAGGCAACCCCCGGCATGGGTGCCACAAGTTGCCAGCAGGCGACTCCCTCCCCATGAGCATAGCAGCACAGGGAAGTGTCACTGAGACACAACTTCTGCTGCACTAATGCATCCTAATCTCAGAATTCACAGCTGCACTGAGGGGGAGGCACTGTGCCCCCACACATTGTATAAATGGGGAAACATTGTTTGGTTCTCTATCTTTGCTGTAGCTGTGATTGTCACTTGCAGTTTCATCCAGCTCTTGTGATTGGGAAGAGATTGGGCGCAGTTGTGCTGGGGGGGCAGTCCCTGTTTCCAGGAGGAGGTGGACTGTGATTGGCCACTGCTAATGCTAATGTCAATCACAATCCTGCTAGCCTCACACACCATCTGGAGGAAGATGACTAGTTTGGTTGCTACTACCAATGTCAGAAAGAACAGCCAATCAGGTGATGACGCACTTCCCCAATTTAGAACACCTGTGTGACGATGGGAACTGCCTCGAGGCAGGGTTGTTGGGGTAAATATTCACATCCCCATACCAGGATCACATTTTGCATGTTCCCTGGGCCTGCTTGACATAATACTCAGACCATGGACATACTAGATACCAAAAGAGTCCTATGTGGATGGCCAGCTGAGCTATTAGTGATTCTCCATCAGAGATTTGCATCTTTTCTGCAGTCCTCCTATCATAATCTAACCTGCACGGGCATTGCTCCCACAGTTCCCGGGCTAGACGTTTCCAGGAGGCCCTTGGTCCTCAACACCATGTGTGAACAGTCTTAGTTGATCTATACATGGATTGCACCCGCTCCTGACGAAGTGAATATTCACGAAACGCGTGAGGCTGAAATCTTTGTTGTTATATATATTTTATTAATCACTTTCATATCAACCTATGTCTATCATGTATTTATACCACTGTGATCATGTATAGCAGATTTTACATCCTTACGAGTACTATGGCTCTACTGTACCATTGCTGTAAGAATTTATCTGATAAATTGTTCCAATCATGTAACAACTTTTGCAGACTAGACTATTCAATAAAATATTTGTTTTTAACATGTACCTACTTTATTGCAAATGAATGTATATCATGTCTATATGTGATACACCTATGGCTGGTTACACACACCTCACTCAAAGTCCCAAACCTCCTCTTTGCTCTCATACAAATAGGGATGGAGATTCATTATTATATGTGCCTCATTTAAAGTCCTAAAACTTTTTCTTTTATGTCAATCTCAGAAAGAAGGGATTTTTCCTGTGATTGAGAAAACCACAATCAGGTGATAGTTTATGGAATTACTGTTGAGCTTCTGGGAACTTTGTTGAAATATATATAATTATGTGTGTGTGTTTGTATATGTGTCACTAATGACCCCTCAGCTTTGTGTCATCTACTACTACCGACCTCTGCATCACCTACGCTCAACCCCTGAACTGCGTAACTTACTCCTGAAGCCTGCACACTGTGTCCCTTTAATCCAAAGCCAGTATTCAGTGCAATGAATATCACACCCAACGTTTGCCGCGGCACACAGCGCACAGCATCTTTTGCTTAGCTGGGGGTGCCCAACTTATGATCTTGCACACAGGCCCACTGCTTTCAGAAAATGCCCCTGTTCTGAGCTCATCGCTGCGCATCCCTTCCAGATGCTTGTATGTGACATCACATACAAGCATCTGGGCTGGATGCGAGGGCAGATTAGCAGGGATGAGTTGCCGGGACAGGTAGCTATGTCTCATTTCTGCTTCCCTGCACTGCTCTGCATATCGTGCATATCACAGCTGAGAACAGGATACCGCAGTGGGGCAGATGAGCAGGGGGTACAGCAGTGGGGCGGATGAGTTGGGGGGTTCAGTGTTGGAACAGATAAGAAGAGGGTTCAGCAGTGGGACAGAAGAGCAGGGAGGTTCAACAGTGGGAAAGAAGAGCATGGTGGTACAGAGGTCGGGCAGATGTGCGGGGGGGTACAGTGATGGGGCAGATATGCAGGAAGTACAGTGGTGGGAGAGATGAGATGGGGGTTCAGCGGTGGGACAGAAGAGCAGAGGGGTACAGTGGTGGGGCAGATGAGCAGGGGGTTAAAGTGGTGGGGCAGATGTGCAGGAGGCACAGTTGTAGGAGAGATGTGAAGGGGGTTCAGCGGTGGGACAGATGAGCAGTAGGGTACAGTATTAGGACAGATAAGAACGGGGTTCAGCGGTGGGACAGAAAAGCAGGGGGAACAGCGGTGGGGCAGATGTACAGGGAGGTACAGTGGTGGGGCAAATGAGAAAGGAGGTACATTGGTGGGACAGATGAGTAGGGGGTTACAGTGGTGGGGCAGAACAGCAGGGAATACAGAGGTGGGGCAGATGTGCAGGGGGGGTACAGTGGTGGGGCAGATTAGAAAGGAGGTACATTGATGGGACAGATATACAGTGGTGGGGCAGATGAGAAAGGGGGTTATAGTGGTAAGACAGATGAGCAGATGGGTTCAGTGTTAGGACAAATGAGAAGGGGGTTCAGCGGTAAGACAGAAGAGCAAGGGGTTACAGTGGTTGAACAGATGAGCAAGGAGGTTCAGTGTTGGTACAGATGAGAAAGGGGTTACAGTGATCTGGGGTGTGAAGGTGCATGAATTTGGGCTGATCTGAGGATTGGAGGTGCTGGAATTGGGGCTGATCTGAAGTGTGAAGTTGAGAAAGGGGGTACACTGGTGGGGCAGATGAGCAGGGGGTTACAGTGGTGAGACAGAAGAGCAGGGAGTACAGAGGTGGGGCAGATGTGCAGGGGTTTATAGTGGTGAGACAGATGAGCAGGGGGGTACAGTGGTGGGACAGATGATCAGGGGGTTTACAGTGGTGAGACAGATGAGCAGGGGGATACAGTGTTGGGACAGACGAGCAGGGGTGTACAGTGATGGGACAAATGAGCAGGGGGGCACAGGGCTGGAATAGATTTGCAGGGTGGTACGGTAATCTGAGGTGTGAAGGTGCATGAATTGGTGCTGATCTGAGGCGTGAAAGTTCTCACTATTGCTATTATTCTCACTATTGCTGTAAGTAGTTTACAGCATTTGTTTTACAAAAAATCCTTTTCATGACTAAGAGTGTGAAATTTACATTTTTTTTTATAAAACAGTCACTCTCAATTTCTTTGAAAACATTTTTCGGCACACTGTTCCCGAAAGGTTGCCTACCCCTGATATAGACTGTGCTGCAAAACAAAGAAAAGCAAAGGTATTCTGTAAGCTGAAGAAGTGCATACAATGTTTACAACTCAAACTAAGAAGGAATACAGTAAAATGAAGTCAGCTAAAGTGTTACTAAACCCACAACAGTAAAATCAGTCTGTATATGCAGCATAGCATGCTTGTTATACTCACTGTGGAACTTAAGGAGTTAATCCTCAGCATTGTTTAAAAAAGGCTGCTTTAGCCTGTATGCATAGATACTTCCCTCCTGAACTGTCAATCTAAGCAAGTCAATATTATACACAGTAGGGTGGTAAAGCTGCACATGCTGAATTTGGTCTTGTATGCTGGATAGAACATTTCCTGTTTCAGTTGAACTGTTCAGATTACATGATATTTACATCACACATGTGGGCATGTATAGAGGCTGTAGTGGAAATCTCCTCCTATTTGAACACACGGCTATGGACAAACTGTGCAGGTTATCAGGAAACCATGGAATACAGATCACCCCAAAAGGTATATAGTGGCAGTATTTTAATGTAAAATTATTTATAAGCTGAGGGCACTGTGTGTGTGGGGGGTGAACTATTTTCATATTACGGGGTTTAGTAACACTTTAATTTAGTCTAAAATACCTAATGGCTACTAGCAGGGCCGCTGATAGGGCAGTACAACAGGGCTTGTTCCGGTCAGCCGGGGGTCCCTAGCAGCTTTGTAGTTAATTTCTAGCTAAAAAAAAATGAATTAGCTAAATAACTTTATTAACCTGCACCAACTTGATTAGCAAGATATATAGTAATTTCCTAGGCCCCATCAGGTTAACAGAGGGGTCCAGGAGGTGAGAGCAGAAGAGGGACTTTTTCTCCATTTTTGGGCGCAGACAGACAATCCTGAGCCACATGCTGCTCTGTACCAGTGTACCTTGTAACAAACTAAAGTTCCGCCCATTCACTTTATACTTTCCCCGGCGAATGGATTCTATTGTAATGTGGCTCCCCTCCCTCAGTAAGTGCCGCGCTGCAGCCTGAGGGAGAGACTGATCGCTGAGGTGGCTGAGACAGCGCAGCAGGCGTAATCCCAGCGGCGGTGCAAAGGCAGGCAGTTGCACATTGACACATCACAAGGAGCAGTCCCCAGACTCCTGATTGTGTGCTCATGGTCATTATCATTATGATGATCAGAGCACAGCAGGTGCTCTATGGCTGTCAGCGTAACATGCTGTTGGGTGCTGACTTTCTTAATATATGGCTATACTGTGTGTTTCAGACTGTAACACAGCACAGCCATAACAAAGTCAGCACCAAACAGGATTTTACACTGACAGAGCCATAGAGCACCTGCTGTGTTCTGATCATCATAATGATAATGACCATGAGCACACAGTGAGATGCTACTTTAAACGTGTGTTGGGGGGAAAGGATGGTAAAAACACACAGTCAAGCTGCCATTTTACCACCCCCAAACCACTCCCCTTTGAGAATTTTTCACCCAAGTTTTGCAATTAGGTCGGTCTGTCATTTTTTCATGCAGACCTGATTGAAAGCTCCATGTTGGTCTACAAGAGTCATGATATGAATTGACTTGTGTCCATTTAGATCCGCCTACCTCCGTGTCCATTCAGGTAAAAAAAAATGGAAAAGTACATACTTTTCTATTTTTCCAGACCTAAATGTGACAGATCAGAGGTAGCCTGATGTAAATGGACACAAGTCCGTGGAGTATGCGGACACAAACTGAACGGGCACGGATGTCAAAACACCCGACATCTCTCCCATTCAGTTCCAGTTATGATTGGTGGGGCGCTGTAAAGCTTCCTGGTGGTATAGCTAAGTTAGTTGTTGTCAAGAAAATTCTAAAATAAGACATCTCTGCTGCTTTATAATAGTGTATAAAGTTTAGAATAATAACGGTTATTAAAGGTTCAACTTTTGGAACATGTCACATGTTCCAGCTCCTTCCACCAGTCCCCCAGATTCCCACCGTGACAGCGCGGGGTCAGGGGTGGAGTTGTGGGCGGGGTCAAGGGGGGCCCGTCAGGTAGGCTGTCTGGGGCCCCATGATTTCTAACAGCGGCCCTGGCTACCAGTAGTAGGTTTTAGGGGTCCTGTGCACATTTATAGGTTACAAGTGTTTGCACATGCATGCCATAGGCAAACTACTGATTTTTATATTACTACATCTTTTCAATTTTAATTGTTTTTAAAAGTTTCAAGGAAAAGGAGATATAACAGTAATACAGAACAATAGCAAAGGAATACCAGGACCCCAAAAGGGGAGAGTACAGTATATCTGAATGTGCTCACATAGACGTGTTAGCAGACAATATATAACTATAACAAAGATAACTATCATTAGGTTCAAGGTGATTTCCATTTAACACACAATGTATCCCTGTCAAAAATCCATCGAACAGAGAGGGACGGGAAAAAAAGCTGACATTAAAGTTATACTAAACATACAATGTTTAATTGCCATCATCCCTTTTATTTATGTATAAAGATCATGCAGCTGTATTTAATTATTTCATACAAAAAAATCATCTGACTACATTATTTAGTCATTGCTGTTCAGGGGTCACATGACATTTCCAAGGTCTTTCCTGTGCTCAGGGTTCAAGTTCTGAGGAAGGAGTTACCAGTACTCTGCTGATATATGAATCTGTGTCTTCACAGCGCTGATTGGTGCTGTTCTGGTCACATGGCATAAACAGCAACAAACTCCATACAAATCTAAATTTCAAAGCAAATGTTTATTATTATTTTGCAATAATGTGGTGTAGGTAGAGTTTAAGTTGACTGACAATAGCTTTCACTTTGTTCACACTGTAAAGAGATCTGGAGGAGATTCTGTCAATCACAGGATGTGTCACGCAGCGCCCCTCACGCCTGTGTCCAGTAGCTGGGACTAACAGGGAGGTGAAGCCTTCATCAATCACCATCTTATATCCCGCCCCCATAGAGTTTAGCAATATGAAGATATGGAGGAGGAGGGAGGGGAGTGTCATTTATCACTGTGTATACGCCCACATGTGTGACTATAGTCATATGGGCTGCACAGATAAGAAAAAGAAGGAAATGAATAGCTTAGAATGGAACTGAAACTGGAGAATGCTCAGTAGATGTCAACAGCTGATCTAGGCAATCTCAGGTTGCAACAGGGACATAGACAAGAAGGGAGGGTTAGTGAACAGCAGGATCAATCCGAATTTTTGCAGTCTACAGAAAACAAATGATCCAGCGGATGAGTGAGTAAGAACACAATGTAATATATCATGTATTGACAGTTGTTAATGATTTGCGCTTAATGAGCTGAGGAATCAAGCCCAGCAATGATTGCCACAGATGTATGCCCTTGCTGGACAGACAGGGTTGGTTGATATATATGCATAAAAACAAGGATTTAATATGCTTAGCCATACAAAAATATGAGAATGTGAGCACCATGTTTCATTACATTAAACTATTAAGAGAAGGTCAATTGGATTTATGAGAAAAGAAGCAGGGAAGTGTAGGTAAAGAGAAATCTGGGTACTGAGAAACAATGAAGGCATATAGGGAAAGAAGAGAAGGGAGGGAAGAGGACTCACCTATCCACAATATTACTAGTTTTTATACACTTATACACCGCATCCAATTTGTAATTGCGGGAGATTTTGACCACCTCTCTATGGAGCCGGTTCACATATCTCCGCAGCAGGTCCGGTGCGTTTTGCACAAAAACACTGTGCGACTTTTGATCCGTTTCAGGTCCGAATTCAGGTCAAAATTTGGGCTGAAATTAGACCTGAAACAGTGAACCAGGACGCACTGGACCCCTGCTGTGAGCTGCATACGTGTTCTAGTGTGAACCCAGCCTTACTTTGTTGCTGATTAGGAGGAGGCAGTTATTTCTATATATCTGATAGTTTACTGCTGTCTGAGGGGCAATCAAACCATCAGATAATGTTCAGAGCCTCATTACCTTCAACAGCTGAGATTTACTTCTACAGCTCTGTGGCTATGAATGGCAGCAGAACATACATATAGCTAAGGGTCATGGGAAGAGGCTGGGGAGAAGTAATTTGAATAGAGAAGAAACAGCCCCATAACTAAAATATATGTAAAGTGAAAACATTTTAAATTTTGGAAGTAGGCAAGGGTTAACAAGGTTTAAGCCATCTGTGTGCTATTGGATAGATTTTCCTTAATTTCCTGTCCAATAAGCACAATAGGACGTGAGAGTAAATGCCTCTTAGACAGTCCCAGCAAGGCCCCATGCACACAGGACGTTAAAAAAACTTTATAAAAACGTCAGTAGCATTTTTGAACGTTTTTGCATTAGCGTTTTTGGGCATTAGCGCATTTGGGTGTTTGAGATCAAAAAATAAAAAACACTGGTGAACCACGTTTTTGAGCGTTTATCTGCGTTTTTGGGCATTTTTGGGCGTTTGAGCGTTTTTAGAGCTGAAAACCTCTTCTGAGAACCCATTACTCTTGGGGATTTTTACACCCTAAAAACGCCCAAACCAAAAACAGTTGCTAACAGCCTATGTGTGCATGGACACATAGGATAACATGCTGGAGAGTTTGACTGTAGAAAAAAACATCTGAAGCCAAAAACAGCTGCTGTAAAAACATCCAAAAACATTCTGTGTGCATGAGGCCTAAAATATGTATTCCTGTTCTGGTGACTACTCAAAATTTTAGATTCTCTCTATCAAAGAAAGTGAATCTGCTGGAGACACAGACAGCAGTAAAAACCTGAAAGCGATTCCAATGCCCCCCCCCCCCACACACACACACACACACACACACACCACCACCATTCTATTCAAAACGAAAAAAATGTTTTTTTTTTAAATATACAGGCACGTCCATAAATATTGAAAAATCAACACAATTTTAATTTCTTTGGCTCTATACACCACCACAATTGATTTGAAATGAAACGAACAAGATGTGCTTTAAATGCAGACTTTCAGCTTTAATTTGAGGGTATTTACATCAAATCAGGTGAACAGTGTAGGAATTACAACAGTTTGTATATCTGCCTCCCACTTTTTAAGGGACCAAAAGTAATGGGACAATTGGCTGCTCAGCTGTTCTAAGGCCAGGTGTGTGTTATTCCCTCATTACCCCATTTACAAGGAGCAGATAAAAGGTCCAGAGTTCATTTCAAGTGTGCTATTTGCATTTAGAATCTGTTGCTGACAACTCTCAATATGAGATCCAAAAAGCTGTCACTATCAGTGAAGCAAGCCATCATTAGGCTGAAAAAACAAAACAAACCCATCAGAGAGGTAGCAAAAACATTAGGTGTGGCCAAATCAACTGTTTGGAACATCCCTAAGATTTACGTTTATCGTGTGAACTTTACTTGAGACCTGGAAAATAGACGAGGAACATTTACCCCATTACTCCCTTATTGTGTGTGGACCGGAATCTTGTCGACTCGTCGGTTAACAGGGTAATGA
>BLSH010440097.1:1609173-1626082 GCA_018402905.1 Glandirana rugosa
AATGGGTATATGTGCCCCAAGCTGGATAAATATCCACAGGCACAGGTGGGAAACCACTCCAAGGGAACCATGCTTCGTAGATTTGTAGAGGAAATAGGCTGCATAGACGCATGGAGATGTGAAAACCCTACGGAGCGACAGTTTTCATGTTTCTCCAAGACCTACATGTCTCTATCCAGGATATACCTTTGTTTGGTGACTTCAAATTGTATGCCACACATCTCTAAAGTATTATACAGTGGGGCAAAAAAGTATTTAGTCAGCCACCAATTGTGCAAGTTCTCCCACTTAAAAAGATGAGAGAGGCCTGTAATTTTCATCATAGGTACACTTCAACTATGAAAGACAGAATGAGAAAAAAAATCCAGAAAATCACATTGTCTGATTTTTAAAGAATGTATTTGCAAATTATGGTGGAAAATAAGTATTTTGTCAATAATAAAAGTTCATCTCAATACTTTGTTATATACCCTTTGTTGGCAATGACAGAGGTCAAACATTTTCTGTAAGTCTCCACAAGATTTTTACACACTGTTGCTGGTAGTTTGGCCCATTCCTACATGCAGATCTCCTCTAGAGCAGTGATGTTTTGGGGCTGTCGCAGGGCAACATGGATTTTCAACTCCCTTCAAAGATTTTCTATGGGGCTGAGATCTGGAGACTGGCTAGGCCACTCCAGGACCTTGAAATGCTTCTTACGAAGCCACTCCTTCGTTGCCCGGGCCGTGTGTTTGGGATCATTGTCATGCTGAAAGACCCAGCCACGCTTCATCTTCAATGCCCATGCTGATGGAAGGAGGTTTTTACTCAAAATCTCACGATACATGGCCCCATTCATTCTGTCCTTTACACGGATCAGTCGTCCTGGTCCCTTTGCAGAAAAACATCCCCAAAGCATGATGTTTCCACCCCCATGCGTCACAGTAGGTATGGTGTTCTTTGGATGCAACTCAGCATTCTTTCTCCTCCAAACACGACAAGTTGAGTTTTTTTTTACCAAAAAGTTCTATTTTGGTTTCATCTGACCATATGACATTCTCCCAGTCCTTCTGGATCATCCAAATGCTCTCTAGCAAACTTCAGATGGGCCAGGACATGTACTGGCTTAAGCAGGGGG
Organism: Glandirana rugosa; assembly: GCA_018402905.1. Classification (NCBI taxonomy): domain Eukaryota; kingdom Metazoa; phylum Chordata; class Amphibia; order Anura; family Ranidae; genus Glandirana; species Glandirana rugosa. The sequence continues at coordinate 1,610,291 of BLSH010440097.1, forward strand.
ACACGTCTGGCACTGCAGGATTTGAGTCCCTGGCGGCATAGTGTGTTACTGATGGTAGCCTTTGTTACTTTGGTCCCAGCTCTCTGCAGGTCATTCACTAGGTCCCCCCTTGTGGTTCTGGGATTTTTGCTCACCGTTCTTGTGATCATTTTGACCCCACTGGGTGAGATCTTGTGTGGAGCCCCAGATCGAGGGAGATTATCAGTGGTCTTGTATGTCTTCCGTTTTCTAATAATTGCTCCCACAGTTGATTTCTTCACACCAAGCTGCTTACCTATTGCAGATTCAGTCTTCCCAGCCTGGTGCAGGTCTACAATTTTGTTTCTGGTGTCCTTTGACAGCTCTTTGGTCTTGGCCATAGTGGAGTTTGGAGTCTGACTAATGCCCAACAGGCAACCCCACCTATATCGGCCATTGAATTGACAACATGCCGCTTAACCAACTCCCCAGACACTATCCTAGAGGAGCTCAGCAAATTCTATGAGAAGCTCTACCAAACTAAGACAGGGACTTTGGAGGCAGATACCGCAAACTACCTAGAGCAAATCACTCTTCCAAAGCTGTCAAGAGCTAATAGGCAAGCACTAGATGCCCCTATCACAGCAGATGAAATCAGTGCAGCTATTGCCTCATTCCCAAACTGCAAGGCACCAGGGGAGGATGGCATCCCCATCGAGGTATACAAGCTTTACGCAGATATCTTAGTTCCCCAATTACTGAAGGTATATAGAGCCGCCCTACAAAATGGATACCTACCGAGTTCAATGTCCAAGGCACACATTGTATTAATTCTGAAACAAAACAAACCATCAACAGACCTGGTCTCCTATAGACCCATATCCCTGCTCCCAGTAGATGTTAAAATACTAGCAAAAATTCTTGCCACTCCTCTCAATAAATGCATCACTACCATTATTCACCCAGATCAATCGGGCTTTATGCCCCGAAAATCCACCGCTATTAATATTAGAAGGGTTTACCTCGATATACAAACAGCAGCAGATAATATAGAAGAGACTTACTATCCCTTGATGTCAACAAGGCATTCAACAGTGTCGAATGGCCATATTTATGGCAGACACTGAAGAAATTTGGCTTTGGAGAGACCTTTATTTCTTGGGTCCAACTGCTCTATCACACACCGCAGGACCTAGGACCTAGGAAGGGGGATGAGGCAGGGCTGCCCCATATCCCTCCTCTTTTTTGTTCTTGCTATAGAGCCGCTTGCGGTGATTGTGAGAGCGGATGATGTGATTAAGGGGTTTGAGTATGGTGAGCTGAGGGAAAAAATAACGCTCTATGCGGATGATATGCTATTCTTCCTTGGAGACACAGATAACTCCCTTAGGCGTCTTGATGCAAGTAATAAACATTTTTGGACGACACTCGGGTTTAACAATTAACTGGTTGAAGTTGGCCCTACTCCCCCTAGACGGAAAGGGGTCTGGATCCCTCTCTGAGTTTTGCCCAGTACCAATAGTCCAGTCGTTTAAATACTTAGGCATCTACATTTCCCCCACAATCACAGATTACTGTAGACATCATTCCCCTGTTACATAGATTCAAAGCCAAAATTACTATCTGGAACAAACTATGGCTATCCCTAATAGGTAGAGCCAACCTAATAAAGATGATCTTGATACCCCAGCTCCTCTATTTACTGAATAACACTCCCACAGTGGTCCCTCTCTATATATTTAGAATAGTCAGTATGCTATTTCGTGCATTACTTTGGAAAGATAAATCCCCCAGAATAAAACCTGAACAGCTTCAAAGGGCGAAGGGCAGGGGGGAGGAGTTGCATTACCTAATCCATGGATATACTACCTGGCGTCCCAACTGCAGCATTTCATTGGGGCATTTGGTAGGGATCAATTGGCTCTTTAGCTCTCCCAGCTCACGTGATTATGAGATATTACATGAAGACAAGAGATATTCCTGGAGCTTTGGAATCCATGGATTTTGACTCCTTGAATAGACTCTATCCAACCTATTCACTGATCTCGAAAATTTGGTCAAAAGCTAAGATGCTACAAAACGCTACGGGTTTCACTGATTACAGTTTGATTTGGGGATCAGGGATATGGGGTACTTGCTAAACTTCCATGCGCAGCTCAATGGAAATGTGTGGGAATTACACACCTGTCTCAAATTTTCCACAATGGTGCCCTACGCACCTATGAAGACCTAAGTGGTACCTACCACCTCCCTCATACAATGAGGTTCCATTACATACAGTTGGCCCACACAGTCCATGCAGAAGGAACAACTGGTCTCTATCCACCACACCACTGTTCAGGTACATACAATCCGTAGAGGACACCAAGGGCTTTATATATTCTTGCTATAACACACTACTCCTGTCCTACCTAGAGGGGTACCCCAACAAAGCTAAGGAAAGATGGGAGAGGGATGTGGGCCCTCTAGATGAGGAGCTTTGGGATAATGCACTAGAATCGATACACCTTAGCTTCCTCAATACAGCCCAGAGACTGTCTCAACTCTTTATAGCGATGAGGGTACATTACACCCCCGATAGACTACATCGCATTGGGACTGCTGCAGACGCCCATATGTACTCGATGCAAGATGCAGAATGGTGACCTCATTCATTTATTATGGAGGTACTGGATAATGGAGCAAGGTGTTAGACACTATTAACTTAGCATTCCACTGCTTGGTACCCCTGGAACCCACCAGATGTGATTTGGGCATTTTAGACGACCTCCAATTAACGGAATTTCAACAACTTGCAATCACCAGAGCACTGTTTCCTGCTCATAAACTTATATTACAACTGTGGAAAGCAGACAGAGCACCCACTCATAAAGAATGGGTTGATAATATGGGCTGCACCCTCAAACTAGAAAAGATTATCTTTCAACATAGGGGATGCCCCCAACAATTTGAAAGGCTGTGGGGAGATTGGCTTGCCCCCACAGATCTAATAATGGACAGACTGCTCTTAGGTCCTATACGTGGTTTTTTGTCTGTACTATTTTACGAAGTGTAAAGATGGTCAATGTGATTTGTGACCGGAATGTCCTGGGAATGCATTAATGGCTGTATTTGTTACTTGTTCAATGCTGAAATGTATGATTTGTTATTTTCAATAAAAAGTAAGTCACGAGTTAAAAAAAAAAAACGAGCCTCAGGAATATAGTACCATCAATAAAATCACAATGAATTGAAATAATTAATTACAAATTTATTCAAAAATATAATGTTAAAAAGCAGCAAAACACAGACACCACCACCATAGCACCAACAAGACAATGCTGTCTATAAAGTGAACCGTCTAGACGCCTGCCACACACATGACCCAAACACATAAATCACATAGCCATCACAGTAGAATTAAATAACATAGGGGCCAGGAGGTAGAGAATCAACCAATTAATTAGGGAATCAGTCACAGGCACATGGGGAAGAAATTGAAACTAATGGTGCAAATTCCATAGTCCAAAAAACAATCCCAATATCAAAAATAGTAAAAATTGGTTCCTGTTACCACCTCGTGTTCACTGGTGGCTGGTGATGTGTGAAGGGAACAGACTAAAAAAGCATGACCCATCTGGGATTCCTCATAGTGGTACACCTGGAACAGCATACCTGCCTTGCGGGGACTGTGTGCAATACTCTGCAGAAAAAGTCAGCTCATATAGTTCATTTAGCATCCAAGCCCCGCTGCTATGCGGGATTAAAGTGCGGTGTTCTGCAGGTCAAAGTATCTCTGTAAATGCAATATTTGTCCTGGAAAGCACATAAGAGCAGCACATATAAAACAGGCTGTACAGGTATTGTTACATGTCACTGCACGATGAGGCTTCAAAGCGATCAATCTCCAAATGTGTCCGCAAAGACTGTCAGTGATGTCCCCTCCTAGCAATATTCAATGTACTCAGGACCTCATGAGGTGTAACCATGTGTGCTTAGGTGCAGCACCGGTGACTGACCGGCTGGCCAGTACTAGCCAATAAGGATCAACAGGTGGACTGTCTGTCAGTGCTGAGCACACCGAGCGGGACTGCAGAATAGCCGTGGGGCATACACCCCTTCGGTCACACAGGTGCAAGCATCATGACAGAACCTATCGTTGACGTGCTTTGCTGGCACCGCTCAGCTTCATCAGAACGTGAACGCCCCCTGGTTGGTACGTATATAAACACATTTTAATGACCCAACCTACTTCAACACTTAAAGGGGCAAGGCCGTCTTCTGTTAGAATAATGTGTGGAAACAGAGGAAGGATATACATATTAAGCAAAATAAATGTGAATATAAATATTTATGTTTTTAAAGGCTAAAATAGCTATCACTACTGCTTGGAAAAGTATGGTTATCAATTTAGCCCTGATGTAGTGCAAGTTAACCTTAAATTATGCTCAATGAAAAGAATGTGAGTGTCTTGTGGTACAAACAAACTCTCTTTGAAAAGATCTGGACTCCCTGAATCACTTACAGGTTCTGGATGCACAACTTTTCCCTGTCCTTTTTAGTTCTTTTTTTATTTGGTGGCCTTGGTCTAGTTCAGGGGTTATCTACCCCAATGGATTATTAAGGTTTTTGTTGGGAATATGTTGTCGGTGCTACAGACCCTTTGGGCCTTAATTATTCTAGCAGCCGGATCTGGAATATAAAAACTGAAAGGAATACTGCGCTCTCTGTTAATGCACCAATAGCTACCAGCACACCAATCGACAAAATTGTGAATAAGCGAAATGGAAAACAAGTGCAGTGCTGAAAGTGCAACCAAATTACTTATATATGCAGACACTAAATTGGTCTGTAGTTGGTGTTCAATATGGAAAACCCATATATTAACCAACTAGACAAAGTGAACAATGTATAAAAATGTTAAATGTGCAATATAAATAGATTACATACATATAACCTGAAATCTTAAACTTGTTCATCACTTCAGCAAGATATAATATTCAGTGCATCAATTAAAGAGGAAGTAAACCCTGATGGCTTTTACTTCCTCTTTATTATCCTGCAATGTAAAAGCATAATGGGCTAGTATGCATCGCATATTAGCCCATTATGTGGCACTTACCTGCATTGGAAGCCCGCAATGTCCCGCGCTGTCCCCGCAATAGGAAGTGTCCATCTTCAGCCCCTCTTCCTTCCGGGGCCGCGATCTCTGGCTCTGTGACTGGCCGGAGTCGCGTGACGTCACTCCCGCGCATGTGCGTTAGAGCCACCAATCGCGGCACAATCTAAGTGAAGGAACGGCATGGAGGCCGTTTCTTCACTACGCATGTGCCCAATGACGTGGGCACATCACACTACACTGTATATCTCCTAAACCGTGCAGGTTTAGGAGGTATGCAGGGAACCTACAGGTAAATCTTATTATAGGCTTACCTGTAGGTTAAAGTGGTTGTCAAGGGTTCACAGCCACTTTAAAGTGCTATGAAAAATCGATTAAAGTGTCCAGTGCACAAATGTATATTGCCAGTATGTCTGGATCAAATCAAAATCATGTTAAAGTGTCCAGTGCAAAAAATATATATATATACATATCCAGTATAGCTGGACCAGATAAAGCGTACAATGCAGAAAGTGCTTATCCAATATATCTGTGACAATCCAAATCCACCATGATGTGGGAACCTCCACCTTAGCAGTTAATATTGCGCTTACCAGGTACCACAGCACAAATCCTTCAGCTAAATCAGCTTTTACCCCAGAGGTTCTTGACTCTTGCATAGATCTCTTAGGGAGTTATCTTTTCTTAAAAATAAAATACAGGCAAACAATACTTACAATTGCTAATGTTTATCCCCCCAACCAGAAACATTTCACCTTCCTCTCCTCCGTGACAGACCACCTGGAGACTTTCGGGACCATTAACCTGATACTGGGAGGAGACCTGAATACTGCCATCATCCCCAGATTGGATATTTCTACAGGTAAGTCACATATCTCCTCCTCCCCCTTGGCCAAGATGCGCTCCATTTTCACCAACCTTGCCTTGGTGGACATTTGGAGAGTACTTCACACCACTGAGAGAGACTACACATTTTACTCAGCTGCACATAGTTCGTATAGCAGGATAGACTATGTTTTCCTCTCACAATCCCTACTAGACTTCAATCTGACTTGCTCCATAGGTCTCAAATTGTGATCTGACCATGCTCCGGTACACCTTACCCTGGGATGGCTACCTCGCTCCCCTCGTAGAGCCACGTGGTGTCTGAATGACAACTTACTCATAGATCAATCTTGTACATCAGAGATCTCCAAAGCCTTTGACGACTTTACACACAACCATGTGATGACACAACTTCTGCTATGACCAAATGGGCGACTTTAAAATGTGTCCTATGTGGAATTTTCATACAGCAAGGGTCTAGGCTGAAACGTGTCCGCATGGAAGAGATCAATGCCAGTTTGCTCTTGCCCCTTCCCTTGAGGCAACCCATAAACATACCCTAGAACCCAAGACCTTGACTGAGCTGTCCAACGCTCGACGGGATTTGCTGCGACTTTTGACAGAACGGTGCTTGACTGCCAGGGACAGAGCAAGACATCTACACTATAGCCAAGCTAACAAATGTAGTAAACACTTAGCAAGAGTCATTCCCCTGAGACAGCGCGAACGAAACACCCCCCATATACTTGCCTCAACCAACAAGAAATTGCTCAAAAACTCAGACATAGCTTCCGAATTCAGAAACTATTATTCCTCCCTTTACAACCTCCCCCCTAGGCCACATAGGGACATACCCTCTCAGACCGCTCCCCAGACGATGGCCAACTATATTCATGACACTGCATTACCCACATTACCCACGGATGCTGTGGAGGAACTAGAGTCCCCACTGGCCACCTTTGACTTCTTAACCATGATCAGGGAATGGCAAGAGCCCAGGCCCTGATGGCTATACATCAAGCTTCTACAAGACCTTTGCCTCCCTTTTGGCCCCAATCATGGCACGAGCCTTTGAGGAGGTAGATGAATCACATCCCGTACCACCCCAACTGCTTTTAGCACAAATAGTGGTCATCCCAAAATCTGGGAAGGAATGCACAAGCTGCGGTAACTTCAGACCTATTTCTCTCCTGAACGTGGACCTTAAATTATTCTCCAAAATTATAGCCACAGCACTCGCCCCTCTTCTAGCGGACCTGTTTCACTGTGACCAGGTCGGTTTTATCCCTGGCCTGGAGGCCAGGGATAACACAACTAAAACGCTCCATTTGATCTCATTTGCACAATATAGACATATGCCTGCCTGCTTGTTGGCTTGTGATGCCGAAAAAGCATTTGATAGAGTCAGTTGGTACAACTGTGACTACAGCAGATAGGAATGAGGCACAAACTTTTAGCCAAAATAATGTCCCTTTATTCCAGCCCATCAGCATCTGTACTAGCTAATGGAGTGCAATCTGACAAGTTTGAGATCAGCAATGGGACTAGCAAGGTTGCCCATTATCCCCCTTGCTCTCTGCCATAACCATTGAACATTTAGCACAAGAAATCCATAATAATGACTCCATTCATGGGATCCACACCCCCTCGACCCACTCCAAGCTCTCCTTATACGCGGATGACCTTCTATTATACATCACACAACCTCAAATTAGCATCCCTTCCTTCCTCCAGGAACTCGACCGCTTCGGACTACATAGTAATTTTAAACTAAATATTAATAAAACTGAAGCACTAAACATCTCCTTACCCATGTGCAAAACGTGACTCAGACCAACTTCCCATTTTACTGGCAATCTCAGTCCATTAAATACCTAGGGACTGAAATACCCTGTAACTTTCACGAGATCTACTCCTTTAAACTTTAACTGATCTACTCCGCTCCTGACAAAAATTAGGCGCTCTCTACAATCTTGGCACCAATTCAAAATTCCCTGGTTTGGGAGGATGAATGTCCTCAAAATGGATATCTTACCTAAACTGCTTTATCTTTTCCAAGCCCTCCCCATAACTCTACCAGTTGCCTTCTTTTGCACAATTAAAAATTGGCGATCAGGATCCTCTGGCAACACCACCCCTCTAACACAAAATACTTTGCTCCCCTAAAATGGGTGGGGGGGTTGGTCTTCCGGACTTTGGGATTTATTACACTTCTGCAGTTCTCTCTAGACTCTAGACGACGGTTCACGTATGCTTTATCCACAGAACCCAGCCCACTCACACCACTATTTGATACCCCTGAACTCACAGTCATTTTAGCACTATCAAGATACCACACCTATGAGAGATCTTCCTGGCCCACTGAACGCTCGTTTGCCCACTCTGGGACGTGTAACTTCCTGCCTCGATCGGGCCACGAGACCCCTCACTTGACTGGCTGACCAAACTAGCTTTGATGAAATACTGTAACACTCTACATCTATCAGGTCAGATTCACAGAACCCTTACTGCTTTCGAGGAGCTGTGTAGTCTCTCTCAGGTACCCGGACACACTCTGTCTTTGATCTATAAGACAATCCTGGCTCACACGCATGATAATCTACCCACCTACACGCGCACCTGGGCCACTTGGAGGTGGAGATATTCCGGCCGGATTGGTAAACATCATTTCTCTTCACTCACAAATCCTCCATCTCAGCCTTCACTCAGGAAAAAAATTACAAACTATTATCTTGATGGTACAGAGACCGGGTTACCATCAATAAAATTTTCCCTGAGACCCCTTACACCTGCTGGCGCTGTCACGGAGGAAGAGGAACATACCTACACATATGATGGGAATGCCACCGAATCCATTCTTTTTGGAAAACGATCTTTGCAATCTATATCAAAATATATGATGAGTCCCTCGCCCCATCCCCTAATATTGCCCTGCTATCTATATTCCTAGGGTCAGTCAAACATCATAAGTTGAATCTTCTTACATTCTTCTTATCAGCCGCCTGCCATCTCATTACGAAATTCTGGAAATCTTCAGTAACCCCCTCCCCCCCCCACTACAACAGTGGATTGATTTAATCAATGACGCCATGCTCATGGAGGAGTTACAGGCAAAGGAGAAAGGTACATGGGATAAACATTTTAAAGTGTGGTTCATATGGCTTCAATACTCAGCCTCTGACAAACTTTTGAATAGATTACCCTCTCAATAAACCACCCACTCAGGTCTTAAGGGCTGGGCTGTCATGACTATGTACCATTACATGCAGTAAAAGACCTGCTCCAAAAGTTTACTCTTCTGACTTTGGGTGCGTAGCTCTCACCAATGCATCGTGGAACGGAACCCCCCCCACCCCCTTCTCTATTTTTTTTTTTTTTTTGCCCTTTTTCTTGTCCTTTCCTCTTCTTTCCATTTCATGATGTTACTGATTACTGATCCAAACACATTTCCTGCATACCGCCTTGCAGGAATTAGTATATACTTTGCTTGACTGTAATTTTCATATCTCCCTATGAGATTTTTCTGGTTCTCACTTTTGCATTGCAATGTATACATTATTATGGGGATATATGTACTGATGTTTCCCCTTAATACACTTTGTCATGTGTCATTTCTAATTTTTTTATCAATGAAAAGATTTCATAAAAAATATATTGAAACTAATATTGCGCTTACCAGAAGATGGTAAAATAAAGCCTGTATTTTGCCAATAATGGTTATCCTACACGTAAGGATCACAGAAACCAACGCAACTTCATAAGGGCTGTGGTGACCGGACCTCCAATCGATGGATGGATGTGGAATCTATTAACGACCACACATCACCATCTTCACCGGATAGTACTCAGAAGAGTTCTGTGGAATCATGCAAACAAAGAAAGCCTCACCCTTTAAAAAAAAAAAATGTGGACCCCTTGATTTTAATTTGATCCAGACATACTGGCAATATACATTTTTGCACTGGACAGTTTAATCAAAATTTTCAAAGCACTTTGATTTATGCATTGAATATTATATCTTGGTGAAGTGATGAACAGTTTAACATTTCAGGTTATATGTATGTAATCTATTTATATTGCGCATTTAACATTCATATTGTTGTATAAGTATTTTTATACATTGTACACTTTTGGCTAGCTGGTTAATATATGTTTTTTTCATATTGAACACCAACTATAGACCAATTTAGGATCTGGAATATAGACTATAGTCCTATGCAGTCCTATTGCATAAATGGGCTTGTGTAAGCAGGCCTGAACCCACTGTCCGATTTCCTATACGTTTTTTTTTTATGGTTATTAATAAGCTGATGCTTCTCCACAGGGATTGGACTATTTTCTACCATGCTATTGGACTCACATTCATTGATTCCTTCATTTCTATGTACTTTATTCTCTACTGAATCCGGACTGGGTTCACTGCACAGTGTACTCCCGGCATTATGGTTCATATATGCACATATTACACTGCGTGTGCAGTGCTATTTATGGGATTGTTTTGCTATTATGCTTAGTTTTTTTACTTTAAGAAATGTAATAAAAACAATTGAAACAGAAAAAAAACCCTAAAACACACTTTCCCCTTATAATATTTTGTTACCCAATACATTTATAGATTTGTGCTCTACAATTTAAATGAAAACAGTCAACACAATCCTATGCAAAGTTTCACAGAACCTTGGCGCATTTTGCAAAAGTGGAATTTTACGCACAACTTATACAAAACTTGTCATGGTTCTATGTGATTGATGCAGATGATTGTTTTCAAATCTACAATAAACAGCCCCCCCCAACGTTTGTCATGATGTCTTGTTGACCATTCTTCTTGGACTGTGTGTTGCCAGCCAGGCAAAGCTGGGGCTTCATGGAGCACTGCTGGGTTGATTGAGGCTGGTTACCCAAACAGCAGGACTGGGATTGCACCTAGCCCCAATATTTGAACACATTAGGGCAAGCCAGATATTGAACTGAAATCAAGTGGGTCATAGCAATGTGCATTTTGGTTTTATGAAGGTTTTCTCATCAGTAATCAGAAGCCAATTTATCTACTGTAACTGTGAAAGGAAGCTGGAGCACCTCTAACATTTTCCCAAGCACACACAAAATGCTTGTTTTTCTCCACTATAAAATAAGCTATATTAAAGCCCATAGGGAGTAAATAAGTAATTTTCAGAAAAAAAATCCTGCTGGAGTTGACCCAATGCTCAAATCAAGTAGATCGCTTCAAAGTTTCACCATCTCTATCTGCCAGTCACCCCTCTCCATGCTACATTATTTCACTATTGAAACTGAAGCTATATAGAGTCAAAAAAAGACTGCCATGCATCAAGTTTAACATCTCACAACATCTGTATTTTAATTTGTGAAGGTGTAGGTTGGCATTAAATATAAGGTTATTTTAAATTGGTTTATTTCACTTTGCAAAAGGTAGCTCGTGCCATATGTAAATGATGATGCTATACTCTTCCTGAGATCCCGAAAAAATAGAAGCAGGCAGTTTGAACTATTTTCTACATCGGTAAATTCCAGAAAATTGCATGGAAATGCTCTAATAATAGGGTCCTAGTTAGCAATAAAGAGTTTATGGGACATCAGATACTGCCCTATTTATCTAAAACAGAATGTAAAAATCTAACAGATTCCTCCATCCACACTATACAGTGCTGCTGAACTAATCTTCAACTTTGGCAACTGGATTGTGACAGCCAGCACAGTGGCTGCATCTTACTGGATGAAGCTGCTGTTCGGCCATCAATTTTCTGCTTGACTCCCTTGATTTTTCAATAAAAGGATGTTGAATGAGAAGGAGCTTACAGGGCCAATTACTAAGCAAATATTGTTCATTTCGTTAGAAATTGGCTGCAATTCAAGCAGTGTATGGCCAGCCTTAAAGTGGTTGTCTACCCTATTTTCTGACTTTTGCCTACAGGTAAGCCTATAATAAGGCTTACCTGTAGGTAAAACGAATATCTCCTAAACTCCCCTCTAAACAGCTGCGGCGTTACGGTGCCGTGTATGTCCCGGCAATAGGGCCGGACCTTGCTGGAAAGACGGGTCCCATGCTGTTACTGGCCGGAGCCGCATACCCAGAAGCAAGATCCGAGGGAAGATGTCCGCTTCCTCAGATCTTCCTTTCAAGGTGAGTATTTCATAATGAGCTAGTATGCAGGGCATACTAGCTCATTATGCTATTGTCTTGCAGGTTTTTATTTATTTTTTTTTTTTAAATAGGTAGACAACCGCTTTAATCCTGCTAAAACTGTCAACACAAAGCAAAGATTCTCTTATCCGTTTATTCATTTAAACTGCCCAACAGTACACAAATGTTTCAACAATTTTATGTCAATAAGCTGTGCTGTAATGTTACTTACCTCTGACCAGATCCACATCAATCAAGTCAGATTTCATATAAAACATCTTCTTTGGTTTGTTCTTAAATCCCTAAGAGATATACAAAGAAAGACTTTGTGACTTTAAAACATATTTGATTTCATGTAACATCATACTGATATATTTCTGTAAACTAATATATATATATATATATATATACATACATACAGTGGGTACGGAAAGTATTCAGACTCCCTTACATTTTTCACTCTTTGTTATATTGCAGCCATTTGCTAAAATCATTTAAGTTCATTTTTCCCCCTCATTAATGTACACACAGCACCCCATATTGACAGAAAAACACAGAATTGTTGACATTTTTGCAGATTTATTAAAAAAGAAAAACTGAATATCACATGGTCCTAAGTATTCAGACCCTTTGCTCAGTATTTAGTAGAAGAACCCTTTTGATCTAATACAGCCATGAGTCTTTTTGGGAAAGATGCAACAAGTTTTTCACACCTGGATTTGGGGATCCTCTGCCATTCCTCCTTGCAGATCCTCTCCAGTCCTGTCAGTTTGGATGGTGAATGTTGGTGGACAGCCATTTTTGGGTCTCTTCAGAGATGCTCAATTGGGTTTAAGTCAGGGCTCTGGCTGGGCCATTCAAGAACAGTCACAGAGTTGTTGTGAAGCCACTCCTTCGTTATTTTAGCTGTGTGCTTAGGGTCATTGTCTTGTTGGAAGGTAAACCTTCGGCCCAGTCTGAGGTCCTGAGTACTCTGGAGAAGGATATCCCTGTACTTGGCCGCATTCATCTTTCCCTCGATTGCAACCAGTCGTCCTGTCCCTGCAGCTGAAAAACACCCCCACAGCATGATGCTGCCACCACCATGCTTCACTGTTAGGACTGTATTGGACAGGTGATGAGCAGTGCCTGGTTTTCTCCACACATACCGCTTAGAATTAAGGTCTCATCAGACCAGAGAATCATATTTCTCACCATCTTGGAGTCCTTCAGGTGTTTTTTTAGCAAACTCCATGCAGGCTTTCATGTGTCTTGCACTGAGGCAAGGCTTCCGTTGGACCAGTCTGCCATAAAGCCCCGACTGGTGGAGGGCTGCAGTGATGGTTGACTTTCTACAACTTTCTCGCATCTCCCGACTGCATCTCTGGAGCTCAGCCACAGTGATCTTTGGGTTCTTCTTTACCTCTCTCACCAAGGCTCTTCTCCGCCGATAGCTCAGTTTGTCCAGACAGCCAGCTCTAGGAAGGGTTTTGGTCGTCCCAAACGTCTTCCATATAAGGATTTTGGAGGCCACTGTGCTCTTACGAACCTTAAGTGCAGCAGAATTGTTTTTGTAACCTTGGCCAGATCTGTGCCTTGCCACAATTCTGTCTCTGAGCTCTTCAGGCAGTTCCTTTGACCTCATGATTCTCATTTGCTCTGACATGCACTGTGAGCTGTAAGGTCTTATATAGACAGGTGTGGCTTTCCTAATCAAGTCCAATCAGTATAATCAAACACAGCTGGACTCACATGAAGGTGTAGAACCATCTCAAGGATGGTCAGAAGAAATGGACAGCACCTGAGTTAAATATATGAGTGTCACTGCAAAGGGTCTGAATACTTAGGACCATGTGATATTTCAGTTTTTCTTTTTAAATAAATCTGCAAAAATTCTGTGTTTTTCTGCCAATATGGGGTGCTGTGTGTGCATTTAAGGGGGTCTGAATACTTTCCGTACCCACTGTATACCGTATCTCACAAAAGTAAGTACACCCCTCACATTCATGTGACAACATTGAAGAAATTAAACTTTGCTACAATGTAGTGAGTGTACAGCTTGTATATCAGTGTAAATTTGCTGTCCCCTCAAAATAACTCAACACACAGCCATTAATGGTTAAACCGCTGGCAACAAAAGTGAATACACCCCTAAGTGAAAATGTCCAAATTGGGCCCAAATAGCCATATTCCCGCCCCTCTGTCATGTGACTCGTTAGTGTTACAAGGTTTCAGGTGTGAATGGGGAGCAGGAGTGTTAAATTTGGTGTTATCGCTCTCACTCTCTCATACTGGCCACTGGAAGTTCAACATGGCACCTCATGGCAAAGAACTCTCTGAGGATTTAAAAAAAAAGAATTGTTGCTCTACATAAAGATGGCCTAGGCTATAAGAAGATTGCCAAGACCCTGAAACTGAGCTGCAGCATGGTGGCCATGATCATACAGCAGTTTAACAGACCAGGTTCCACAGAACAGGCCTCAATAGATGTATGAGTGCTGCCAGCATTGCTGCAGGGGTTGAAGGGTGTGGGGTCAGCCTGTCAGTGCTCAGACTATACGCTGCACACCGCATCAAGACAAGCAGACTAAGGACATAGTTAGTCAGGTTGAAAAAAGACACAAGTCCATCTAGTTCAACCAAAAAAAAAATAGAAAAATTATATATTACCATACAATCCTTCACCCACAGTTCATCCAGAGGAAGGCAAAAACCCCCAGCAAAGCATGAACCAATTTGCTATAGCTGGGGAAAAAATTCCTTCCTGATCCCCCGAGAGGCAATCGGATTCACCAGGGTCTACTAACCTACCTAAAAATGTTAGTACCCAGTTATATTATTTTTTAAAGCAATCTACCGTGCTGACCAAAACCACCTCTGGGGGGGGAGTCTATTCCACATTTTCACAGCTCTAACTGTGAAGAAACCTTTCCGTATTTGGAGATTAAATAATTTTTCCTCTAGATGTAAAGAGTGTCCCCTTGTCCTTTGTGATGACCTTAAAGTAAATAACTCAACACCAAGTTCACTATATGGACCACTTATGTATTTGTACATGTTGATCATATCCCCCCTTAATCTCCTCTTCCCAAGAGAGAATACATTCAGTTCCTCTAATCTTTCCTCATAGCTGAGCTCCTCCATGCCTCTTATTAGTTTGGTTGCCCTTCTCTGCACTTTATCCAGTTCCCCGATATCCTTTTTGAGAACTGGTGCCCAAAACTGAACTGCATATTCCAGATGGGGTCTTACTAATGATTTGTACAGGGGCAAAATATGTCTCCATCTCTGGATTCCATACCTCTCTTAAACCAAGAAAGGATGCTGCTTGCTTTGGAAGCCGCAGCTTGACATTGCATGCCATTATTAAGTTTATGTTCAACCAAAACCTCCAGATCCTTCTCCACTATGGATTGCCCCAATTGTACATCCCTACTCCCCCTAGTATGTATGATGCATGCATATTCTTAGCCCCCAAATGCCTAACTTTACATTTATCAATATTAAACCTCATTTGCCACATAGTCGCCCAATTAGACAGTGCATTGAGGTCTGCTTGTAAGTTGGAGACATCCTGTAAGGACGTTATTCCACTACATAGCTTGGTGTCATCTGCAAACACTGAAATGGTACTTTTAATCCCAGACCCTATATAATTTATAAATATATTGAAAAGTAAGGGTCCCAACACTGAACCTTGGGGTACCTTACCAGATTCCAATAGTCAACACATGGGGTTCCAAGTCACAACCCTGGGAATGAAAAGTTATATAAATATTTAATATATCCCAGA
>BLSH010440097.1:1629163-1639849 GCA_018402905.1 Glandirana rugosa
TGGCTGGGTGGATGAGCGCGCATGGCTGGATGGATGAGCATGGATGGATGGGTGAGCATGGATGGATGGATAGGTGGG
This sequence comes from Glandirana rugosa, assembly GCA_018402905.1. Classification (NCBI taxonomy): domain Eukaryota; kingdom Metazoa; phylum Chordata; class Amphibia; order Anura; family Ranidae; genus Glandirana; species Glandirana rugosa. Next base: position 1,629,242 of record BLSH010440097.1, read on the forward strand.
TTGGTGAGGATGGATTGGGTGAGGATGGGTGGGGGGTGGATGGCTGGGGGGTGGATGGCTGGGTGGGTGGTGGGTGGCTGGGTGATGATCGCTGGGTGGGTGGTGGAAGGCTGGGTGAGTAGTGCTGCCAACCGTCACTAGGTAGCGCTGTGGGCATTACACATTGCCCACAGCGCTGCAGCACGTCCTCTCTCCCCCCTCTCTCCTCTCACACTGCACCGATCGGTGCGGAGAGGAGAGAAAAGCCGGCGCTTCCACCGGCTTGTTTACATGTGATCACGCCGTCATTTGACGGCGCGATCACGTGGTAAAAGGCCGCTCACAGCGGCCATTCACCGCGATCCGTGATCAGTCGGGTCCCCCGGACTCGACGGTCACGGATGTTCCCGTGTGCGCGCCCCAGGGGGAACGCGCGATTCTCCCAGAATTAAGCAACCGCTCTGTAGACGTCATTTGTCTATAGGGCGGTTGTTAAGTGGTTAATCAACCCTGTTGGGGAGGGGCTTTGGTGAGATATCAGGGGTCTAAAGACCCCAACATCAACAGAGGAGGACAGAGAGGATCGGAGGGGAGGGGGGGGACCGGAGGAGGACAGATCGGGACCGGAGTGGGGGGGCGGAGGAGGACAGATCAGGACCGGAGTGGGGGGGGGCAGAGGAGGACAGATCGGGACTGGAGTGGGGGGGGGGGCCGAGGAGGGCAGATCAGGATCGAAGGGGGGCGGAGGAGGACAGATCGGGACTAGAGGAGAACTCGGAGGTGGACACAGGAACCGGAGGAGGGGGCCCGGAGTAGCACAGAGGAGGGCACAAAGGAGTATACAGAGACACTCTCCCTGTGAGGCTTTCAATAAAGCAGCTGAATGCCACGGAGGGGAGATCGGTGATTGTAATTTCCCCCACCGCTGCACCAATCATCCCTGAGTGTCCCTGTATCCTCCCCTCTGTGTCCTCCTTTGTGCTACTAAGCCCCCCTCCTCCGGTCATCCTAGAGTGTCCAAGTATTGGATGAGGCATCGGGAGCATTTGCATGACTACAAGTACTCGTGCAAATGCTCAGTATCTGTAGCGATACCGATACTAGTATCGGTATCGGGACAACCCTAATGGGCACCACATTGGCCCTACGCCAATCCAGTGGTACTATTCCAGTCATTAAGGAGTCCCTAAAAATTTGATACAATAGCTTTGAAATGACAGAGCTCAATTCCTTTAGGATCCGTGGATGAATGCCATCTAGTCCAGGTGATTTATCTACCTTTATTCTGTCAAAATACTTCTGGACCATTTCACTTTTGAGCCATTGTGGATCATTTGGGGCTGTGTCACTACCACCCCCATTGTGGACATGAGCTCCCCCATGCTCCTTTGTATACACAGAGCTGAAGAATGTATTTAATAAGTTTGCCTTCTCTTTGGCCCCAGTCATGCACTCTAGATTATTTTGTAAAGGGCCTACATGCTCAGATCTGACCTTTTTACTATTAATATATTTGAAGAATTTTGGGGGGTTTGTCCTACTATCTTTTGCAACCTGTCGTTCGTTTTGAATTTTTGCATCCTTGATCTCCTTTTTACATATTCTGTTATATTCTTTGTAACATTTAAAAGATTATAGTGTTCCTTCATTTTTATATTTTTTAAATGCTCTTTTCTTATCATTTATAACTTTTTTAACTTTGGCCGTGAGCCACATAGGTTTTATTTTTAGCCTTTTAAACTTATTGCCCATGGGAATATACTTTGCAATGAGTTCGCATACAGTTTTTTTGAAAAATTCCCATTTCTGTTCTGTGTTCATTGATGCCAATATTCCCTCCCAGTCTAAGTGCTGGAGAGCAGCCCTCATCTTTGTAAAATTTGCTCTCTTAAAATTAAGTGTTTTTATCTTTCCCATTTGTGTTTGATGCTTGCACTTTACATTAAATGAAATCATGTTATGTCACTGTTACCCAGATGTTCTTTTATATGAATATTGGTAATAAACTCTGCATAGTTTTAGTTTAACAGGTCCAGAAAAGCATCATTCCTAGTTGGGGCCTCAATAAACTGGACCATAAAATTGTCCTGTAATAGGTTTATACATTTTTGCCCTTTAACTGTCCCAGCAGTGCCATTACTCCAGTTAATTTCCGGGTAGTTAAAATCCCCCATTATTACCACTGTCCCAGCCCTTGCAGCTCTTTCCATCTGTGCAAGGAGCAGAGTCTCTACCTCCTCTTTAACACTGGGAGGAGGTCTATAACAAACTCCAATGATAACCTTTGTAGTGTGCACACCCATATGCAGATCTACGCATAATGGTTCAGACTCATCACACTCTCCATCAACTAGGTCCTCATTCACACTCGCTTTGATATCACTTCTCACATACAGACAGACACCACCACCCTTCCGTTTTACCCTGTCTTTCCGAAAGAGAGCATAGCCAGGAATATTAATAGCCCAGTCATGTGAAGCATGAAGCCAAGATTCAGCTATACTAGAGCTGCACGATTAATCGTATTAAGATTGCGATCTCGATCTACCCCCCCCCCCCCCCGTGATCTCCATTGGGCATTACCGCGATTTTCAGTGCAGTTAATGGGATCCGACTTGCGGGGCGAATCAGCGCGACTTGACAGTAATAAAAGTGCCTGAAGCCTTTTCAAGTTGGAGCGACTTGAGTCTCAGGGGAGGCAGCCAAGTCTGGGCAGACAGCCAACTTCTGAGTCATCGTTGATAAAAGAGATACTTCAAAGGCATTGAACTCTGAGTGAACTGCCCTTGTATAGAGGTTTGGTGTAACCATTTAAAGACTAAATTTTTCCTGACACTTGCTGTTTACAAATAAAAATCCATTATTTTGTGCTAGAAAATGACTTAGAACCCCCAAACATTATATATATATTTTTTAGCAGAGACCCTAGAGAATAAGATGGCGGTTGTTGCAATATTTTATGCCACACGCTGTTTGCGCAGCAGACTTTTAAATGCAATTTGTTTGGAAAAATTACCCCTTTCAAAAACCTAAACAGTGCTCTTAGCCCAATTTTTTTATATATTTAATATATTACGCCGCGAGAATCGTGAGAGAATCGTGATCTTTATTCTAAGCAAAAAAATCGTGATTCTCATTTTGGCCAGAATCGTGCAGCTCTAAGCTATACCAATCAAATCATAGTTCTCCACCAGAGCTTCCAACTCACCTATTTTGCTTGGCGGACTCCTGGCATTGGTGAACAAACACTTTAATTCACTGTCACATTTTGCACATGTATGTTGCATATTTTTAATTTTAGTACAAACAGTACCATTTCCAATGGTTGATTGTAATATGGGAACCTTCATATCATCTTTCACAGCCCTCCCCCATCTTTCCCCATTCCATCAACTAATAGGGGCTGACCCCTGTCTGACCTGTCTACCCCATTATAATCTCATGTACCCTCCCCCCTCAATCCTAGTTTAAATACTCCTCCAGCCTTCCCATAAACCTTTCCCCCAGCACAACAGACCCCCTTCCATTTTGGGTGCAAACCATCTTTAGCATATAGGTTGCACCCCAATGAAAAGTCAGCCCAGTGCTCTAAAAACCCAAAGCCCTCCTCCTTACGCCAGGTCCTTAGCCATGCATTCAGGGCTCTAATCTCCCCCTGCCGTTCCTGTGTTGCGCATGGCACATGCAATATTTCAGAGAATATTGCCTTGGGGGTCCTTCCCGTCAACTTGCAACCTAATTCTTTAAATTGGTTCTTAAGGAGCCTCCACCTTCCATGTATTCTGTCATTGGTTCCAACATGGACCAAAGCAGCTGGGTCATGCCCAGCCCCTCCCAGTAATTTATTAACCCGGTCCACCACATGCCGAACCCTAGCACCAGGGAGACAGCAAAACATTTGGTTGAAGCGATCCTGGCAAAAAATTATTATAATTAATTATTCTATCTGTCCTTCTAATTATAGAATCCCCAATTACCACCAACTGTCTAGGCCTACCTGCACTACCCCTACTACCCCTACTAGAGGGGCTGCTCTCCCAGCTGTTAGGGGAAGCAGTGACATCTAGGGCTGCCACCTCTGAATTTGCCCCCCCCACATCTTCACTCAACTTGGCAAATCTGTTAGGGTGCTCAAACCCAGGGCTGGCCTTCCTTTTCTGTGAGCCCCACCACTCCCTCTAACTGTATTAACCCATCTACCTACCTTATAATCCTGACTTACCCTCCACCCTCCCCATTAACCCTACTAGCCACCTGCTCAGTGAGCAGAGGACCCCTTTCAAGGTTGACAGCCCTGCCCAGCGTTGCAATTTGCTCCTCCAGATTTCTAATGTGAGCTTCCAGAAGGGCAACCTTCTCACATCTGTCGCAGCGGTATCCATCCTGGAGCTGTTGCTCCATAGTTACATACATGCGGCACACTGTGCGCTGTACAAAACCTTCAATCTTGCTAGCAAACATTCTCCCAGATACAACAACACTAATAACAGGAAATTTCAGATGTTACTTACAGGTCACTCACCACTTCGTCAGAGGTCCAGCAAGCAAAGAGGTAGCAAGCTCAGAAATGAGTTCTACAAAGAGCTCAATAATTGGATAACCTGTGACCAATTAACCACTCCCCTTAATTAGTAGTCTGAAGGAAGGAAAGAAAAAAAATCGCTATTTAAAAAGTGACAGAAAAAGTGTTAAAAAGCTGCAAAGAAAAAGCCCAAGAAAAATAAAAAACTACAAACACAGCAAACACCAGCAGTCAAAATCAAAACTGTTTCACATGGATTACTGGAACCATGTCCTGTGGTCTGATGAGACCAAGATAAATGTATTTGCTTCAGATGGTGTCAAGCGTGTGTGGCGGCAACCAGGTGAGGAGCACAAAAGACAAGTGTGTCTTGCCTACAGTCAAGCATGGTGGTGGGAGTGCCATGGTCTGTGGCTGCATGCATGCTGCCGGCACTGGGGTGCTACAGTTCATTGAGGGAACCATGAATGCCAACATGTACTGTGAAATACTGAAGCAGAGCATGATCCCCTCCCTTCAGAGACTGGGCCGCAGGGCAGTATTACAACATGATAACGACCCCAAGCACACCTCCAAGACGACCACCGCCTTGCTAAAGAAAATGAGGGTAAAGGTGATGAATTGGCCAAGCATGTCTCCAGACCTAAACCCTATTGAGCATCTGTGGGGCATCTTCAAACCGAAGGTGGAAGAGCGCAAGGTCTCTAACATCCACCAGCTCCTTGATGTCCTCATGGAGGAGAAGAAGAGGACTCCAGTGGCAACCTGTGAAGCTCTGGTGAATAAAGTGCTGAAAAATAATGGTGGCCACACAAAATATTGACACTTTGGGCCCAATTTGGAGATTTTAACTTGGGGTGTACTCACTTTTGTTGCCAGCGGTTTAGACATTAATGGCTGTGTGTTGTTATTTTGAGGGGACAGCAAATTTACACTGTTATGCAAGCCGTACACTAACTACTTTACATTGTAGCAAAGTGTAATTTCTTCAGTGCTGTCACATAAAAAAATATAATAAAATATTTACAAAAATGTGAGGGGTGTACTCACTTTTGTGAGATAATGTATATATTATACAGTGGCAGAACTAGGGTCATCGGTTTGAATCCCAACATTTGCATGTTCTCTCTGCGCCTGTGTGGGTTTCCTCTGGGAACTCCGGTTTCCTCTAAATTGATGCTAGTATACGTATGAATGTGAGTTAGAGACCTTAGATTGTAAGTTCTTTGAGGGCAGGGACTGATGAATGTACAATATATATGTAAAGCGCTGTGTAAATTGATGACGCTATATAAATACCTATAATAAATAAACAAATACTATACAGTATATACAGAGCATTCATAAAGTATTCAGAGCCCCTTCACTTTTTTTCAATTTTGTTATGTTGCAGCTTGATACTACAGTTGTAAACTCATTTTTTTTCTCAATAAACTACACTCAGTACCCCTTAATGACAACACGAAAACAGAATTTGAGAAATGTTTGCAAATGTATGAAAAAGGAAAAACTGAAATATCACATTGGCATAAGTATTCAGGCCCCTTGCAACAATACTTGAAATTTACCTCATGTGCCTCCCAATTCTCTACATCTTTGCTGAATTATTTTTAACCTTGATTGGAGTCCACATGTGGTAAATTAAATGTATTGAACATTTTTGGAAAGATTTGGAAAGGCACACACCTCTCTATAATAGGCCTTACAGCTGACAATGCATATTGTATCAGAGAAAAAGCCATGAGGTCAAAGGAATTGCCTGCAGAGCTCAGAGATAGGATTATTGCAAGGCACAGATCTGATGAAGGCTACAAAAAAATTCTGCTGCACTGAATGTTCCCAAGAGCACAGTGGCCTTCATAAATCTCAAATGGAAGATGTTAGGCACAACCAGGACTGGTCATCTGGCCAGCAATCGGGGGAGAAGGGCCTTAGTAAGAGAGGTGACCAAGAACCCAAGGGTCACTCTGACAGCTCCAGAGATCCTGTGTGGGAATAGGTCAAAGTTCCAGAAGGACAACCATCACTGCAGTCCACCAAATTGTACTTATGGCAGAGTGGCTAGGCAGAAGCCTCTCCTCAGTGCAAAACACACGAAAGCCCACTTGGAGTTAGCAAAAAAGCAACTAAAGGACTCTCAGACTGTGAGGAACAAGATTCTCTGGTCTGATTAAACCAATATTGAACTGTTTGGCCTAAATTTTAAACATTATATCTGGAGGAAACCAGGCACTGCTCATCACCTGCCCAATACAATTCCAACAGTGAATCATGGTGGTGGTAACATCATGCTGTGGGGGTGTTTTTTAGCAACAGGGACTGGAAGACTGGTCAGGGTTGAGGGAAAGCTGAATAGAACAAAGTATAGGGATATCCTTAATAAAAACCTGTTCAGGACCTCAGACTTGGCTGAAGGCTCACCTTCCAACATAACAATAACCCTAAGCACACAGCCAAGACAACAGAGGAGTGGCTTAGGAACAGCTCTGTGAATGTCCTAGAGCAGTGGTTCTCAACTCCTGTCCTCAGGACCCACCAACAGGCCAGATTTTAAGTATTACCTTGGGGAGATGCAGACTAGAATACTGCAATCACTGAGCAGCAAATGATATCACCTGTGATGTATTTCAGTTATCCTGCAAACCTGGCCTGTTAGTGGGTCCCGAGGACAGGAGTTGAGAACCACTGTCCTAGAGTGACCCAGCCAGAACCCTGACTTAGATCCTATTGAACATCTTAGGAGAGACCTGAAATGGCTGTCCACCAATGGTCCCCATCCAACCTGACTGAGCTTGAGAGGATATGCAAATAAGAATGGCATAAAATTCCCCAATCCAGATGTGCAAAGCTTGTTGCCTCGTACCCAAAAAGACTCAAGGCTGTAATTGCTGCCAAAAGTGCTTCACCAAAGTATTGGGTCTTTTTTTTAGGTTTTTTGTTTTTTTTAATAAATTCACAGACAGACTTTTTTAAACTTCCGTTTTCACTTTGTCATTATGGGGTACTGAGTGTAGATTAATGAGAAAAAAAAATTATTAAAAAAAAATTGTAGTATCAGCCTGCAACATAACATTGAAAAACGTGAAGGGGGTCTGAATACTTTACAAATTCACTACAGTATAGGCAGGGAACTGGGCTTGGACAGTTAAAAAGGCAGAGTCCTTCTCCTGAGAAAACTTGAGGTCTTTTGGATACATACTTGGGCACGTGTTAACCAAGAGGATTTTATCATGATTATGACTTATTTGAATGTATTTGAGTACAATGGACTGCGAAGTAAATAGGGTGTTCGGTGCGATTATTTATGATTATATTTAGTAAATATGTCAGTAAATTGTCACAATGGATGTGGTACCATTATAAACAGCCATGAATTCTCCCTTTGTGCTATATGATGATATTTATAATCTTCAGATATTTCAGTTATTTTGTACTGAATATTGTTTGCTAATCAGTGTGTTTGAGATCAGTCTCCTTTCCCTTTAAGTTGGAGCAATTGATTTTCACATATGTTCCTGGTGACATTTCCTGTCTGTTCCTATATATACATTGCGTGACAAACAATACGGCTGCTAGAATCTGTAACTGTTACTTATTTCTTTTTAAATTAAATAAATGAATGGTGTATGCTGCAACCCTTCCTGTGAATAAATATATATACTGTATATTACACTCTCTAACATAATGTAGTGTAGGCAACCCATTGTGTTCCACATGCCTGAAAAGGAGATGGCACTGGCAAATTGTGAAGAGGTGTATTGTTGTAAGTAAGATGTTTCTGGACATATCTAGTTTAGATCAGCAGCTGGTGTGATTCAGAGATGTTGGAAAGTCTGCCTATAACAAACAGCTGTTTGCATTCATTTTTAAGGGCTATGTCACTTAAGGGATTTTGTAGCAGTTCATTAGTAGTAGGTACAGCACCACTTTCACTTTTAGAAAGAAAAAAAAAAACAACCTTCAAGGCAGAAATCTGTAGTCTCCTGAATGTACTGCTTTTACAGAAAGAGTCAATTAATCTGCATGAGCACAGCTGCAGCTTTATGTAATGTGCAGAAATGTATTACTAATTTCTTCCAGCAGGTGTCTCTGGACAAATGAATGTGATCACAAAGCATATGCTTCCTAGAGATGGCATATGCAGTGCCATGTTTACCATAAGGTACCGAGTCCAGTGCAGGATGAGATGGGGACAACTCACAAACCGTGGTTACATATCTAGTGTGGTTTCTTGTCTCAGGAAGTTTAAAAAAAATAAATAACTGTAGGGGGAAGAGAGCACAAAGGCTGCCGAGAAGTTGCAAAACTGTTAACAGATCATACAACACATAACCATTTCTTTTTAAGGTATAGTTGACTGTACAGTTGAATAATAGTTCTGTACATAAGACTGACAAGTTCCTCTATCCAATAGCTGATTTTTGTTTTAGTAAACATGAACATATACTGAGCACAAAGAGCCAGGAAAAAAACACCCATATTGTAATGGCATGCAATCCACAGCTAAATGCCCTAAAATAACAAGAAATTAATATATGCAGTATGTAGGTATTTACAGTGGATATAAAAAGTCTGCGCACCCCTTAAAATGTCAGGTTTCTGTGATGTAAGAAAATGGGACAAAGATAAATAATTTCAGCACTTTTTCCACCTTGAATGTGACCTATAAACTATACAAGTCAGTTTCACAACAAACTGAAATCTTTTAGGTGGAGGGAAGTAAAAATAAAAAACTAAAATAACATGGTTGTACAAATGTGCACATCCTTAAACTAATACTTTGTTGAAGCACCTTTTGATTTCATTACACCACTCAGTCTTTTTGGGTTTGAGTCTATCACCATGGCACATCTTGACTTGGTAATATTTGCCCACTCTTCTTTGCAAAAACGCTCCAAATCTGTCAGATTGCGAGGGCATCTCCTGTGCACAGCCCTCGTCAGATCACCCCACAGATTTCCATTCGGATTCAGATCTGGGCTCTGGCTGGGCCATTCCAAAACTTTAATCTTCTTCTGGTGAAGCCATTCCTTTGTTGATTTGGATGTACAGCCAGGTCCATAAATATTGGGACATGACACAATTCTAATATTTTTGGCTCTATACACCACCACAATGGACTTGAAATGAAACAAACAAGATGCGCTTTAACTGCAGACTTTCAGCTTTAATTTGAGGGTATTTACATCCAAATCAGGTGAACAGTGTAGGAATTACAACAGTTTGTATATGTGCCTCCCACTTTTTAAGGGACCGATTAAAGTGGTTGTCAACCTGTGACAATCACTTTAACCTACAGGTAAGCCTAGAATAAGGCTTACCTGTAGGTGCACTGCATATCTCCCAAACCTGCAGGGTTCAGGAGATATGCAGTGTTTTGCATGTGCAAAACTTCTCCACTGACCCTGTGCCGTGACTAGCAGCTAGCGGGAGTGACGTCACCTGACTCCGGCCAGTCACAGCCCCGGCGACGTGGCCCCGGAAGGAAGAGGGGCAGAAGATGGACGCGGCCTGGAGTGGGGACATCGCTGGACGTTGCAGGCTTTGTTTTGGAAGTTCTCTTGATTGTTGACTTTGACACACATACACCTACCTCCTGGAGAGTGTTCTTGATCTGGCCAACTGTTTTGAATGGTGTTTTCTTCACCAGGGAAATAATTCTTCGGTCGCCCACCACAGTTGTTTTCCGTGGTCTTCCGTGTCTTTTGGTGTTGCTGAGCTCAACGGTGCGTTCTTTCTTTTTAAGGATGTTCCAAACAGTTGATTTGGCCACACCTAATGTTTTTGCTACCTCTCTGATGGGTTTGTTTTCAGTGATAGTCACTTCGTTCGGTAGTAATCCGACTTTTTTTTTTTTGTTTGGGTAGTCTCTCCATCGTTTTTGTAATCCACACCGGTTTAGTTGACAAACCTTGTAGGAATTTTTCTTTCTTGCGTGGCAACTCGAGTCGTTGTGGTTTTCTGTGCCTTCTGGTGCCTTTTGTTGACACCACCCGCTGGCTTCTTAATAAAGGGACCACTTCTTTTGTGGTAAGTTTTGTCAACCGGTCTAGTTCTTGTGAGAGGTCCTCCATCCACATACACACAGTTTCAGTTGTTAGTTCTCT
>BLSH010440097.1:1648229-1659024 GCA_018402905.1 Glandirana rugosa
TTTTTGACTCTGTTTCTATTTGTTAAAGTCTTGAAAAAGGTTGAAATTACACTGGATATTTGACATGTTGAGTTGTTGAGTTAACTTTTTGTTTGACTTTAGAAAATACCCCCCCCCCCCCCCATTTTATTTTTAGATTTTATTACACCATCGTATTCACACGTGTAGGAGAATATTGACCCCTACATCGACATAAGTCTTAATTCGTCAATGTAAGTTTGAGTACAATTTATCCTCAGTCATGTGTGGACGGTAGTAAATTTCACGGAGACTAATTGGGATTTATTTCAAGTCGACCAGATCATCAGATCAGAAAGGACTGTAAAAGAATCAGCGTAGGATGTCGTTTTCGGTACCAGGTGTCTCTCGAAGGTTTTACCCCCCCCCCCCCCCATAAAAGATTTCAGTTTGTTTTTCAATTGAGTTGTTGAGTTGTACAGTTTATAGGTCACATTAAAGTTGGAAAAAGTTCTGAAATTGTTTATCTTTGTCTCAGTTTTTTTACATCACAGAAACCTGACATTTTAACAGGGGTGTGTAAACATTTTATATCCATTGTATATAGTACCTTATATATAATGTACATTTAAATCAGCTGCTGAGCTCAAAGAGCTTATAATCTAGGACCATTATCTCACATACAGATACTGGGGCCAATTTGCCTACTAACATGTATCTGGAGTGTGGGAGGAAATGCAATTAGTCCTGGTTCGGATTTGAACTGATGACCCCAGTGCTACTCGGCAGAAGTGCTAACCAATAGATCCCTGTGCTGCCTGTGAATTGCAGCCCATATTACAAAGGACAAGGGACTAGAGGAAATATTTCCAGATTTTCCGCTTCTTTCCTTCAGACAGCCTTCTAATTCATTAACCCCTACAGATCCGCGCTATTGCCAAATACGGCTCCAGCGCAGATCTGAAATGCCGGGACAACGTCCATGGACGTCGTCCACTGTGCACGCTCTCTGCGCGCCCCCTGGCGGCAGCGGCGGCGCGCGCGAGCGGCCACCGCACGCTGCGGGGGCGTGCCTGTGGGTCGGGCGGACTCGATGTCCGCTCGAGACCCACGATCGCCTTGCAGAGCTGCAGAACGGGGAACCGCCGATGTAAACACGTGACAGGGGACAGGACAGATCTACTGATCCCTGTCACTGGGATCAGTTAGATCTGTTATGTCTGGACCAGCCCCGCCCCCCCACAGTTAGAACACTCCCAGGGAACATTGTTAACCCCTTCACTGCCCCCTGCAGGTTAACCCCTTCACTGCCAATGACATTTATACTGTAATCAGTGGACATTTACATTTCTGATCGCTGTATAAATGTCATTGGTCCCAAAAATGTGTAAAAAATGTCTGACATTTCTGCTGCAATATTGCAGTCCCGATAAAAATTGCAGATCGCCGCCATTACTAGTAAAAAAAAAAAAAATTATAAAAAACGCCATAAATCAATTCCCATAGTTTGTAGACGCGATAAATTTTGCGCAAACCAATCAATATACGCCGATTGCGATTTTTTTTTTTTACCAAAAATATGTAGAAGAATATATATCGGCCTAAACTGATGAATATATATTTTTTTTTATGGATTTGTATTTTAGCAAAAAGTAAAAAATATTGTTCTTTTTTGCAAAATTGTCGCTCTTTTTTTTGTTTATAGCGGCAATCAGAAATGACGCAGAGGGGATCAAATACCACCAAAAGAAAGCTCTATTTGTGGGAAAAAAAGGACGCAAATTTTATTTGGGTACAACATTGCACGTCCGCGCAATTGTCATTCAAAATGCGACAGCGCTGAAAACTGAAAATTGGTCTGGGCAGGAGGGGGGTTTAAGTGCCCAGTAAGGAAGTGGTTAAAAATAATTGTTAAAATTGAGGGCTTTATCCGAACATGCATTTCAATGCAAAAACAGGAGACATGAGCCGTGTCTGCACATTATGCTTATACTGTAGAACAAATACAAATACCAAACTCACAATCATACTATCAGATACCAGATAATTTTTTCCATTGACTATGTAGCCGATACCAGAAGGGAAAATATTGCAAAGATTGTTTGAGAGAGTACATCTTTATGAAAATCCTTTACTCTGTACTACTGTTGGTGGGCGATGCACATAAAAGGAGTTTAAGAGGAGGGTATGAGTCCACTTTTAATGAATGGATGAATAACATTTTATTTTATTATTTATTTTATAAAAACTTTTTTTACACTATCCCTTTATATATATTTTTTGCTCAACTTAATTGCTATCACAAGGGATGAACAGCATCCTTTCCGATAGCATGGGCAGTGATAGGTCCTCTTTTTGGAGAGATCTGGGGTCTAATAGTAATAGCCTCAAATGCAGCCGATTAGACACAGATCAGTCTGAACAGCTGCTCTCCTGCACGCTAATAGCCAGGTAAACAAACATTTAAAACTGGAAGTGACAAAATCCTTGTGGCTTCTGGTTTCTGGGGTCACAAGGGAGGTACAACGTCAGTTCCTCTCTCTCTGTTTACTGATGGAGATATGGAGATGCTGCCAGTCGGTGCAGTCCCATGCTCCCCGATGGGACGGGAGAGCCCTGGAAAGGCGGTGGCCGCGGCGGGAGGGGCACCCCCCTCCGCCACCTATAGAAATGATCGAGTGGCTACAAAGCCGCTCTGATTACTTCTACAAAACACAGCATCGCTGGCTGTTAAGTATGATACAGGGATGATGCCGGTAGCTGCAGGCATCAAAAACCCCAGGATGTCATATGCCCTCCACCCAGGGGGAAGTGGTTAAAGTAATACTACAATGGTTTAAACAAAAAAAAATTGATTCAAGTATGTATTCTTTACCCAAAAAATGTACATTCTATTGCTCTCAGCTTCCTCCAAATGTAATTTTCTTTTGCTTCTGTGATCTAGATTTCTATTAGCGGGTGGCTACATTTGTTCTTTCCGCTTCCAATGTATGTAAGAACATAGTCACCCTCTCTTGCCTGCTCCTGAGATGGACTAGGGCAGAGATCGGCAACCTATGGCCCACGGAATTGGCTCTGATCGTGTCTCGAATCTAGTAACCCGGAAGCGATGTCATGACATCACTTCCGGTTTACAGAAGGCTTAAAGGCGCCAAATTTAAAAAAAATTACAGCATTCAAAACAGCCAAACTTTTTGAATGCTTTTAAGTGCAAAGGAAGAATTTGGGGTCTAATAGATCCCAGATTCCTCCAAAAAAGAGTACCCGTCACTGTCTATACTACTGTCACAAGGGATGTTTACATTCCTTCTGAAAGCAATAAAAGTGATCAGAATTTTTTTTAAAGGCACAGTGTAAAAATAAAAAAATGAAATAAAATAAAGGAAAAAAAATTAAAGCGCCCCATCCCTCCATGCTCACGCGCAGAAGCGAACGCATACGTAAGTCACGACCGCAAATGTAAACAGCGTTCAAACCACACATGTGAGGTAGCGCCGAGATCGTTAGAGCGAGAGTAGTTACTATATAGCACAAGCCTTCCTCTGTAACTCTAAACTGATAACCTGTAGAAATGTTCGCCTATGGAGATTTTTAAGTTTGTCGCCATTCCACGAGTGTGCGCAATTTTAACCACTTCAAGACCGTCCGCCGTCATAATATGGTGGCAATTTGAAGTGGAATACCGTTGTTATGGCAGCAGATAGCTGCCCCCGGTATCTTTTTTTTTTGTGCTGGCGATTCTGCACAAGATAAAAGTGGTCTCCGCAGCGGATTCGCCGCAAGATCACTTTTATCAGCGGACCCGGACCCACTGGCAGTGGCGGAGATGATCGGGTCCGTCCCCCCAGTGTCCGTGAGCCGAGTGAGCGGCTGAAGCCGTTCATCCGGCTCCATAAAATGGCAGGGCAGAAGCGACGTCACAAGTCATTTCCGCCCAATGGTCCTAAAAGGCCCTTTTTTTTTGCACTGCTATTTTTTATTTTTTTGTGCATGTTACTGTATATATGAGATCTGAGGTCTTTTTGACCCCAGATCTCATATTTAAGAGGTCCTGGCATGCTTTTTTCTATTACAAGGAATGTTTACATTTCTTGTAATAGGACTAAAAGTGATCAAAAAAAGAACAGTGTAAAAATAAAAATTAAAACGTAAAATAAATAATTTAAAAAAATAAATTTTAAAGCGCCCTGTCCCCATAAGCTCGCGCTCAGAAGCGAACGCATACGTAAGTCCCGCCCACATATGAAAACGGTGTTCAAACCACACATGTGAGGTATTGCCACGATCATTAGAGTGAGAGCAATAATTCTAGCACCAGACCTCCTCTGTAACTCAAAACTGCTAACCTGTAGAATTTATTAAACGTCACCAATGGAGATTTTTATGTTGCAAAGTTTGCCGCCATTCCGCGAGCGGACGCAATTTTGAAGCATGACATGTTGGGTATCATTTTACTCTGCATAACATTATCTTTCACTATATGGAAAATAATTGGCCTAACTTTACTGATGTCTTATTTTTTAACTCATAAAACTGAATTTTTAAAAAAAAATCACACTTGTAAGACTGCTGCGCAACTACGGTGTGACGTAAAGTTTTGCAATGGCCGCCACTTTATTCTCTAGGGTGTTAGAAAAAAATATATATGATGTTTGGGGGTTCTAAGTAATTTTATAGCAAAAAAACCTGGTTTTAACCTGCAAACACCGAACTCCAAAAAGAGGCCCGGTCTTAAAGTGATTAAAGCATAACATGGGGGAGGGGCTGTGTAATATGTGGGGGGCGCTATGTAATGTAAAGGGGTCCAGAGTCACGTGGGCTGTGTAATGTAAAGTGGTCTAGAGGTGCGGGGCTGTGTAATGTGAAGAGGTTCAGATTATTATCTTCCTTTATTAGCAGGTGAATGCGGTCCTCCATGCATTCACATACATAGAATCCGGCCCTTAAGTGGAAAAAGGTTGCTGACCCCTGGAGTAGGGACTGTGGACTATGAACTGTAGAATTTGTAGAGTTCATAGAGCAGTGCATATGACCGCAACCACACTGTTCGTTCCAAGAGGAGAGATTCAGGAGCTCAAGAAGGATGTTATAAGAAGGCAGACGTTTACAAGACCATTAAGTAGTGTATGGATTTTCTGTAAAATAAAGTTATTGCAGATTCCACTTTTTGCAAAAATAAATAAATGCTCCCACATTAATTAAAAAATCTGCATTTATTATTCTTTTTGCATTTGAGCCAAAAAAGCATTGTAACCATGTTCCGTGCATCTTGGGTACAATGCACAGGCTCATGCACCAGCTACCTGCCCGCACTGAGGTATAGACCTTTGGTTATACAGCTGGTAGAAATATCAATGGACTACAAGTTTGGTGATGTCACCACAATTGTGTTCCATTGAGAATTACAAAACCCTCTACCACAGTAGAAGATGGGATTTGTAATATTTCTATTCACACGTCTCTGTGAATGGATTAATTGGGGGCAAAGCCGTGCATAGCTGCATCAAATTAAAAAATGAACAACAGCTTTTGTGGAGAAGAACCTCCGGATTCAGTAAGGGAGGGAGGCGATTTGGGGGTGGAGGGGTAGGGCTATGGCCAGGTTAACAGAACTGACTGAAGGGGTATTTTAACAATGACCAGCAAGGTGAGGAGGGGACCATTGACTATTAATGCAAGAAGAGGGCTAAGAAGAGTTAACAGCATTACCTCGAATTACCAATGAAGAGGGAATTTAATAGCATAACAGTGACCACCAATGTAGGTGTTATTATCATGTTCACTGGCACCAATTATAGGGGTTATTATTGTAGCGAGTGACATGTGCTGGGGGTTATTACTGAGGTCACTGACACTAATGCTGGGGGTTATTTTTGCAGTCACTGACATCAATGTAGTGAATTATTATTGTGGTCACTAACATCAAAACTGGGGGTGTTATTATTATGGTCACTGACATTAGTTACAAGTGATTGTAAAGGCTCATATTTAAAAAAAAAAAAAAAATAACAAACATGTTATACTCACCTCCTCTGTGCAGCGGTTTTGCACAAAGTGGCCCCTAACCCCGTCTTCTGGGGTCATCCGGCGGTGATCCAGGCTCCTGCTCTTCACGAGTGACCACCAGGCTTCCCTGAGGTTCACCCGTGCAGGCGCGCTCCCAAGTCCTGCTGTTATGTGTATTCACACAAACAGCGGGGCTCAGCCCTGCCCCCGGGTCACTGGACTTGATTGACAGCAGTGGGAGCCAATGGATCCCCAGCTTTCAATCCAGCCAATGAGAACTGGAGCAGCTCGGGTGAGCAGCGAGGCTCGTCCCCACCGCGGGTTTGTTTTAGGATCAAGGTAATTAAAGGGGGGCTCGGGGGGGTGCTGCAGGTGAAAAGGTTTTTCACCTTAATGCACAGAATGCATTAAGGTGAAAAACCTTGAGGGTTTACAAGCCCTTTAATGTAGGGGGGTCCTTTTATGTCAAGACCAATATTCAGCACAATGCAATCTATGTACAGTTTTTTCTTCAGGAAGGGGCCCAGCTTATGATCTTGTAAACAGGCCAACTGCATTCTGAAAAAAAGCCCTTGACAGAAAAGTCAGGAATCTGGGGAAAAAAAACGAATGGGAGAAAAATGAAAAACATGTAAATGAATTCCCAAAAGTGTTTAAGTGAAACTTCACTTTGTGGACTATGGATATTAGCATACAGTATGTTAATCCTATGTATTCTATTTGGCAGCTGTGCTTTAGTAAAATATCTAGCATGCTTAAAGCTAGGTTCATACTGGAGAGGGCTCCGCCTCCCAGCAGGGGTCCGATGCGTCCTGGTTCACCGTTTCAGGTCCGATTTCAGCCTGAATTTTTGGCTGAATTCGGACCTGAAGCGCACTAAAGGACACACAGGGCTCCTGTGCAAATTCGCACCAGAACCGCTCCGGAGATATGTGAACCGGCATCCAATTTGTAATGGTGTGAACCCAGGCTTATGCAGATACTGATAGCCTTTAAGCAATACATGGATACCTTATAACCATGGAATAGGCTTGCTAAGTATCCTATTAATGCAGCACTAACTCTCCAATCTGTAGACTAGTGGTAAGGGTCTGCCTCATACAGTATTGGCTCATAGAGATAAGAGCAGCAGTGTTGAAGGCTCTACACATGGTAGCCTATGCACTTGTCATAATCCAGGGTAATAACAATTTTACTAAACATTTAGAAGAAACGCTGCATCTGCCTTTGGCCCATTGGAAGTTTATAATTATGTTATAATTAACCACTTGCCGACCGTATAACTGAGACATACGATGGAAAGGCGGCTCTGCTGTGCCAGATGACATACTAGGTACATGATCTGGCACTTCCAGGTAGGGGGCACGCGCTTGCGCCGCCAGTGACCTGGCCGTGCTGTGATTCTACACAGCAGATGTCGATCAGCAGGTGCCGGCCAATAGATTACCGCTGGCACCCGCCCATTGTCCAGAATTTACACAGGAAAGAGCCCTGCATTAAGTATACAAGGCAGAGCCCTGTCCTGTCAGCAGGCAAGTAATTGATTTTCTTTCCCTGTAAAGCAGGGGAAGAAAATCCATTACTTACCTTAGTGAAAGCACCACACTGTTTACACTAACACAACACTAGCTAGGCACACATTTAACCTTCTGATTGTCCTAGATGTTTAACCCCTTCCCAGTGTCATTAGTACAGTAACAGTGCATATTTTTTAACAATGATCACTGTATTAGTGTCACTGGTTCCCAAAAAGTATCAAAAGTGTCAGTTAGTGTTCAGATGTCCATAACAATATTGCAGTTCTGCTGTTCGCCGCCATTACTAGTAAAAAATAAGTAAATACAATTTCCAGTATATATCCCATAGCTTGTAGACGCTATAACTTATGCACAAACCAATCACTATACTCTTAATGGGATTTTTTTTACCAAAAACATATAGCAGAATACATATTGGCTTACATTTATGAAGAAATCAGATTTTTCACATTTTTTTATTGGATGTGTTTTACAGCAGAAAGTAAAAAATATTGTTGGTTTTTTTTTCAAAATTGTGGAATTTTTTTTGTTTATAGCGCACAAAATGAAAAATGCAGGTGATCAAATACCACCAAAAGAAAGCTCAATTTGTGGTCAAAAAATGACATTCAATTTGTTTGGGTACAGAGTCGCATGACCGCGCAATTATCAGTTACTTAATTAATCAATAGGATAGAAAGTGACGGCAAACAGCTAAATTCATAACTGAAATACGTGTGAATTATCTTATACGTTCAGCTAGTTATCAAAACCAGAAAACTCTGTCAGACAGTACTGTTAAGTTTAAGCTAACTTTTCTTTACTGCAGTTAAAGGAATACAATGACCATCCCAGTCTGTGATTGGATAATGAAGGAGCAGCAACACACTAAATAAGATTAACCTGTTAACCAGCCCTTTATGTATTAGTGAATGCATAAAGTGTCATTGTCCCTGCCCTCCTCAAACTGAATCACACTGTACAAAGAACTACAACAGGCTAAAAGAAAGGCAGACTGAAATATATTTACAGTGTTTTTGTTGTTTATATAAAGGAGTACTTCATATCTGCATACACATTTGCTTTAATAAAAGATGACATAACGCCTTACCTTAACTCTTATCTCCTTCTGTTCTACTGATTTTTCCCATATTTGTTGGTCATACGCTCCAATCTGGAATAAATAGGGTTAGTAGAGCATTTGCAATTTTAGACACAAGAAGCATTACAGTTAATTCAGTTTTACACTTTTTAAAACCAAAATATAAAATCACATTCAAACATTGTAGAAATATATATAGATATTATAATTGACCTGATTTAGCAAGCTGTGATACCACCGAAGGCTTGCTAAAATGCTTTCTCTAGCAAAATAGACATGCGATAACATCCCTGAGAAGGCCCCTTATGCTAGGTTCATATTATAGCGTGTCGGGAATACGCGCACAATCGCATGTGTTCCCGACACGCAGGGAAAACGTGCTGCTCTTTAGCAGACGTGCGGGGTTGCCATTAAGGCCACATGCACACTGTATTCTCTATAATGCCTTTTCTCCTATAGGAGTTTAGTATCAGAAAAATGCAGTAAAAAGCCATGTTCAGTCATCTGGCAGTAATGCATTCTATTGGACAGAATGTTAATTTATTCTGGCCAGTAGAATGTATTAATGCATGAACACATTAACGCACGTTCATGCGCTTTTGAGCGTTTTTTTATGCTCAAAAGCTCCACTCCTAAACGGTTTTCTGCCACTAAAAACCCCTGTCTATAAACTCCTGTAAACGCCCATAGTGTGCATGGACACATACAGTAGGCTAACATTGAGGGGCATTTAGAGGCAGAAAAAACCCACAAATGACTGTAAAAGCAGCATTTTTTAGCTCAAGTGTGCATGAGTCCTTAGGCTAGGTTTACATTATAGCTTGTCGGGAACATGCTATAATGAGAGCTCAAGTGTGCATGAGTCCTTAGTATAGGTTCACACTATAGCGTGTCAGGAACACATGCACAATCATGCGCTTTCCGACATGCAAGAGAAAGATGCTGCTCATCAGCAGACGTGCGGAGTTGCCATTAACTCCTACTGGCACCCCCAGGCATCAGCAAATACACCTGTAACATGTGAAACTGTATGGTGCCTCGGCACAATGCGATTCCAAGTAGGGTGATTTTGAAAAAGGGTCAGGGAATTTTTTGTCCCCCCTGCGTTTCTGCATGTAGGGTGGCCTACTGAAATAAATGGACTTCCCTACTGTCAGGAACCATGAATCAGACTATTTAATAAAAATGGTAAAATAGAACAAACAGAGCAAACAAAGTCAAAACATAGCCAAGGTTCGGTAGCCAGAGCGGATGGTTGAAGCAAGTCAGCAAACAGGGATTCAGAGATCAGCGAGGTTAAACAAACAAAATACAGGCTCATGAGCCAGAAGGGAAGTCCACCAAGTAGAGTATTTAATCCAGGAACTAGAAGGAACGTCAAACAAGCTAAAGTCTTTCACAGGAAAACACAGCAGAGATTCATCCAAAGATGTTGACCAGGCAAAGGCATCTGAGATCTGGTCCAGGCAGTTTATATAGCTAGGAGAGCTGGTTAATGAGCAGGATATGGACATCAGGAGAGACAGAGTGAAAGCTGAGACTGACAATTAACCCTCAGCTGAGCAGCTTGCTCTGAGAAGGGAGAGCTGAGCACAGCCCTGACACCTACCTGCAGAATGCAGCCACAGTGATGTGAACCAAACCTTAAAGTAGAACTATAGGCAAAACTTTTTATTCCTCTTGGATAGAGTAAGGGAGGGTATAGCCACTGTAAGGTTTATTCACTTCACTTCCTGTTTAATAGCCAAAACAGGAAGTGAGAGAAAATCCCTTTAAATTAAGGGAATCTCTTGTAGACCCCAGGGGTCACCAGAAGTAGTGTCCCCATTGGAATATTTCCCCTCTATTACAGTTCTGGGGACAACCCAAAATTTGGAATTTTCTTTTACTTTCACTTTTAATAATAATGATAAACAGAGAGGATGAATTTCTCTAACGGGGACACAGACGGCAATAAAAATTGACAGGTGTTCTAATCCCTCTCCTCTCTATCCAAAACTAAAGAAATAGGCAAAGTCTTTATACTTTAGTCGTTATACTTTAACCACTTCCGGATCGCCGGCCGGCAGGTTTGAAGTGGAATACCGCCTATGGCCCCAATACCATCGATAGACGCCATAAGGTGAAGTTTGGACGGCCGGCCGCTAGGCCTTCACCAATTTCATATTGCTGATTTCATATTTCTGAAACGGATAAAGAAATCAAAACCTAT
>BLSH010440097.1:1719453-1731801 GCA_018402905.1 Glandirana rugosa
GTCATTGAATATAAAGGGGAGGTTGGTGATGCCCTCGGACACCTTCCGGGGCTGGGTAACCAGTGTGTCACAAAATGAGTTAACAAAGGTCGTTAAGAAAAAGAATGGACTTAACCGGCACTTACAATTCATAAAATAATCAATTCATTGGTTCACATTAAAAGCTTCTTTGGGGTATTGAAATTCATCTGTACTGACATTACATTAATAACATTATAAACATAACAGTGCAATTGGTAGCCCCTGGAAATACCCAATGTTCAGAATGTAACAGGAAAAAGGACATATAGTTCCAAGTATTC
The DNA here is from genome assembly GCA_018402905.1 of Glandirana rugosa. NCBI lineage: Eukaryota > Metazoa > Chordata > Amphibia > Anura > Ranidae > Glandirana > Glandirana rugosa. The sequence goes on from BLSH010440097.1 coordinate 1,719,756, forward strand.
CACATCCAGGGGTTCCATTTCACTGTTTTGTGCAAAAGAACGCTCAACGTGTTTCGTGACGATTCGGGCGCTTCCTCAGGAGCATGTATTCTATTGAAAAAGACATATACAAATTACTTATAATCCAAAAATCTATAATTCATATTGCCATAAACAATTATTGCTGATGATACACTCACTTGTGCCAATCAGGACAATGCCTGCCCCCCTCGGAGACACTTGGGGCCCCCAGAGGCCAAGTAACGGCCCAATGTACAACTGTCAGTAGTGGGGACACACGGGTAATTATATACTGATGGATAACAGTTTAATAAAAGTACAATAAGTTAGAATGGGCAGCTAAGCTGTCCTTTAGATTCATCTAATCTTGTCCTACCTACCAAATGTTTAGTATCGTCTGGTTCACTGATCATACACCATGTGGTTATATTCTTATGTAATTGAAAAGAGGTATGGATATTAGTACTTGAGTTGCTATATCCAATGACAAAGAGAAAGCCAAAAATATTTGGGCAAAATAATCATCACTACCTGGAAGGGGGGGGGTGGGGGGTGGAAAAAGAAGGTGAGGGGAAGGAGGGAGGGGAAAATGGAAGGGGGGAGGGCTGGAAAGGGACAGGGGGAAAGAAGGGTGGGAAAGGTATGGGGGGGCAAGGAAATGGGAGGAAGGGGGGGAAGAGAAAGGGGGGAGGGAAGGGGGGAGGGGGGTTTGGGAATGGGAAAGAGAGGGAGCCCGGGACTAGAAAAAAAGGGGGAAGGGGGGAAAAAGGAGGGGGGAAATATTGGACAAAAGGGGGAAGCTACTACCTGGGTTGTTCATACAATCAACACTATCTAGGGCTGTGTGTCGCTTCAAAACCGTTGGGTTATACAGCAGAACAATCTGCATGATGGAAAAGCCAAATAAGCGATGTTAATGCTACTGGTAGTGTCACCTTTCACCACTTCAGCCCCGCAAGGATTTCCCACATTAGGACCAGAGCACTTTTTGCAATTCGGCATTGCTTTAACTGACAATTGCGCAGTCGTGCGACATTGTACAAAAACAAAATTTGCCTCCTTTTTTTCCCACAAACGGAGCTTTCTTTTGGTGGTATTTGATCACCTCTGCGTCATTTCTGAACGCCGCTATAAACAAAAAAAGAGCGACAATTTTGCAAAAAAAATGTTTTTCTTACTTTTTGCTAAAATACAAATCCAAAAAAAAAAAATATAAAAAAAACATTTTTTTTCATCGGTTTTGGCCGATTTATATTCTTCCTCATATTTTTGGTGAAATAAAACCGCAATCAGGGTTTATTGATTGGTTTGCGCAAAAGTTGCCACGTTTACGAATGATGAGAATTCATTTTTGGGTTTTTTTTTTTTTTTACTAGTAATGGCAGCGATCTGGCATTTATACAGTGATCAGTGCTATAAAAATGCACTGATTACTGTGTAAATGCCATTGGCAGTGAAGGGGTTAACCTGGAGGGGGCGCTCTAAGGGTTAACTGTGTTCCCTCAGTGTGTTCTAACTGTATGGGTGCTGGGCTGGCAGGGGGAGGGGAGTGATCATGGCTTCCATATACAGGAAGCCTTTGATCACAGCCCTTCCCCCTCTGTCAGAACGGAGATCCGTGTTTACATACAGGGACCTCCATTCTCTCACTGCAGGGGAGCCATCGCGGGTAGCTGGCGGAGATCGAGTCCGCCCTACCCGCTCCCTGGCCCCCCGGAACACAGTGAGCACACTCACAATACTAGTTATCGCGGCTGCCGTCAAGTGACGGCGGTTTGCGATAACGAGCCACTTTGTCGCCGTCACACTGCGGCGGGCGGTCGGCAAGTGGTTAAAGGTAATTAAAAAATAAATAATAATACATTCGGAAGCAGCATGAATTACCTAAACATTGCTGGTATCTAACACTTGTCCTCTGAAATAAACATGCAGGAAGCAAGGGAGAAACGATTGAGACAGATCCTTCGTACCTTGCACAAGGAACTGAAGGAGGGGAAACAACGTGTATGAATGATGGAAAACCCATCCTATAGTAAGACCACTGGTGTAGTAAGGATCAGAGTTTACCTGCTTGAGTAAGAGTGCGTGCCTGTGGGAAGTCTGAGCTAAACGAGGAGGGGGAAGACGCCGCTTCCCATGCAGCCTGGGCTGCTCGCGTCTAGCCTCCTCTACTTGTGTGTCCCGACCGGGATCACACGTCAGCATTGGCTGACGTTACCCAATCCGACCATCCGCTGAGCACATGCGCGCCCTGGGCAGGGAGCGAGAGCCCAGATGTCGCTGGGTCCCAGTGCCCCAGAGCCGGACTACACAGCAACAAAGCGTGTGAATATAGTCATAGTGCAATGTGAGTGTAGTGCGACCATTCATTTTTACTTTAGTGTCAGTTTAGTGTTTCATGGTAGGTTTACTGCAGTACATTGAGGTGCTTTTGTGCACGTTTACTGCAGTATTTTGAACTGCGTTAGTGCATGTTTACTGCAGTATTTTGAACTGCGTTAGTGCATGTTTACTGCAGTATATTGACATGCGTTTGTGCACTTTTACGGCAGTATATTGAAGTGCGTTAGTGCAGTCTTACTGCAATATATTGAATTGTGTTAGTGCACTTTTACAGCAGTATATATTACGTGCGTTAGTGCAGTTTTTTTTTCTCAAATAGCAAATTTTTTATTATCGGTTTTCATTGAGCAGTAACAGAAGAAAGTAAGTGAACTCAATATGCAAACTTTCAAGAACATCATCAACATGTGCACAATATCAATCTACTCAAAGTACTATCTTAAAGCAGTAACAAAAGGCGGTAGAGCTGCAAAACATTTCTATGCCTTGGAAGATTCATCTTGCCTATGGGTCAGTACAGAAAATTGAAGGTTATTGCTAAAATAACAATAGAATAGATAACATTGCTTGAGTGGTAAGAGAGAGAAAGAAAAGAAGAAAGAAAACAAGAAAAGGGGAAGAAGTAGATCAAAGCGGTTATTGGTTCAGGGTGGGTACTCCTGGAGGTGCCATACTCCCAAACTCTATTGTGCGTATCCAGTCTATCTTGTATTCTAGCTGTCATTCTCTCCTCGTTAGTGCAGTTTTACTGCAGTATATTGAATTGCATTAGTACACTTTTACGGCAGCATATTGAAGTGCGTTAGTGCAATTCTACGGCAGTATATTAAAGTGCGTTAGTGCACATTTTTCCGGCAGTATATTGAAGTGTGTTAGTGCAGTTTTACTGCAGTATATTGAAGTGCGTTAGGGCAGTTTTACTGCAGTGTATTGAAGTGCGTTATGGCAGTTTTACTGCAGTGTATTGAATTGCGTTAGTGCGTGCTTATGGCAGTATATTGAAGTGCGTTAGTGCGCTTTTACTGCAGTATATTGAATTGCGTTAGTGCACTTTTACTGCAGTATACTTAAGTGCCTTAGTGCATTTTTACGGCAGTATATTGAAGTGCGTTAGTGCAGATTTACGGCAGTATATTGAAGTGCATTAGTGCACTCTTCTGGCAGTATATTGAAGTGAAGTGTGTTAGTGCAGTTTTACTGCAGAATATTGTATTGTGTCAGTGGAGTGTGTCTGTGTAGTGAGTACTCAAGTTAAAGTGCACCAAACATCACTTTCCATTGATTAAAGTGCATCCAAATACACATTTCCCCTTCTCTATTACATTTCAGTAATAAGCCTCCCATCATGTCTGGGAGGCCAAAAAGGAAAGGCAGACGTTCCCATGGCACTGTGAGGGGGCCAGCAACATCTATGTCCACAGGCAAAGGTGGACATGGTCTGGTTCTGCCTTCTTGTCCACAGCTACTCCTGCCATAGCCCCAGCATCATGCATGGAGTCAGCCGAGTTATTTAAGCACAGCGTCAGCCACTTGCACCTTGATGATGCATTACTTGATTCTGATGTTGAGGAAGGTAGGAACAGGAGCCTACAGAGAGGGGAATACACTGGTAAACAACAAATTAGCAGTCATGTTCCCCCAGCCGCAGCGTATTGCCAAGTGGGCTTCAGTGATGATCAGGATGGTGGGAATGAGGATGATGATGTCACTGACTTGGGTGTCAGATAGAGTAGAGAGCAACCACCCTATTCCATCACATTGTGGAGCTGTTATCTCCCTGCCCACTTCCCACTTGCTCAGCTGCCTGGGCCTTTTTTAGCACATGTGCAATTTACAAACTTTGCCTCAAACAGATCAAGCATGACAAAAACACCAGCCATTTGGGTACCACATGCTTGACAAAGCATTTAACCACCCACCACTCAGCCCGTTGGCAAGAGAACCTGAAAGCCACACAAAAGGGACACAATTCTGCTCCTACAATGAAGAGACTGCTCAGACTGTGCACAGGTGTGAGTAATCTTGAAATCTTGTAATCTTGTGCTCCTTCTCATCTTTCTGGTCTACCCCTGCTATTACTCAAGACCTCTCAGCAGCCTCCACTGACAGGGATGATGGTATAGTGAAGGGTGTCACAGGTCCTTGCAGCACATCTGCAAGCAGCACACCACCAGCTGTAGACCATAGCAGGCACATTTCTCTGCCCCAGCTGTCACAGCGAAAAAAAATACAGTCACTGCCACCCACATGCCCAGTGTCTAAATTCAAGCTCATCAAAGCTGTTGGCTTTACATCTCCTGCCTTTCTGTCTGGTGGATTCTGCCCCCTTCCGTGTTTTTGCAGAATGTGCTATGTTTTTGCAGAATGGCAGGTTCCCAGTCGCTATTTCTTTGTACATAAGGCCATTTCAGCTCTGTACGATCACTTGGAAGGCAATGTTGTGGCATCCTTGGGCGAGGCAGCAAGCCCCAAGGTGCATGTTACTGCTGACTTGTGGTCCAACAAGCATGGTCAGGGATGCTATATTTCGTTCAAAGCACACTGGGTAACTCTGCATGCAACTCAGAAGGATGCAGGAAAGGGCTCAGTGCTGGAGCTTGTTTTGCCGCAATGTCTCCATATAGCTGGTAGTGATGATATGAGATTTGTCAGCTCCACCCCCTCCTCTGCTGGATTGTCCTATGAACCACCAGTATCCCCTAAGTGTTCAAGGGGCTATTCAATAAGTCATGCTAAAAGATACCATGCAGTGCTTCAGCTAGTCTGTCTAGGGGACAGGAGCCACATCGGAGCAGAGATTTTTTTCAGCTCTGCAGGGGCAGGCCCAGAGGTGGTTCACGCCATGCCAGCTGGAGCCAGGAATGGTGGTGTGCAGTAATCCTGTCCGCCCTTATACAGGGAAAGTTGACACATGTGCCATGCTTGCCACATTTCCTCAATTTGGTGGTGCAGCGTTTTCTAAACAGGTACCCAGGGTTGGAATATCTGCTAAATCAGACCAGAAGAGTCTGTAGCCATTTGAGGCAGTCATACACAGCCAGTGCTCAGTTGGCTGAAATTCAGCGGGAATTCCACCTGCCCGTAAACCGCCTGATTTGTGACATGTCTACCAGGTGGAACTCAACTGTGGCAATGCTGCAGCGGCTGCAAATGCAGCAGAGAGCCGTTAATGAGTACCTATGTCAGTATGGCACAATGACGGCCCAGCTTTTTTCCCCCACGCCAATGGCTGCTGATAAAAGATGCATGCACTGTATGGTCCCCACTTGGAGGCGACAAGGATGGTGAGCCGTGATAATCCATGCATCTAACACAATCCCTGTTCTGTTCCTGCCTGGAGCAGACTTTGTGTGGCAATATGGACAGGGCACTCGCAGCAGAGCAGAGGGAGGAAGAGGAGGACTTCCTTTCCTCTCAAGGCCCGCTTTATGCAGACACAATTCTTGTGATGCAACAGAATACAGAAGAGGAGGAGGAGGATGATGATGATGTCAGTTTTGGAGGAATGGAAGCAGAGGAAGGCATACGTCAAACCTTAAAGTGTTTGTTAACCCCAAAAAAATGCTGCTCCTGTCTCTTTAATGTGCAATTAGCAGCACTGTGCTTTTTAAATTCTCTCTCTGTGTCCCCTAAAAAACCTGTTTGATAATGCCAGGCCATGACCCCCACCCCCCGAGTGCTGACTCCCCTTATCATGTAGCTGATCCTGAGAGCCCATGGTCTGTGTCATTAGCAGCTCTCCTATTCTCCTTTGCCTGCCTCCAGCTCCCCCCTCCCTCTCAGCAGATAGAGTCTCTTCTCTGCTCTCATAATTAACTTTAAAAGCCCCCCCCCCTCTGTAATAGAGCAAGAAGTTCCCCTGTGTTCATGTTACATCATAAATATTCTTATCTATATAGAGAACACACTGGCTTCTGACAAACGACTCTCTCTCTCCTCTCCAGCTAACGTCAGCAGCAGTGCTCGGCCCCACCCTCAGGAATTCTTGGCTGAGCAGAGGAGAGGAGAAAACGACAACTGATCCTAGGAAGCCTGTGTGTTATCAGTGCACATGAGTATACAGTATATATATTATAACACAGACACAGGAGAACATATTGTGCTAATACAGAGGGGATAGAAGCATTTTATACAAGTGGCTTAACAACCACTTTAAGAGATGGTTTTCTGTCCCCAAAACCCTGCGAAAGGACTCGAGAATTTGTGGCATCGAGGAGAAGGATCACTATTGGTTGGCAACCCTCCTTTACCACCGTTACCAGGGCAAAGTAACTCATCCCATGCTCACAGAGGGAGCAGAGGATGAAATATCTTGAGGACACCTTAAAGAGGAGTTTATTTAATGCCTTTCCAGACTCTGCTAGGTTACAATCTCATGAAAAGGCTAGTTTAGAGGCTTCTGTTGGTCAAGAGAGGAGCAATGGAGAAGAGGCCAGCTCAGTGATGCATTTCAAAATTTTTTTAGCCTTCAGCGCTCAGGGCTGTCAGCTTCCACATCTCATTGCCAGGGTTTGCATCATATGGTGGGAGATTATCTAGGGATGAAAAAAGACATGGAGAGTTTTCCAGGTGAGGTTCTATTGGGTTACTGGTTCATCAGAATAGACCACTGGCCAGAACTTGCCCTGTATGTAATTGAGCTGCTGGGCTGCCCTGGATCAAGCGTGCTTTCTGAATGAACATTCAGTGCTGCCGGAGGCTTTGCAACAGATAAAAGAGCGCATCTGTCCACAGACTCTGTTGACTGGCTGACATTTATCAAAAGGTATAATTCCTGGATTAGCAGCAGCTATCAAGCCCCTGATGCCAATTAAGAGTTTTTGGGATTTGGAATCTGTGCAAGGCTGCCTAGCATTGTGGGTGTTAATTTCAACTGGAAGAATTTTTTTGGTTTAGGTTTTATGGGCACAATTAACACCCAAGGATCAATTTTTCTACACCTGTTTGAGCTGTGCATATCATTTAAATTTTTGACAGCAAGGCCAATTCTTGCTTTCATCAAGAGTACCTCTGTAGGGTTATAGTGTGAAGGGACCACCAACACCCAAAGCCCAATTTTTCCGCACCTGTTAATTCTATCCAAAGTCTGCAAAACAGACACCAGAATTTATCCAAAAAAACCTCTATTCTTGTTCGGAGTGCACTAAATTGTGACCTCATCATACAGACTGGCTCTGCAAACCTTTGTTTATAAATTAAAGAAAGCTTGTACAGAAAAGGTCATTTTATTTGCTTTATAAATGTCATTTTTGCTGCAGCAGGTTCTGTACACGGTACAGATGCATCACTTTACAGGCAGATTAAGGGGATCCCCAGGCATTATATTTAAATTCATTTTTCATTTTTATTATTTCACTTTAAGCATCAGTAAATCACTGCTCATTTAAAAATAATGTTTTTTTTCCATTGATACACGTCCCCTAGGGCAGTACCGGGACCCTTTGCATGCCCAATAACATGTATCTAAGCCCTGAAAATGGGTACTTTTTTTTACAGTCCGGGTCCAATAGACTTCAATGGGGTTCATTATTTGGCTTCGAATTTTCAAGATTGTTCTAGAGCTCTGGCGCGAACCAAAGAGGGGGTCGTTCGGCTCATCTCTAGTTTGAATCATACATTGCAGGAGGAGGAATACACAGAGGGTGTTAATATAGGAACACCAATAGTGATTATTTATATGTAGTGAGATGTTGATTGCCACGCAGCCTGACTATATATTAATTTGTAGATAGGAATAAATATGTATTAGATAGCAATGTCATATTTTAATTGAAGTTCACGATATAATGATGCTTTGGGTGTAGTAATATGGTGTTTATGTTCCTCCCCATCTAATATGAAGTAATATACACCCAGAATCAATCTCCAATATGGCGGTAGAGGGAAGTGGAAATTACGTCACAAGTAGGGTGTAGTAGGTGGTTATTTGGAGGAATAGGAGTGGCGATAGACATAAAAGGAGAACCAATTACGATGTCCCTAGCTTCTGAAGATGGCCTGTGGGAGTGGAAAAATTGTTAAATGGGGACATCCGGCGACGTCACATCAGGCCTGTGAGGCGCACACCATGGCAGTGCATCCAGTGCGCCATTTTGAGCCTGTTTACATCTACCTATTGTAAGTGTAACTTATTTTAATCGTATTAAAAGGTGAGATTACGCTATGTAGTTCTCTTTATATGAAATGGATATCCAGCATTAAATCCTGCCATTATACCGGAGGAGCTGAGCAGTATTAAGGAATACAAAACCTGAGACCAGAGTATCCCCCATACAAGCACATAGTGACTCTGAACATTTAGAGCCAACTACTGTAGGTGAGTGGGGGCACACAGGATGGGAGCACAGCACTGTGTTTCCTATACCGCGGACACTATTTGCACGATTGCACTTTATTGAAGGACTGCACAAATTTTTACTTGGATTGGACTTTTTAGACACATGAATTGTATAGTTGTATATGTAGAATATTTTTAAGGAAGGACAGCGCAGTTTATTTGTTTATTAATATGTCCATGGATGTCTTATCATCTACCCACCGCCAGGGGTCTCTGTGGTTATCCCACATATGGCTTCTTGAATGGGTATTTTCAATATGGCGACAGCACATTGCACATGCGCGTGACATAATTTCCAGGTGGCTGCATCACACATGCGGACACAACAATGCATCCACATCCCATCGGTGACATCAGATGCTGGCGGGTGGTAGGGGTATAATTCGCAGCACACGAGGTGGTAAATTTGCTGCAGCACATGCCACGACAGGTGCCATCCTCACCTCTCTGGAACAACTATATCACATTCCAGGCTCCTTCCAGTAGTGTGCAGACAAGATATGATTAGATTTCCTATTTCTTGCATTATGGAAAAACCATTTTGCCCTCCAACATATGCCACTTTAGGCCTGAAGGGCACATACCACCCTTCTTCAGAGACAGCCTCCGTGGCAAAATCCATAAATGTCTTCACATGTTGTGCCTTATGTGCCGCTTTGCCTGAAGGGCACACACCTCCCTTCCTCTGGAACAGCTCCAATTCACAGTCCATAAATGTCTTAACATGTCGCGCTTCCCAACATGTGCGGCTTCGCCTGAAGGGCACACACCTCCCTTCCTCTGGAACAGCTCCTATGGCACAATCCTTAAGTGTCTTAGCATGGGTTTCCCAACATGTGCTGCTTTGCCTCTGGGTGATACACCTACCACCATTCTTCAGCGACCGCATCCATGGCACCATTCTGTGTTTTCTCCTTCCTGGTCTCTTCATGAGGGGGTGCAATATAGGCCAGGGGTGTCCATTCACTCACCATTCACCAACACCCACTCCGAGCCACGTTTCAACCAGCTTCCAGATACAGAACCTCGAGGAGGGCCTTATTCACCCGTATTACTAATCTAATACAGATATATCAAACTATGCTATCACACAAATCATTCCGTTACCATATTATATACATGTACATTCTAATCACATAAACATCCCACCCCCAACCTCTTATAACCCTTCATTGTGTATACGGGGCGGGATTAGGCAGGCTTGTTCAATATGGCCTTTCCTACCGCAACTCTGGCATAAATGCGGTGCGCTGTGATCCTGAATTGGCAGTAAAGCCTCCAACTTGTACGCCGAGACCTTACCGTCAATTCGTCCAACAACTTGCGTAGATAAATGTGAAACTTTTATATAAACATCGGATCACACATGTTTATACTTGGAATAACACCAAAACCGCAAAATTCCATCCCTGTGCCTGCATTTCAGAGACCATGCCCAGGGCATACCATGCACCTCTAGCTGCGGTTAGATTCAAGGAACACCCTACTTCCATGAATAATATTACATTGGTATTCTTTGGGACAAAGAAATAAACTCGTCTATGTTCCAAATAATACCCAGGTGCTTCCTTCCCAGCAATGATCTTTCCATACAGAACACAGTGTGAAACGTCTTCCCAACATTGCCAGTGGTGTACTGATCTGGCATACACAGAACGTCATGGTCATGCCTCTGACAGAGGGAAATATCAACCTACCTCCAGCCTCACTCCACTCTGACCACAGGTGGGTAATTTAGCCATAAATGCAACAAGGTAGAATCCCCAGTCAGTAAGCCCATTGATACCACAGAATATACAGACCGAGTCTGCGCTTCTATATCTGGGATCAACGGGTAAGCCGAGCACCTTCCATAACCCAAACTGGTGCAGCCCATCCAGGCATTAGACCACCACTTTGGATTATTGTAAACAATGTGTTTTGGCAAAAATCTTACTGAGCTGTGAAGCTAACTCATAAGGCCACTGTCCCTTATACAGAGACTGCACAATCAGCTTGATGTTGGTTGATAATTCCGCCTGCCCCTGCGTGCACGCCAAAGCCCATGATACATTCTTGCCTTGTACCACCACCCTCTCTACCAACCTCTCCAAATGGTAGATAAAATCTTGAGCCACTTTAACCTGGGGCATTCAATCAAATGTTATTAAAGATGTCAATAATCTCTCTCTGAGTAACAAAGCCCCGCTTACTGTCTGCCGCTACGGCTGACAGTTTGATCCTCAGGATACTGACATTCACTTCATTAATAACATCCATCCCCACTCCTATTCCCCCGATGTAGTGCTGAATACATCCCTCCTCTTTTGGTTGCTCCTCAGAAATAAGCGGCCTGAATTAACATCATTCTGTGTCCACACACCTCTGGGAGTAAGCCACTGTTACAAGGGCCACACTCGATTCAGTGTATATTCAGCACACATAGGGTAATAGATTTTTATCAACCACTGTGAGACATTGAAGTACCATGTGGTGAAGGCATATTGTACCCTGGTAGCCAGCAAATGGGAAGAGCTTAGAACCATTTGTAGCGGTTCCCCTCTTTCCAATGAAGCATGTTTTTGTGAATTGACATGGGCATCGCCTGTGCAGGGTTCCAACTGCTCAGGTGAGACATCAACCAGGTGTTTTTCCCTTATGTCCAGTTCTGGTGTCCCACATGTCCTGTAATCGATACCTTCTCTATATGACTGCTAGAATTGAGACACCACCCCTACAAGGAAATTCTCACCCCGTTGATGTGTCATCTGGAGCTCTCCAGTCTGGCCAACAGACATCTAAGTGTCAGCCTCCTGGGTACCTACACCATGTTAATTCAGTTATGCCAATACACTTCACACATTAAAAACATTTTTCCTTCTTTCAATTCTTGACCAAAGATAACATATTTTTCTTTTCTTGTTTTGCAGGATTGGATAAGTTATACTATTTCCCTAACCTCCAACCAATTGCACTTGCATACACAGTATTTCTATATTCATGAGAGATTCCGGGCACAGTCTTTCAGATGCAGCGTTACCACTAAATTGTCCATAAGAAAAAGAAACCTTATATTGCATATAACGCCTATTCTTAAACTAAGACGGGAACAAAAAGTGAAGGTCTCAGGACCACCTCGCTTTCTAACCTCTCCAGAGACCTTGTACCTACTTTCTACAAGTAGACCCACCGTCAACCAGACACGGTACGGTACAATGTTTCAACAAGACTGTTTGTCAGTCCCCTCTTCCCTGTTCGTTTCTAAGGCTAATTATAAACGTTATATTCCAAAGAAAAAGAATACCTGTTAAATCACCATTGCGACGTAGACTTTCTGACACGGGCCTTAGAGAGTACTTATATCTTTATGACACATACGTTCACGTT
>BLSH010440097.1:1770869-1781022 GCA_018402905.1 Glandirana rugosa
GACATTTGTTCACAGTCTTTTTCCGGCCCAGTCGTTCACCAAATCCCGAGAAGGTGTACATAACAGACACAATTGCCTGAGGCAAACGAGTCGTCCCTAGCGATACAACTAGGGGCGACTCGACCGCCTAGAGTAGGGCTCTGACGTTCTGTCTCCACACAGTGATTGGAGATGGATCTGTCATCCGCCAGCTCAGCGGGGATCAACATAGCGATCCCTGCTGAGCAAACGGAGTCCGTTAACACAGACAATACATGTGGAAGAGCCCTAAACCACTTGCTGACCCGGCCTTTTTCTGACACTTGTTTACAGATTTAACCACTTCCTGCCATGGGGAACGTAATATGAGGACTTGTGGGAATATCTGAGAGATGCCTGCAGCTACATCTTTTCTGGCTGGCGATTCTCTGCATTGTAAGAATGATCATAGTGGCAGTTCAGCAGCGTGATCGTTCTTACAGGCAGTGGGATGGAACATCTCCCCCCCCCCCCCCTTCCGCCACTCTCCGATCGGCAACCTGGAGAATGAATCTGCCAGAAGTTTTATCAGAGAGATTTCTGGAGACCAGATGGTCCCCCTATGATCCCTGGAGGCCTGGGCGCGACCTTATGACGTTATGTCTGGACCGGCAAAAGTAAAGAATGCTGTGTATTTGGCTGGAAAGGCCAAGAGAGTTCATTTTTTTTTTATCTCAGCCTTGCCAGCCTGAAGGAGAGATGTGGGATCTTATAGACACCCACATTTCTCTATAAAAAGGACCTGTCACACGCTATTCCTATTGCAAGGGATGCTTACATTCCTTGTAATAGGAATAAAAGTGATGGAAAAAAAAAAAAAAGTTGAATAAAAAAAAAAAAATTTAAATAAAAGCGTCCCTGTCCCCGCATGCTCGCGCACAGAAGCGAATGCATACGCAAGTCACGCCCACATATGTAAACGGTGTTCAAATCACACATGTTAGGTATCACCACGTGCGTTAGAACGAGAGCAATAATTCTAGCACAAGACCTCCTCTGTAACTCTAAACATGTAACCTGTAAAAAATGTTAAAGCGTTGTGTATGGACATTTTTAATCACTTCAATACCGAGCCTGTTTTTTGGGTTCAGTATTTAAGAGTTAAAAACTGTTTTTTTTTGCTATAAAATTACTTAGAACCCCCAAACATTATATATATATTTTTTTTCTAACACCCTAGAGAATAAAATGGCGGTCATTGCAAAACTTTATGTCACACCGTATTTGCGCACCGGTCTTCCAAGCGTGCTTTTTTTTTGAATAAACTCAGGTTTTTTTAGTTAAAAAATAAGATAATTTTTTTCCATATTGCGAAAGATAATGTTACGGCGAGTAAAATGATACCCAACATGTCATGCTTCAAAATTGCGTCCGCTCACGGAATGGCGACAAACTTTGCAACTTAAAAATCTCCATTGGCGACGTTTAAAAAATTCTACAGGTCAGTATTGTTTTGCTAGAAAATTACTTAGAACCCCCAAGCATTATAGATATAGCTAATTATATATACATATTTCCCCTCTGTTTGGACTGTGGTCCCTGTAAGGGAAGACTAAAAGGTTAACTCACTGGTCAGAGGAGGTAGGTTTAAGAAAGACAGGAAGTTGTTGTTGGTGGTGGAGTCTAGAGGAGATTGTGAATGGTGAACAGTGGATGGTGTTGCAGCTGTGAAAGTGTATAGCAGTGTCCTGTCTGGAGCCCAGCTAGGAGGGGAGGTTATCCACTGGAAAAACCCAAGGACTGATTAACTGTGATAGCAGTTCTGAACTGTGCAAGTCGGTGAGACTTATATTTAGTTTTGTTGTTTTGCTGCTGTGAAGCTATTTAAGTTCAATAAACCTGCCTTTGATTGCAAAGCCTGTGTCCTGCGATCTAGCTGGTCCCCCGAACTTTACTACACATATTTTATTTTTTTTTAGCAGAGATCAGAGACCCTAACAGTCGTTGCAATTTTTATATAAATAATAATATTTTACTCTTTTGCTAAAATAATTATTGAATTCTTTTAATGAAATTTTTAAAAAAAAGCCTCGTTTACATACGGCCAGAACCGGAAGTGACGCCATGACTTCGCTACAGTCCACCTAGGGTATGGAGATGAGTGGAAGCCATCTTTCCTTCTTTCATCTCTGTGCCCAGCCGATGCCAGTGCTGAATCGGTTTTTGGGCTCTCCGATCCGCCTGGTAAGCTTGAAAGCCACCGCCACTTTTAAAAGTGACCCAATTGTGAATTCGCCGCTCGAGCCACTTTTATGACAAAGACCGGTGCCTCAGGGAAAAAAATGATACCGGGGTTATGGCATCTAGCAGCAGCCATAACCCCTAATTTAACGTCAAAGTAATGACATATTTTCACAGTTAGGCGGTCTGCAAATAATTTATTATAGATGATAAAAATGGATCAATGCTGTATCATTCCAGTCCAGGGAAGCCCATAATTGAATTTGCAATACCTTTGCAATTCCTCAGGCACATTGTCTGTCCCTCGATGTCCTGAGTAAACTCAAATGGTAATTTGTCTTACACTAATATACAGTATATACACCTATCTTACTGCAAGGTCTTGACTAGTAAAAAACTGTTTTAGTGGAATGAAAACAATTTGCTGACACAAATGGCAGGGTCAGAGGGTCACCGCTAATAAAAATATCCATAGATATGTTGTATATAGATATCGACTTAGAAGTGATTACCTATACACTAACAATTGATAATCTAAAACTATTACCAAGTTTCTTGAAATATCAATATCTATTAAAAAACGTATATTGCATCCAGTTAAGTGCATGGTAGCCTCATCCTCAGGGAGCCATTCTTATTTCATATTACCACTATGGGGGAGGCATCAGGACTCTTACTCTCAAATGATTCCCATCTTCTTCAACTTTGATACTGTTGACCACCCGCTCCTTCTCAAACTCCTTTCCCTTGGCCTCAAATATTCTGTTCTAGCCTGGTTCTCCTCCTACCTATCACATCGATCCTTCAGTGTTACCTGTCTCCTTCTCTCCATTGCCTCTTTCTGTGGGGGTCCCAAAAGGCTCTGTTCTTGGACCCCTTCTCTATTTACACCTTGGACATTTGATAACCTTCCACGGCTTCCAATACCATTTATACGCAGATGACACCCAAATCGGTCTACTCCTCACCTCACTCCTTCATGCTCCTCTCTCATTACTAACTTACTGACATATAAACATGGATGTCGCACCACTTCCTTCAACTAAATCTCTCTAAGGCTGGGTTCACACCTATGCGAATTGGATGCGACCTAAACTGCATCCAATTCGCAGGACACTTGAAAACACATTGTTTTCAAGGTGTCCGGCTCACATATGTATGGTGCATCCACACTCCGCATTGCACAGAAAACGTGTGCGTTTTCTGTGCAATGTGGTGCGAATTCCCAGCCCGTTGTGTTCAATGGGAGCACATCTAACACGGAGATGCACTCCGCTCTGAATGGGGATATTTTCCCCTGCTTGCGGCCCCTCTCCCCCCCCCCACAGCTGCTGCGCTGTGAAAACGGACAGGAGCTGCCGAACAGCGGCCCCGCCCCCTCTCGGCAGCAGACAGGCTGGAATTCGCACCAGACTGGTGTGAATCCAGACTTAAACCGAGCTGATAATATTCCCCTCTGCCTGTGCCCTCTTCCATGACTTTTACATCAAAATCAATGCAACCATCAATCCCCCCCCTCACGCCAGGGTACTAGGTATAATTCTAGAGACTCTGACCTGTCCTCTCTGTCCCAAATCCAGTCAAAAGTTTGTTGACTTCACCTCCATAACATCTCTAAAATACGCCCCTTTTTAACTATTGAAACCCCCAAGCTACTCATTCACTCCCTTGTTATCTCTCACCTTGACTATTGCAACTCTCTCCTCATAGGCCTACCTCTCCATAGGCTATCCCCTCTTCAGTCTATCACAAATGCTGCTGCCAGACTCCTCCACCTTACCAACCGCTCAGTGTCTGCCACCCCTCCTCGCCAATCCCTACACTGACTTCCGATCGTCTAGCGTTAAGTTCAAAATACTAACTACAAAATACAAAGCCATTCACAACTCTTCCCCCAGCTACATCACCAATCTTGTCTCTAAATATCGCCCAAATCATCCTCTGCGCTCCTTTCAAGGCCTCCTGCTCTGAAGCTCCCTTGTCTCCTCCTCCCATGCTAGTCTCTAGGACTTCTCCAGAGCCTCTCCCATCCTCTTGAACTCTCTACCTCAATCTGTCCAACTATCTCCTACTCTGGCTGCCTTCAGGCGATCCCTGAAAACTCATCTTTTCAGGGAAGCCTAGAACACCTCAACTAATCTTTTATCACTTAGATCAGCTCATTCCTCACAGTTACAACTTTTTGTACCACCTGCCCCACCCTATTAGATTGTAAGCCCTCTTAACCCTCTTGTATTTTATTTTACTCTAACTGTATTGTCTCCTTTTTATATTGTAAAGCGCTTCATAAACTGTATAATAATAATAATAATAACTCTGCCAGTTGCTCATGGAGATCGGGCTCTTTCTCTGCATGGCTTGTTCTCCTGAAGGCAAATTTGGTGCTGGGCACTCTGCACATTCCACATCAAAATCACTATTCGAAAACATTTCCATCTACCTCAGAAGCTGGGGTGACTATCTCACGCAGGTGAGAGAGGGGGTGTTCTGCAGGTAGAACCTCCCAAAAGGAATCTCTTCTTCTGCTCACCCCACCAATCAGAGGGTGAGACTGGGATAGCTGGATTCACTGGTCTTAAAAGCATTCAGGTTGCATTTTCACTGACCTAGTCGACCCTGTTTCAGGGATCACCTCACCCCTGTGTCTTTTCCCTGAGAAACGGCTTCAAGGACAACAAAGGGTCCTGGTTGATCCCAATTGAACTTGACAAACTTGAAGACATGCCACCTACCCTGGCTGCAGTATCTGCTTATCCCTGTCTAGTCACCACAACTTCCACTGGGGCTTTCTGCTCCTGAACCAGGCACAGATACACATGCCACAGCATGGGGTGTACACTCTTGGTTGGCGTGTCATGCTTTAAGACAAGAGGAGTGAGGAGTGTCCTGACAAGAACAGTGTTGGTTTCTTCTATTAGGAAACTCTTGTTGGCTGCAGGCGCACACCAACAGCCAATGTATCAAGTGTCCGATTGCCGTGGGAATGGAGGGGTCAAAGGTCAATAGTATACTCATCATATGGGAAGTTTTGAGAGCCCATATTTCTAGCTCTTCCAACTTATGTAGGAGTAGGTGCATGAGGTGTTTGTCGTAAAAGTCATGGTATAGCAGGGCCACCTGTGCTCCTCTATCCAGAAGGGTCTTTGTATAGATGCCTTCTACTTGGACTGGCAAAATGGGAGAAGGTCCTATTAACTTGTCAGGGGTTTTGCTTGGAGCAGCAGGTCCTGCTGTCTGTATTTGTGCCACCATTTTGGTTAGCTGCTGTTTTTGTTGGTGTCCTGGTCAAGTTCAAGAGGCTGGTGTGCATAAACTCTCCAAAGCCAGTGGGTTGCCAGTGGCTGCACTAGCTACTCTGATCTCAGCAACATGTTCTGTTATTGGGCTTTTCCTAATCTCCAGCATGGATTCCTCTGCTTGCACAGTCCTGATTAATTCAGTGTACTTTAGAATCTCAAAGTTTAACTGGATCATGATCAGATCTAAGGGATGAGCTCCCCTTAAAAATGCTGTGTCCGAACTGTCTACTGAGCTGGGACCTATACCTTTCTTTGGCAACATCTGATATATTATCTTGTCAACATATCTCCTATGATCAAATGGCTTCTCCCCCTCATTCTAGTAGGCATGTTCAGACTGGTGAGATTGGAGGTCTTTTCTGTTCTCTCAAATACATCTTGCAGGATACTTAAGTAGTCATAGGTAGCACAGTTTTGTTTGAAACTTTCAGGTTGCAAATAGCTTTGAGGCAGGTCCCCTTAAGCTCTCAGTGATCCTTGTTTTTTTCTGGGCCTTGGGAATGTCCAATTTATTCAAGGTTTGAATGGCTTGCTCCAGCCAGTTGTCAAAAATCTCTGTCCAGCGGGAGGCACTGGCTGTTTCCCTGAAACTCAGTTTCCGGTACCCAGTGTATTTTGGGTTCTTCTTGTGGCACAGTCTCCCAAAGCAGTAATTCGTTCAGGGCCTATCATGGCTATACAGGCTGGCAGGGAGGCTCCTTCTGTTGGATTTGCCCAACTTGTTAGTCAGCTGCAGACTAGCCCCTTGGAAGCAGGCAAGGATTCCCCTTCTCTACACTGGACTTAAAAACCAGATCAGGGAACCTCTTGCACTTGTGTCCTACTAAACACTCTGATCATGAACGAATGCAATCACTGCTTGGCGGATCTTTTCTTCTATCCAAGGGTCTCTTGGAATATTGATACTTGTCTCCATCCAGTCATTTTGCACTTGGCATCGCTTGGTGGCTGCAGTAGGGTTCATGGTGGCGTGTCTCTGGCTTGTTGTCCTGGTAACTTGCTTGCAGAAAGAGATAACCCAGACAAGAAACCCGCATGTGCAGTGCTACTTTCAAAAAGGAACCGCTTGGTAATTTGGGCTCTGTTCTGCACCTCAACGCCAAGAACAATCTCAGCCCCCTGATACACTGGATTGAATAAAAATAATTGCAAGCACCTATATGAATAAGAGTACAGATACCTTTTAAAGTGGATGTAAACCCACCACAGAGTATTCTGAACTAATGGCATTATTGGAAAGCTGTTATATATAGAAGCCTCCCCAGTGACATCTTACCTTCCAGATGTCACCCCCTTTAGAGCACGGAGCCCCGCAAAACTCATATTTTCATGCGCGGGTCGCATCTGCGGCGCCATGTGGGCGGAGCCTTGATGTCACTAGGCTCCTGCCCACCGTTACCCTCCCCTTGTGCTAATAGTGTGCACGGGGACAGAGCGCGTTCTGGGCAGAAGCAGATCGCGCTCACGGCCCCCTGCGTCTCCTGCACACAACATTGGCAGTCGGAGATGATTGGTGCTGTGGGGGGACAGCTGTGAGCACTGATCTTCCTGCATGGCTACTCAGCAGACAGCCGCAGGATGGAGAGATGATGAAAACCTATTCTGGGAGATCGGTGGGTGCAACTGTCCCTCCCCCCGCACCGATCCTATCAGACTGCCCCTGGTCCTTCCTCCTCCTCCAGCCCCCATGTTCTCCTCCACCCCCCCTTCCTTCTTCTCTAGCCTCCCTCCGTGTCCTCATCCAGCTGCTGTCTTCTTCCTCCCCCCACAGCCAGCTTCTCTCCTCTCATCTGGGGGGGTGTCATGATGGCGAGCGGAGGGAGAGGGGTCAGTAAATAAGTCATTTACCGGCCCTCTCCTTGTCTGAATGGGATATAGAGAGCTTTCATTACCGAGTGCTCCTATGTGCTGTGATAGCTGAGCAAAGTGATCTGTGTGTCCCTCTGCTTCAGTGTATGTAAGGACGGCAGCCGCTGTCCATTCATTTTCAATGCATAGAAAGGGACTGGGGAATCTGTGTCTTCAGTCCCTTTCTCTGTTCCAAAGGGGAGATGTTAGGGGTCTGTTTAGATCCCCTGACATCTCACCAAAGCCCCCCCAAGGGGGCAGATAAAAAAAATTGCAATAAAATTTAAAAAAAATGATACAAAAAATAAAATTGTAAAAAATTTAATAAATAAAAACTACTGACACCTACCCCCACCCTAGCGACACGGTCCAGAGCCCCAAGTCCCCCCACCCCCCCAAAAAGGATTGTTATAACAAATGAACAAATTACACTGTAAAAAAAAAATACTGACACCATCCACTGCCCTACTGATACCGTCCTCTGCTCTACTGACACCGTCCTCTGCTCTACTGACACCGTCCTCTGCTCTACTGACACCGTCCACTGTCCTGACACCGTCCACTACCCTACTGACACCGTCCACTGTCCTGACACCGTCCACTGCCCTACTGACACCGTCCACTGCCTTACTGAGGATAGGAAGGGATGTACAGTTGGAGTGTGGATCCATACTCAGAAGATAGGATGTGATGTACAGGAGGAGTGTGTAGCGATACTTGGAAGACAGGATGCGATGTACAGGAGGAGTATAGAGCGATGCTCAGAAGATAGGAAGCGAGGTACAGGAGGAGTGTGGAGCGATGCTCAGAAGATAGGAAACAATGTACAGGAGGAGTATGGAGCGATACTCAGAAGATAAGAAGTGATGTACAGGAGGAGTATTGAGCGATACTTAGAAGATAGGAAGAGATGTACAGGAGTGTGGAGCGATGCTCAGAAGATAGGAAGCGATGTACAGGAGGAGTGTGGAGCGATGCGCAGAAGATAGGAAGCGATGTACAGGAGGAGTGTGGAGCGATGCGCAGAAGATAGGAAGTGATGTACAGGAGGAGTATGGAGGGATTCTCAGAAGATAGGAAGTGATGTACAGGAGGAGTGTGGAGCGATATTCAGAAGATAGGAAGCGATCTACAGGAGGAGTATGGAGAGATACTTAGAAGACAAGATGCGATGTACAGGAGGAGTTTGGAGTGATGCTCAGAAGATAGGAAGTGATGTACAGGAGGAGTATGGAGCGATTCTCAGAAGATAGGAAGCGACCTACATGAGGAGTATGGAGAGATACTTAGAAGATAGAAAGTGATGTACAGGAAGAGTATGGAGCGATAATTAGAAGATAGGAAGAGATGTACAGGAGTGTGGAGCGATGCTCAGAAGATAGGAAGCGATGTACAGGAGGAGTGTGGAGCGATGCGCAGAAGATAGGAAGCAATGTACAGGAGGAGTGTGGAGCGATGCGCAGAAGATAGGAAGTGATGTACAGGAGGAGTATGGAGGGATTCTCAGAAGATAGGAAGTGATGTACAGGAGGAGTGTGGAGTGATACTCAGAAGATAGGAAGCGATCTACAGGAGGAGTATGGAGAGATACTTAGAAGACAAGATGCGATGTACAGGAGGAGTTTGGAGTGATGCTCAGAAGATAGGAAGTGATGTACAGGAGGAGTGTGGCGCGATACTTAGAACATAGGAAGTGATATACAGGAGGAGTATGGAGCGATACTCAGAAGATAGGAAGTGATGTACAGGAGGAGTGTAGAGTGATACTCCGAAGATAGGAAGTAATGTACAGGAGGAGCGTGGAGCGATGCGCAGAAGATAGGACGCGAAGTACAGGAGGAGTGTGGAGAGATGCACATAAGATAGGAAGTGATGTACAGGAGGAGTATGGAGGGATTCTCAGAAGATAGGAAGTGATGTACAGGAGGAGTATGGAGCGATATTCAGAAGATAGGAAGCGATGTACAGGAGTGTGGAGCGATACTCAGAAGATAGGAAGTGATGTACAGGAGGAGTGTGGAGCGATGCTCAGAAGATAGTAAGTGATGTACAGGAGGAGTGTAGAGCGATACTCCGAAGATAGGAAGTGATGTACAGGAAGAGTATGGAGGGATTCTCAGAAGATAGGATGCGATGCACAGGAGTGTGGAGCGATACTCAGAAGATAGGAAGTGATGTATAGGAGGAGTGTGGAGCGATGCTCAGAAGATAGGAAGTGATGTACAGGAGGAGTGTAGAGCATTACTCCGAAGATAGGAAGTGATGTACAAGTGGAGTGTGGAGCGATACTTAGAAGACAAGATGCGAAGTACAGAAGGAGTATGCAGTGATGCTCAGAAGATAGGAAGCGATGTACAGGAGTGTGGAGCGATGCTCAGAAGATAGGAAACTATGTACAGGAGGAGTGTGGAGCAATACTTAGAAGATAGGAAGTGATGTACAGGAGGAGTGTGGAGCGATACTCAGAAGATAGGAAGTGATGTACAGGAGGAGTATGGAGCGATTCTCATAAGATAGGAAGTGATGTACAGGAGGAGTATGGAGCGATTCTCAGAAGATAGGAAGTGATGTACAGGAGTAGTGTGGAGCGATGCTCAGAAGATAGTAAGTGATGTACAGGAGGAGTGACGTAGCGTAGGATAGAAGACTCTTAGGGAGGTATGAGGCGGACATGTAGTGAAGAATAGAAGCCTCATAGCGAGAAGTGAGGAGGACATGTAGTGAATGATAGAAGACTCGTAGCGAGGTGTGATGAGGACATGTAGTGAAGGATAGAAGACTCTTAGCGAGGTATGAGGAGGACATGT
>BLSH010440097.1:1821641-1832184 GCA_018402905.1 Glandirana rugosa
TTTACGGTATTTAGATAAGGGTATCAAACATCTACGCTATTGAAAACGCGTTGGGTTAATTATATGCGGATAACGTTACTGTTCTACATATTTTTGGTAAAAAAAAAAAAAATTGCAATAGGCGTATATTAATTGGGTTGCGCAAAAGTTATCGCATCTACAAACTATGGGAATAGATTTATGGCATTTTATTTTTTACTAGTAACGGCGGTGATATGCGATTTTTATTGGGACTGCAATATTGCGGCAGACAGATCGGACACTTTTTTGGGACCAATGACATTTATACAGCGATCAGAGCTAAAAATAGCCACGATTACTGTATTAATTGTCACAGGCAGGGAAGGGGTTAAACTGTACGGGGCAATCAAGAGGTTATGTGTTCCCTCAGTGTGTTCTAACTGTGTGGGGGCTGGGTTGGCAGGGGCATGACAGATCTACTTGTTCCCAATCACTTGGAACAGTAGATCTGTTACATGTCCCCTGACAGAACGGAGATCTGCCGTGTTTACATTGGCAGATCTCCGTTCTGCCTCTGTATAGGGCGATCGAGTCCGCCCAACCCGTGGGCATGCTCATGCAGCATGCGCGAGAGCCCGCCAGCAACTGCGGCTGCGCAAGCCGCCGTACAGCTGCGGCGATTCGCACAGCAGTGTCAACCTGCCGCCATATTAGGACAATGGCCGGTAGGCAACTGGTTAAACAGCTATGTTAGGTAAACTGGTGTAGAATAAAAGGAAAGCAGTTTTATTTTCGCAAAATAAGTACATTAAGGCTATATTGGAACATAAGGGAGCTGGAATTTATAAGAAAAAAGTGAACAAAGGTGAACTTGGCCTTTAAGTCTGCACTCTGTTTGCAGCCAATAAAGTAATAAAAAGGTTGGTTTATGAACAGCACGTGCATAGGAGAAACCAAAAAAAGTCAGACACCAAAAGTATGTACAATAATCCATTTAATTCTAAAATGAAAATAAAGATTATGCTTAAAATCTATTTGGCTTTATCTTGTATACAATCATATCAACTTTTCAGCTAATGCCACTGGCAACTAAAAATGATACAGAGTGACTCACTTCACTTGCATTGCATTGCAAGAGGTTTTTGATGTGTATGCTTACAATTCTGAGTGTATTCTCAGCCCTTCAAAAACTGCTGGAAGTTTATCCTTTCAAGATTCCTAAGCATTTGGACTTTTAAGTGTATACAGCAGGCTAATCTAAAAGAAAGATCATGGTATTTTTAGTGGTTCATAGTTCTTATGCTGATGAAACCGAAGTGGGAGTCATTTAAAAAAACAAAAGTAACACTAAAAATTCTTGCACTTTTAGTGCATTTTTTAGTTTGTGTATGGAAAGGTCAAACAATATTCATTACATCATTTAAAATAAACCTGTCACCAACTTGAGACTAAACCAAACCCAGTTTTAGATTTGCCAGATTTCAGAAACCTGGCGATGACATTGCCCCACTGCATTACATAATGTCACACAGGTGACTCAATGGAGTCAATGGTGGACCCACCGCATTACATGATAACCATACAAATGACTCTGAAGATAAAGGCCCCCTCCACATTACATAATGCCATGCTAATGACTCTAGAGCCAAACTGATGGCACTGCTTACATAATGCCACAGAGTTGACCACATTGTACTACATATTGCCTATACAAACTCTGTCAAAATACAGAGGAATTATAGACTACTAGCAGATAGGTACCGCTATTACCAGGTACCACTATTACTAAGCGTCTTCTTTCATACACACCACTTGGTTTTACTTTCATATCATAGGTGCATTGTAAACTATTAATAGCAAACCAGATTAGGAACAAGCAATATCACAACTGCAGTGTATTCACAAGCAGGGGTGCTGACCTAGCATTCGCATTAAAAAAAAAAAAGGGGAAAAAAAAAAAAAAAGCACTCTCTCTGCAAGGTTAACAATCAATTCTGAATTTACAGGTTGCCCCATATTTAATAAAAGGAAGGACAGTTTGTCAACAGGTTACACAAAGTATCTAATCACTTCCTTTACTTTTCTAGACAAGGTTTAAAATTGAAAGACACTTCCTATATATAAAGCAATACTAACACTTCCTTCATTTTTATAAATATGGGCCTAATGTCAGTTTTGGGGAGGTCAGGGATTGATTAGAATGGTCTAGAGGCCTAGAATTATGCCTATCGGTCTCCCATTGCTCAAGCATTATGGCCTCAGTAAGAACCATATAGGACCCAAATTGAGATCAATTTGTGAGATTCAAACCACCCATTTCCTGAGGACTGTGTAAAACTGCAGACATCACATTTTATTGGTTAGTAGACATTGCCAAATCTAAATACATGGACATTGTGGCCATCAAATAGACAATTTCTTAGCCACTAATCTGCACACATTCACACTTACCATACAACAATCTTTAAAAAAATGCTTAAAATATTATGGAATAATTTTGTTAATTAAGAAGCATAACATTAAAGCAAGTCCAGAAACCATTTCTATCTTGGCTACAGTCATCATGTCACTAATGACTATTAAATAACTATTAAAATTTACATCAATATAGTAAAAAATCTGATAAATCTCCTATTCAACTTCAGCACATGAACGGATTTACCTGACTTTGAATGAAAAACACTGCACTGAGCAAATTGTTGCCTGAAGCAGGATTAAGTTAATTCTGGTTTGAAAATATTCATTCAAATTAAACAAGAGAAAAAAAAAGGGGTGAATGCCTTAAGTGCTGGAAAACTGCTAGTGTGTCCTTGATTCATTTGATGATCATCATAAATTAAAAACTGTAGGCATATAAAAATAAATACATACAAAAATAAAAAGTAAATTACAGATTACGGCTTTGTGCCAACCAGTATTTTCATAGAGGGGAAACAAAAAAAGCTGGGATAGTTACATGTGTTGGAAACTATAGTACCAAATTAAATCTGCATAAAAAATAAAACCTATACAAACGAAGCCTGTAACTGGCAAGCAGTCTAGTGGATGTTGCCGGTGTACAATTTAGATCAGTCATAGTTCATGGAAATTCAAACAAGTTGTGCCATTTACAAATAAAAAAAAAAAAAAAAAAAAAAAAAAAAAAAAAAAAAACACACACATAGGAAACAAGTGCTCAATCAATAGTCCATCTTCTTACTAGTCATGAATTCAGTCACCGCAAACTTGGAAGGAAACCATGTACATCCAAGTCTGTTATAAAAGCAATATAACCATATAATAAATGATAGGTAAAAGTGCTTCTCATTTAGGCCCATGCCTTTAAAAAGGATCATGAGATTGAAAGACCTGCCATTGCGACTCTCCAAGGTTATAACCTTTACAAAGGTAACATTGCTCTTCTTGACATCAAGCTATCTCCCTTATGGTTTGCTGCTGTTCGTATTGAAAGTTATGAAATTGGTATGGAGTATTTGGAAATAACAGGAATGAAGTCAGTCCGTTATAAAACTATAACTTCACATCAAAATTTAAAAAATAGGCTTAAGAAACAAAATAGAATACAAAATAAAATTTTCCGAATATCATATCTACAAATCTGACTGGTGAGTGTTAAGGGTTTGTGTTTGTATGGAAGGAGTTGGTGCTACAAAAGGTCCTTGTGTTGTTAGAGAGAAGGGAGTCTCCTCTGGCTCTATTTTTATACTGGTGGTTTGAGTTTCTGGAAGAGCCTCGGTGGAGTTGTGGTCGGTTTCTGCAGGCTGTCCCTCTTCCTTATTGTGGCTGTACTGCTTCAGCCTTATGTGCCATGCCAAACTGCACACTGCCGACACAGTTTTGAACTGATGAATAACATTGCGGGGGATGAAATATATGTCGTTGTCACATAACTGAATGCGTGCATATCGGATTCCCTCCCGTCGCATTTGGTTTAGCTTCGCTTCATCCACCCACTGAACACACTAAGAAAAAGTAAATAAAATGGAAAAATTAAGAAAGAAAAAAAAAACACACACAGGTATCAATGAAAAACACACAGTCTAAGGCTGGATCCATATGATGCGTTTTCCATTAAAAACCATAGAAATATATTAAAAAAGGTATGGGTCTAGACAAACAGCGACACATTAACACATGCTGATAGTTAATTCAAAGTGCACTGCAATGTTCACAACAATGCAAAGTAGCCATCAGCAAGTATTTTGATGTTGTTCCACTGTTTTTATAGGAAAACGTGTCAGAGGGAAAACCGGTGTGTGAATAGACCCTCATTTGTATACAGGGAAATAAATAAATAACCAAATCACATTATACTTACTTGCTCTGTGCAACGGTCTTGCACAAAGCAGCCCCAATGCTCTTCTTTTTGGGTCCCCTCTGGTGGTCCTGACTCCTCCCGCCGCCGAGGGTCCCCAATAGTAAGCCTCTTGCTATGGGGGCACTCAAGCTGTACTCTGTGTCCGTTCACACACAGATCGCCGCTCAGCCCACCCCCTGCTCTCTCCTCACTGGCTGTGACTGACTGCAGCAGAAGCCAATGGCTCCGGCTGTTGTGTGAGCCAATGAGGAAAGAGACCCGAGAGAGCCACTGCTCTCATGCACATCGCTGGATCGAGATGGGGCTCAAGTATAAGGGGGGGGCTGCACCAAGAAGGCATTCTCCTTCATGCATCCTAAAAAACCTTGAGCCTTCAGAACCATTTTAAGCTGACTATATAGTAATCTTTTTCCCCCTTCAACCAGCAGGTTTTGAATGGGGGAAAAAAAAAAAAAAAAAGAAGGAATCAGACCAGCTTCCCCCATCCATCCAGTGTGGATGGGGGAAACAGGCCTACATAAACATTGAACCTGGGGGACTGCCTGCTGATGCTCAAAGCTGGCATCAGATGAGGCCAGAACATCCACCAGATAAAACTTCATAAAAAAGTGTGAACAGGTGACCAGATGGGTACCATGCAAATCTGGGAAACAGTTGCTGGATGCCAAAGGGGCCCTCAATGATCTAGTAATGTAAGCTTTAACAGCAGAGGGTGAAAAGCAATGCTCGAGACCACAAGTTTGAACAATGATTTTTCCGAGCCATGAGAAATGGTGAAAGAAGAAGCTGGTTTCCCTTCCATCAGGTATAGAAAAAAGTCATATGAATGTATTTTCTGATGTATTAAAGCTGGGCAGGAGACAGGAAACACACTATATTGACTGAGATGAGGTGAAAAGATAAAAACTACTTTCTGGAGGAAGGAGGCCTTAGGTATTAAGACCATGTGCTTGTTAATATTACAAAGACAGAAAGGTAGGCTGCAAGCTTAGAAACATGCCTTGCAGAGTGGCAACAAGGATTGCAATTTTATGAATACGTGTGGAAAGGGGAATGTCTCTGAAAGGTTCAAAAGACATTCTTTGAAGAGCCAACAGAACCAAATCCAAATGTCACCAGTGGCTGCACAGGAGAAGCTACATGAGACAAATGTACAACCGTCTTAACCAAGGAATAGCAGATGCTTGGGCCATTGATGAACTCTGAAGAGGCCACAGGATATTTTCTAGCAGTTTGATCATGGGTCCAGACATTACCAGCTGAGGAAACTTGTCAGCCAATTATCCATGCCTGGTATGTGAACAGCCGACAAGACTGGAAAGTGAAGTGGTCTCGAAACAGAAGGTTTTCGCCATCCTTTACCACACGACTTCTGATGCCCCCCTGATGGTTGATATAGGCCATTGCCATGGTGTTGTCCAACTAAATTGGAATCAGATGAACCCCTGTCAGTGTAGAGAATGCCAAATAGAGTACCAGAGTGTTGATCAGGAGACAGGATTAGTCAGACGCCCAAGTCCCAAGACAAAAGACAGTGTCTAAGACTCCTCTCCAGCCCTACAGGATCTTCCAAGGCATTGGGATGAAGGATTTTCCCCAACCCCAGAGGTGAATTTCTGAGCTACCAGACAAAGGATAACTTTGTTCTCTGTGTCAGGTGTGTCCATAGGTCTAAAAGGGGAAGACTCATCTTAGAATGGACAGAATGTTGAGTTTTTTTAGAGGTCTGTAGTTGAACTTGATCTCCTCCTAGAACGCTGTGTGCAGAAGACAGACCAAATGGTAGGGCTATAATCTTTTTAGTACTAGACTTTGGCTCGGTTCACACCAATGCGATTATGTAGTGCAAATTTGGTTGTGTTTTGGATATTCAATTGTTGCACTGTAAATTGCACCAAAGCAGCACAGGACCCTTTGCCAAATTGCATCGCAGCTACGTTGCACTGATGTCAACAGGCACCATTGGAAACAAGATTATGGCCATTGTCATGGGATTCAGTGTAACCCAAGTCACATCTGAAATCGCATCAGTGTAAACCAGGCCTTAGGTTTCCTCAGCTGGGACGAATGAGTATGTTATCCCCAGCAATTGTTTTATCTTATTTTATTTTATTTTTTTAACGAGGATGTCCAAGGTAGCTCCAAAGAAACGTTCACTCAAAAGGCATACACAGGAAATACTTTTTACATTGCTGTTCTGCAGAACAGCATTTCAAACCAAAGCGATCTGCACATATGCACAGGTTGAAGACTAAGCTGGGAAATGTAATATCAACTAATCCATTAACTCAATATTGTGGGCTGTCAGCATGTGGTCCAAGTACTCTAGGAGAATGGAGTAGATCGTTTTTTTACTTGTAAAGTCTGACAGACATCACATTCATGGCAGGTTGCAATGTAGGTCCTACTAAAGAAAGGAGGATCTGGAAAGTATACCACACATTTGTCAATAGAATGGTTTAACACTGGTGCATCCTCAACCGGAATGGTCAGTGCTTTACACTAAAGCGTGACACTGCTGGAACAGTGGGTGCTGCCAACTTCTTTATAAAAGACCTCCTCCAGGAGTCTGTAAAATGTTGGTAGGGGCAAATAGTTTATTCCTAGATAAGACTGGAGGGGGCCACAGTCAACAAAGCTAAGGAAAACCCTGAGTGTATGGACTCAGTATCAGGTCCATGAGGAGGAGTGACACTGCAGGCCACCCCAACATGGTTAGAGGATCTTGAACTAGAGACTTAAAAACTTGGGGACTGCTTCCCTCGGGCTTGGGAACTTACATGTTGCACTGCTTAAAGCTGGTCATGGATGGATTGAAATTCAGCTGATTCAGTAGGGATAGGCCACATTTCGATCAGTGTATGAACATCCCTGTTCAACAGAAGTCCATCAGGAATGTTGGAAAACTTCTCTCATAAGTGGCTGTAGTGTATCAGTGTATGCTGACAGCGGAGGAGTCCACTGTAAGTACAATGTCCCAGCAAGGATTCCTCTATCCACCTTGTGTGCATAGGGAAGACAATTTGTTTTTCAGTCCTGTGGTGCAGTCTCCGGAGCTCCCCGCCAGCTGCTGACAAGTTCGGGCAGATTGCTTCAAGGTATGAATCGCTGTCCCCTTTCATTGGCTGGGCCAAAATGAAGTCACTCCCATGTGTGTCTGGGAGTTCAGTGAGCTTAGCACTGCCAAATTTGTACACACACAGCTCACTGTACAAGGGCAGAGAGGCAGATAAGTAAAAGTAATGCAGAAGAGACAGAATGTCTCTTCTGCGTTAAAAATTCTGCCTGTTTGCCCATTTTTTTTGGTTTATTTCTCCCATGAAGTTGAGAGCAGAAGGGGCTCAAATGGCTAGTTTTGTAGGAATATAGTATTAAAAGATACAGAGAGGCTCCAAGTTTCATCAGCCATGCGGCTAAAGTCAGCAACCGAGAAGAATAAGAAGCCGTTCCTAGAAACAAAAGATTTGGGTAATATGGCAGAGCCCACAAGTCTGCTAGGAGTGTTTAGTCCACATCCACCTTGGCTAGTTCTGTGGGGTAAGAAATCATTATGTTCACAATTGTGTTCCCAACAGCGTCACGAGTGCATTCACGGCTATGCATAGAGGATCCCTGGATCTGGAGACAAACTTGCTCAGTTTGTGGCGGAATCTGGAAGCTAGTAGGTCAACATACAATGTTCAGCACCTGTGACAGAGGTCTTAAAACACCTCCAGATGAAGTGATCATTTTCCTGAGGTCAGATGTTGACTGAGAAGTCCACCTGCCACTTTTTCATACCTGGAATATACTTGCCAGACAGTGCTGGAACATGAAGTTCTGGCCAAGCCAGAATTTTGCAAGCATCAGTTTGAGCTGCAAGACTTCTGGTTCCTCCCTGAAGACCAAGTTCCCTACACTGAAAGGGTGTGCAGAACTCTTCCCCAGCCTTGCTGGTATTTGTATCGAGAATCTTTTAGACTGATGAATGGAAAGCTTGATGACAAACATGTATTCGTGAGCCACCAGGCCAGGGACAACCTTGTCCTGTATGTCAGGGGAATTACTGAATCCAGAGCCTATACCTTCTTGTCCCACAGAGAATGTGGAGGTGCAACAATCTAGAGTGGAATTAGGCATTTGGAATCCCACGAAGGAGGCTACCTCCAAGCCAGCACACTTGTGCAAAAGCAAAGAGGTGGAAGGTTCCTGGACTACAGAGTGCAAATACAGGAGCAGAGAGTTGGAAGATTATCTTGTTGAATCAAAACCCAGAGCTGAACAGTATTTAGGACAGGGGTGTCAAACCTGAGGCCCAAGACGGCTCTGAATGCGGGCCAACACAAAACCATAAACTTGCTTAAAAATGTTTTGGGAATTTTTTTGTAAAAATGCGTTTACACTTAGCGAGCAAGCGCACTACATTCATGGAACCAGATATTGATGCGTTTGTTTGGCAAAAACAGTGTCAAATATCACATTATTTTGCCCTTTTTTACAATAAAAAAAAAATTGCAAAAAAAATATGAAGTTTTATTACTCAGATAGTTACATTTTCTATATCAGTGATCGTTAACTTGTGATCTTTTTCTGCCTAACTTTTTCTGCTCATCCGTTATCCTTACTGTTACGAAATTGTCCCAGGACACACATAAAATACATTTTCTTCCAATGTGGCCCAGGAAGGTCAAGGTTGGACCCCCCTGATTTATGAGACTTAAATAACCAAGCAATGAGTTGTCTCAGCCATGACATATGGAGGTTTAAGATCCAACCAAACCTATGGTGATTGAACAGCTTGTTGAACATTAACTGAAGGTCAGCACCATTTCCTCAGTAGGAGTTTGTTCAGGTATCCCATTATGAAGTGACCCTAGCAAGGCTAGCACCTTGGTAAATACCCAAGGTGCAGGACAGACCAAAGGGTAGGGAAACAAAGTGGCTGTGTTGCAAGCAAAATGCAGGTAGCGTTGATGTGGTAGAAAAATTGAGAAATGCAAGTAGTCATCCTTAATGTCCACAGCGGTCACAGTCTCCTAGATGGAGGGAGGAAGCAATTACTAACCCGTTAGGTTCCATGAAAAAAAAATGTTGCCCTCAAGAGTCGTCACTGAGTGCTTTTAGTTCCAGAATGGGGTGTATGCCTGCATTTTCTTTGGGAACTGAATGAGTAGAAGGCCTTAGCTGTTCTGGAACAACTGCCCCCTGAGAGAGAGGTGTTGAGCCAGAGCAGCGTGAATTTCAGCCTCTACAGAAATGTTGGTAGGATGAATAATATGAAGTGGAGAGAAGGTAGAAAATAGGATTTTATTAAGAACTTACCATAAAATCCTTTTCTCTGAGTTCATTGACAGACGCAGCCTCTATTCATGACATGTGGGGTTTATGCACATCCTACTAGAAGTAGACTAGGCAAAAAGAAAAAAAGCAAGGGCTGTCCTCACTCAGCATATAACCCCCCAGCTTTGCATAGCATATCAGTTCGTAACAAGCCGTACAAACGCAACACAGAGGGGTGGGTGCTGCGTCTGTCAATGAACTCAGAGAAAAGGATTTTACGGTAAGTTCTTAATAAAATCCTATTTTCTCTTACGTTCATTGACAGACGCAGCCTCTATTCATGACATGTGGGGACGTCCCAAAGCAGTGTCAAACAAGAGGGGTGGGTAAACAATAACAACTGTACCCAACAGAATCCTCTCAGGAGGCGCCAGCCGCGCCTATACCGTCGCCTGCAAAACTTAGCAGCCAAAAGCAGCATCCGTGGATGCTGACATCAACTTTTTAAAATTTGACAAAAGTGTGCACCGAGGCCCATGTAGCCGCCTTGCACACTTGAGACACCGAGGCTTGGTGTCTGAAAGCCCAGGAAGTGCCAATCGCCCTGGTGGAATGAGCCGTGACCGCCGGAGTAGTCGATGATATAGGGCAACCTAGTCTGTCTACCACTGTGTACGCATAAGACAAGCGCCGGTTCTTGGGGGAAAAGGCCAGTGCCGAGTAAGGTGGTCCCGCTAACCGTGAAGGACCCGAAAGTCTGTGGTTCGGAGCCACAGAGTTCACACGTTCCGCCGATGTACCCGGAGCCACGTGTGAAAACAGTTTAAAATTTTTCAACTACAGTCGTAGGTGCCTACGACGAAAACCGACGATTCAAAACGTCCGCTGCCATATCCGCGCCGACCGCGGAGGACTCTCCTAAGACAACCCATGTCAACAATAACAAATGGGTGGGGAGAACAAACTGTGACGAAACCCTGCAGGGGTGTACAGTACTTATCTCCG
>BLSH010440097.1:1926008-1942256 GCA_018402905.1 Glandirana rugosa
ACCTCGTTGAAATCAGAGAGGATAGACCCGTCTGACGGTTTTTTAAGTGTCATTTTTTCCCCCCAAAAAATTGCGTTTGAAAGACTGCTGTGCAAACACCGTATGACATAAAATAGTGCAACAACCGCCATTTTAATCTCTAGGGACTCAAAAATCTAGGGGCTAAAAATTATAATATATGTAATGTTTGGAGGTTCTAAGTAATTTTCTAGCAGAAAAGACTGGGAATTTTACTTGTAAGCAACAAATGTCAGAAAAGATTTAGTTTTTAAATGGTTAATCTGAACTCTATTACACCAAGGAGTTCATTCTTTTGATAACTAGAAACACTGCATCTCTTAGCTTCTTTTATCAACAATGATCTCAGACTTGGCAGTCTGCCCAGATAGGAGAGACTAAAGTTGCTCCAACTTAGAAAAAGGTTCCTGAGGAGACTTCAGGCGACTTGCATTGACTTCTACTACAGTCAAGTCACGCTGAGTCGCCCCGCAAGCCTGTCTCCATTAACTGCACTAAAAATCGCAGTAATGCATGATGGAGATCGCGCGGGGAGGGGGGGAGGGTTTCTGTGAATAGAGATCGCAATTTTATTACGATTAATCATGCGGCTCTACTGAAGAGGGACATCATCCCTCCAAAGACCCCAAAAAAGGATGAGGGGGTAAAAACATCTAAACTTAAAAACTTAACACACCCATTAATGCCATTCAATTGTGTGGCCCAACACAGGGCACATCCAATTCTAATTCTTCACTACATGCGGTGATTCCCAAAATTCTCCACTCCACCTTGGTAAACACCAAGACACAATCAGAAGACACTTTTCTTTTAGAACCCGTCACTCCCAAATCCCTCAAATAGAGCAACTTGGATACATGTCCTCAAATCAACACCCCCTCACTCTGCCTTGAACCCGCAACCTTAACTACATCTCAGGTCACATACACTATTATTAATCTCACTATGATTTGTTTATCTCCCATGGAAGAGTGTATTTTGCAATTGGGGTTGGGCTTTTGTCCAACTAAGTCTATAAACCTCTTTGAAGCCATAAAGGATCTATAGCTATTCGCTCGTAATTTAAACTACTGTTACATCTTTGATAGGGATCGAAAAAAATGCCCAACTTGAGAGCAATCTTATGGAAAAAAAACTAAAGATTTCTCCATTAAGGAATTCAGGGCCCTTCGGGACCTAATGCTTTTGTATGGATGAGGGTGCCACCGAGGAGGACCCACCCCTCTCAGGTGGGTCCTCGTCAGAGACCCCCCCCCCCCAATCAGAGATTGCGATCCCCCCTAGGGAAGATAA
Organism: Glandirana rugosa; assembly: GCA_018402905.1. Taxonomy (NCBI): domain Eukaryota; kingdom Metazoa; phylum Chordata; class Amphibia; order Anura; family Ranidae; genus Glandirana; species Glandirana rugosa. The sequence goes on from BLSH010440097.1 coordinate 1,927,320, forward strand.
GCGGAATCCATTCAAACTAAAATCATGCAACTTCCCTGATCTTATGACATGCCCAGCAAGCTGGGCTTTCCTGTAGGAGTCCATTAAAAATGGCAAAACTGGTCACAAGCTCCATCTAACCTGACCAAGCCACAGATGAAAGCACTCCGCCAACTTAAATCACGCAAGGACGTGATATTAAGACCCTCCAATAAAGGAAGAAACATTGTCGTGATGACACATTAACAACAACAACATATGTGCCATGCTATGTTAACCGGTTCCACACCACGCGCAGTATATTTACTGCGGCAGTGTGGACGGCTACCGCGAATCGCCGTAAAAAGGCGGCAATCTGCGGGTGGCCGCTAGGGGGCGTGCGCCCGCCGCACTCGAGGAGTGTGCCCGCGGCTCAGGTGGACCTGATGTCCAGGGCGAGCAGCGACGAGCGGCCACAGCCAAAGAGCGGGGAAGCGCCGATGTAAACACGGCAGTTCCCCACTCTATCAGTGTGGGCATAGGAGATCTACTGATCACCGTCACTGGGATCAGTTAGATCTCCTATGCCCATGTTAGCCCAGCCCCCACAGTTAGAGCACACCCAGGGAACACACAGTTAACCACTAGCTCCCCCCCCTCCACCGCAGGTTAAACTCTTCACTGCCAATGACATTTATACAGTAATCAGTGGACATTTAAATTTCAGATCGCTGTATAAAAAGGTCATTTGTCCCAAAAAAAAAAAAAAAGGATTTTTGGATTTGCATTTTAGCAAAAAGAAAAAAAAAGGGTTTTTATTAAAAAACTTACCGTAAAATCCTTTTCTCTGAGTTCACTGACAGACGCAGCCCTTCATTTGACAAGTGGAGTTTATACACATCCTACCAGGAGAAGACTAGGCAAATAGAAAGAAAGAAAGCAAGCTGACCCCTCCCAGAGGGCCGTCCTCACTCCAGCATATCAGTCTGTACAGCATATCAGTTTGTAACAAGCCGTACAATGCAACACAGAGGGGTGGGTGCTGCATCTGTCAGTGACCTCAGAAAAGGATTTTACGGTAATTTTTAATAAAATCCCTTTTTCTCTTACGTTCACCGACAGACGCAGCCCTTCATTTGACAAGTGGGGATGTCCCAAAGCTGTGTCAGTCAAGAGGGATGGGTAAACAACAACTGTACCCAACAGAGTCCTCTCAGGAGGCGCCAGCCGCGCCTACACAACTTTGCGGCCAAAGGTAGCACCCGCGGATGCTGAAATATCCACTTTGTAAAACTTAGTAAACGTGTGCACTGAGGCCCAAGTAGCCACCTTGCACACCTGTTACACCGAAGCCTGGTGTCTGAAAGCCCAGGAAGTACTAACTGCCCTGGTGGAATGAGCCGTGACTGGAAAAGGGGGTACCTTCCCCCTAACCGTATACGCATGGGTCACGGTCTGTCTGATCCAACAGGAAACAGTAGCCGACAAGGCCGCCAATCCTTTGCGCGGACCATCCGTTAGCACAAACAACGCGTCAGACTACCGAAAAGAAGCTGTAGCCGTCAAGTACACCCGCAAAGCCCTCACGACATCCAAATAATGTAACTCAAATTCCTTGGGATGCGACGGGTGCGGACATACTGAAGGGAGAACAATATCCTCAATGTGAAAGAGGAGACCACCTTCGGTAGAAACGAAGGGGGAAGGTCGCAAGACCGCCTTGTCCTTATGAACGACCAAGTAAGGAGACTTGCAGGACAACGCTGCCAACTCAGACACCCGCCTAGTCGATGTAATGGCCACCAAGAAAGCCACCTTTTGCGACAGTAATTGTAGGGGGAATATCCCCGATTTTCTCATATGGCGGTTTCTGCAGTACAGAAAGTAGCAAATTCAATTCCCACGGTGCCAAAGGGGACCGCATCTGAGGAGCCACATGGCTTACACCCTGTACAAATGTACGTATCAACGAATGTGACGCTAAAAAGGGTGTTGAAAGAATCGCCAGAGCCGAAATCTGACCCTTGAGAGTACTCAATGCCAACTTGTTATCCAGGACCTGCTGCAAAAAAGCCAGCACCCGGGACACCATGTAAGAGCGGGGGTTCAAACCCCCCGCCTCACACCAGGCAGTATAGGCCTTCCAGGTGCGATGGTATATCTTGTGCGAAGTACACTTGCGCGCCTTAAGCGTGGTAGGGATCACGGAGTCAGAGACACCCCTATCCCTCAGCACCTGGGACTCAATAGCCAAGCCGTCAAAGCCAGCGAGGGTAAAGCAGGGTGCAGGATGGGTCCGTGTCACCATCCGCACCACGTCGTCGTACCAAGGGCGCCGTAGCCAATCCGGAGCTACCAGGATTGTCGGGATTCCCTCCGCTTCTACCCTGCGCAGTAGCCGTGGTAGAAGCTTGATGGGAGGGAAGGCGTACAGGAGCCGATACCGACCCCAAGGCGCCACTAACAAGTCCGTGGTGACCGCCAATGGGTCCCTTGTTCTGCACACGAAGGTCTGCACCTTGTGATTGAACCTGGATGCCATGAGGTCCACGTCTGGTGTGCCCAACTTGTGGCAAATCTGGCGGAACACCTCTGGATGTAGGGATCATTCCCCCTGATCCAGCGTCTGGTGCCTGCCAATTTTCTACGCCCGGAATGTAAATGGCGGAGATTGCCGGCACGCAAAGTTCTGCCCATTGCAGAATGAGAGCCACTTCCACAGCCGCTGCCAAGCTCCTCGTTCCATCCTGATGGTTCGCGTATGCCACAGCCATGGCATTGTCCGACTGAACCCGAACCGGGAGGCCGTGCAGCCTTACCGTCCAGTGGGAGAGGTAGAGCCTGATTGCCCTCAGCGCCAGGACATTTATCAGAAGGCGGGATTCCTGCGCTGACCAATGGCCCTGGAGCAGACAGCTGCCCCAGGACCCCCCAGCCTGATAGTCACAACGGATGCCAGCCTATCGACCAATTCAGGGGGAGGAAAGACTTCCAATGTGAGCCGGGGCCCGAAGCCACCAGGTCAACAATCTTCTGGTCTGATGATCCAATCTGATCAGCTGGTCCAGAGACAGCGGAGACTTGTCCCACCGTGACAGAATCGCTCGCTGCAGGAGCCAAGTGTGACTCTGGGCATAAGGTACCGCCTCGAAGGCTGAAACCATGAGCCCCAACACCCGCATACAGAACCGTAAGGAGGATCACTGGCGTGACAGCAGGGTTCGCACCGCTGCTTGCAGTGTTAGTAACTTGGCCGGAGGCAAGAACACTTTCGCCTGCTCCGTGTCCAGAATCAGACCCAGATATTCCAGTCGACAGGGCGGGGTCAACGTCGACTTTTGCAGGTTGATCAGCCAGCCAAAGTCTTTCAACGAGGCCATGGTGATAGCCACATTCTCCTCCAGGGCCGAAGCAGACTCCGCTCACAGGAGTAAGTTGTCAAGGTATGCTATCACCGCAATGCCCCTCTGCCTCAATAGCGCCAGAACCGGGGTCACCAGCTTGGTGAACACCCGAGGAGCCGAGGCCAGACCGAAAGGAAGTGCCACAAATTGGTAATCTAGATCTCCCACCGCAAAGCGCAGGAAACGCTGGTGTCGGAGACAAATGGGAACATGGAGGTACGCGTCCCTGATATCCAGAGACACCATGAAGTCCCCTTGGTGCAGGGCGGCCACGACCGAACGGACAGATTCCATTCTGAATTTTCGCGCCTTCACAAAGTGGTTTAGTGCCTTTAAGTCCAGAACCGGCCTGACTCCACCCTTTTTGGGTACCACAAAAAGATTTGAATAGAAGCCGCGGAACCTTTCCAGCGGAGGTACTGACACAATTACCCCTTGCTTGGAGAGCGTCTGAACAGCCTCTAGGAGAGCCTCCCGACAACCCTGAGGGAGCCTCAAGTTCGATGGGAAGAACCTGTCTGGGGGTAGAGTGCTGAACTATCCTGTACCCGGAGGACACCACCTCCTGCACCCATCGGTTGGAAATGCGGGCAGTCCACCTGTCTGCGAACCCCAGAAGACATCCCCCCACCTAAAAAGAGAGAGAGTGGGGGCAACCCATCATGCGGCGGAGGACTTATCCTCCGCCTTCTTTTCGCTCTAACTCTGACAGGGCCGTTTACCGGACCCCGTGGCAGACTTGCCGGGCCTTGAACCCTTGCCCGCTGCACGAAAAAAACCTCTTGACCCGAAGTACTAGGGCCCTGCTTACGGCGGAACTCCCGCGGCCTGGGCGAAAAGTACTCTTCCCTCCAGTGAAATCCTTAATGATTTCATCCAACTGTGCTCCAAAGAGTCGACCGCCCTGAAATGGGAGATCCGCGAGACCCTTCTTAGACACGTGGTCACCCGACCAACAGCGTAACCACAGCACCAGTCTGATGACTGCGAAAACAGACATCTTAAACATGGGAAGTAGGTCCAAAGCTGCATCACACAGGTACCGAAGACCCTCAGATGCTCTGCTCGCTGCGACACCTCAAGTGACCTCCCGCAGCTCAACTCATTGTGCAACTCAGTCGCACATTCGGTAAGAGATTGCGCCGCCATAGCAGGCGCCAGAGCTGGTCTCATGGCTGACCCCGCCAACAAGAACAGTGCTTTAGACACCGCCTCCGTCCACCTATCGGCCGGATCATTAAAAGAGGGGGACCCCTCCAAGGGGATGGTCGTTGCCTTATTCAGGCAAGCCACTGCGGGGGGGGGGGGGGTTGGTGGAAGCCCACCTCTTCACAAAACTATCCTCAAATGGGTAGCGTACAGCGTAACGTTTTGGCAGGGCGAAGGAATTCCGCAGACAGTCATTCCTTATAGACCAGTTGGTCAAAGAATTGATCTTAAGGGTGAGCCCTAGGGGACCTAGAGGGCTTAAAAGACCCACAAACGTATGCAGCCTCCTGCGACTCCCCTGCTTGGTCCAGTCGCAAGGACGCACGAATATCATCGATCAGTGCAGTCACCAGCGCCTTCTCGCGCGCTACTGAGGCCCCCTGGTCTCCCTCACCATCCGAGAGCCCCAGCTCGCCCTCAGAGATCCGTGACCACTGAGACCACTTCCGGTTCAGACTCCTCCCCTGATGAAGGTGGACACTTTTTAGGGGCCCCCGTAGCACGGCCCGGCACCTCCCGGGGAAAAAAATCCCCCAAACACCGATCTTAACTGGTCCAGGGACACCAGAGTCCCCAGCGCAGGTTGCGCTTCCGCTGGCTCCTCCTTGGAAGGACCCACAGGTTCAGCCTCCATTGCGCCACTGGACACTGACAGGCAGAAAAGCCCTGACACCCCCACAATGCAGCCCCACAGATCAACCAGTGAGGACACCCAGGAGGACTGCACCCACCGCTACCAGCACCCCAGAGAGAGCCCAGCTATACTTGCTGTTTGTTGCCTCTCAAGCGCTAAGTCCCAGTAGGAGCGCTAGTGACCGGCAGTCAGAGAGCCTGTGCCGCCTGTGAGGTCCATGCTGTCCCAGAGTGAAAGAGGAAGTATCGGCTTAGCCGCACGTTTTTCTTCCCAGGCACACAAAACCATGGCTGCCGAGCGGTCACAAGAGGCCAAAAGCCTGTATACAGGCCGCGACTACAGCAAAATGGCCGCCGGTCACTAGAGGCCAAATCACCAACAAAATGGCCGCGGCTACAGCAAAATAGCGGTGGATTGCCGCATAGTGACTCTAGGGCGCGGTGCGGGGGGGGGGGGTGCAAGAGGGGAGCGAGGACACCCAGGGGGGCCCTGAGCCCTAGAATAAACCCTCCACCAGGCTGGCCCAGACCGCTCAAATCCGCCCAGGCCCCCCCCTGCACGCCCCTAGGGGGAAGAGAAAGGGGGTCACTCACCAGTCCGACGGGCGTAGCGGGTAGCCACCCGGTTGCAGACCTTCCTCCCACTGCCGGAGAGGGATGCTGCAGGCCAAAAAGGCCCCTGGACGGGAACAGAGTCCGGTCACTGGACGCAAGTGGGGATCGCCCACTGGCCACCCGCACAGAACAGGCACGATGCGGCGGACCCCGCCAAGTCTAAGGGTAGCTCGCATCTGTCGGCAGTGCTGGGGAAGTTCAGGATTCTGAATATCCTCTATGCCCCAGCTGGCTTCATCAGATAGCTTGAGAAAAGCAGAAAAAAAAAAAAAAAAAAAAAAAAAAGGAAAACCGCAGATCCCATAAGGGAACCAGGTCTAACCCCTTGCACTAGGCATAAAAAAAACTGATATGCTGTACAGATGGGGGTTGTGTGCTGGAGTGAGGATGGCCCACTGGGAGGGGTCAGCTTGCTTTCTTTCCATTTGCCTAGCCTAATCCTGGTAGGATGTGCATAAACCCCACTTGTCAAATGAAGGGCTGCGTCTGTCAGTAAACGTAAGAGAAAACTTTTTTTTTGCAAAATGGTCACTCTTGTTTATAGCGGTGATCAGAAATGACGCAGAGCGGATCAAATACCACCAAAAGAAAGCTCTATTTGTGGGTAAAAAAAGGACGCAAATTTTGTCTGGATAAAACGTCGCACGACCGCGCAATTGTCAGATAAAGCAGTGCCGAATCGCAAAAAGTGCTCTGGTCCTAAACTGGGAAATTCTTCCAGAGGTAAAGTGGTTGAATAGTTAATACTCCATGTTACTTAGGTTGCTACGCCCTCTAGTGGCGACTGTCCTTGGCTGTGGAGGTGAAATTCCCCGATCGGCAGGCATGCTCTGTTTGCAGAGCATCGCTTTTGGATACTGGTCTTCCAGGACCTTGTGTCATAACAAGCCGCACACATGCGCCATTGAGCCTGTGCATCACAAAAGGGGCCGGGCACGGCCACGTCGGACCCGTGCAGGGGACATAAAAGGGCGCTAAACGGCCGGCAGCTGTACAGTTGCTTCACTGGAGGACACTGGCAGCAATCTGAAACTTGGTGAGTCTATAGCCTTCTACCTATTGGATGTTTAGGAGCATGGTACTGTGGATGTCTGTATATCCACTCCATTCACCCTATGCTCTTCACTGTTCCTACGTCTGTATGAATACTTTATCCTTGTTAATTTTTTTTTTTAAATACCACCCTGTAGGTTTAGGCGCTCCCAAGTGCCCAGTTATTAGCCTTGGTATTCATATATCTTAAAGTCTGAAGACTCTGGCGTTAGCCTATAGGTGGTATCCTGCATCTAAACAAAACAAAAAAAAAACAAACAAAACCACACCTTTTCCTTTGGGCTTTAATCCTGATAGCTTCACTGGAGGCAGCAGTCGTTAAGCCGGCCGTTGCCATTTGCTAGGTAGGTCCTACTTTATTGGCCCTGCTTATCTATTTACATAATTTTTGTTCTTCCATTTCACACACCAATTCAGTATTTAAGGTGCAAGGTCCGGCCGTGGATTTTTTTCTACAAATCTACACCCCTACTCCTTACCCCATTATTTTTTCTTCTCTGCCCCCCCTTTCCCCTTATTCCCTTCCCTAGTCTTCCTTATGCCTCTTGCACCCCCCTCCCCCTATTCTTTTCCTCCCGCTCACCTTCCCTCCTTTTTTCCCCTATTTTCCCTTCCCTCCCTACTCTTTTCCACCCTTCCTCCGTTTCTCTTCTTTCACATGGGATCTCTTGCTACTGAAAAAAGGTTTGCATATCCTAATGACATTTATCATTGTACGTAGTTACAGTGCTTTAGTCCCCAGTGTCCGCCGTGAGGGGGGGGGGGGGAATGCCTCATGGGTATCTTCTGTGGCCCACATGTCTAAGGACTGATTCACCTGGGTAAGCAATAATGAAAACCAAACTCCCAGTTTTTGTGATTTGTTTTTTGAATATGTCTACAATGTATGCACCATGTATGACTTCTTGTACTACCTCAACCTTTAGATCTCTCATATCTTATTCTCCTGAAGATAATCCGATTTACCCGCGAAACCAGTCGAAAAATTATTGAGACCAACCTCACCAGGCCTTCGACTATTGGAGAGCCTTAATCAATGCTTCCAACCCTCTCTAAGGGCTAGAATTATTGATTTTTAGCTAATTCATGTGCGCTTTGTATGGAATTATTTTTCAAATAAATTGTGGATATTTTATAAACTTTGTGTGACCCCTGTGTGCCGAGATAGTCTATGCACTACATCTAGGTAATGGTCTAACTAGGACAGCCCAAACTGCCTCTCCTTTTCAATACTATATTTTAGATGATGGCACCCTTCCCTTCTTTTCTATAATACTCCAAATAAGGCTCTTAGATGTTATTTAACAGTGTTTGCGCAGCGGTCTTTCAAATGCAATACACTTTAATGGATAACAAAAAAAAAAAAAATAATAAATTTAAAGCGCCACCGTCCCCGCGAACTCACGCAGCAAAGAAAACGGTTGGCAAGTGGTTAAACTACATATTTAAACAAAAGTAAATTAAGGCCCCTTTCACACGCACGGACCATTCAGGTCCGCCTGTCAGTTTTTCAGGCAGATGTGAACGGACGCTCCATTGTCCTCTATGGAGTGACGGATGTCAGTGGTGACATGTCCGCTGACATCCGACCCGCTAAATACAGACAGATGGAAACCCTATTTTCCAGCCGTCTGGCAGATTGGATGGACACGGACAGATGGTCAGTGTTCACCCGATCCCCCATAGAGGAGAGCAGAGCTCTGACAGGTATGTTTCTGCACAGAATGAAGAGACCGTCCCGTCATCCACCGGCTCAGAGGGGATCAACGCTCTGCTCGTGTGAAAGGACCCCAAGAGTGATTGCTGTACACTTGACTTGCTTTATATAGTGCACAATAAAGGAGGGAGACAGACAAAGCCTCCAAGCTCATAACAAGTTTAAATCTACTGATAAATGAAAGCTTCTTACCAATGTTATAGCGGCGCTAAGGCGCCACTATGCAGTCGGGTGCGAGGCGCTTTTAACCCCCCACAAGGGGTTAAAAGTGTCCCGGCGCGCTGCGCTATCGAGGCGGTGTGCAGCCGCTTCGGAGGCGCTGCCCATTGTTTTCAATGGGCAGGGGCGGTGGAGGAGCGGTGTATTACCGCTCACCGTACCGCCCCAAAGATGCTGCTTGCAGGACTTTTTGTAACGTCCTGCAAGCGCACTGCCCCAGTGTGAAAGCTCTCCTGCTTTCACATTGGGGTGGATTGGGCTGGAGTTTTAAGGCGCTTTACATGCGCTATTTTTAGCTAAATAGCGCCTCAGTGTGAAAGGGGTCTAAAGCAATCAGAAGGCCAACACCTGCAGGTATTAACGAGCAATCATTAAACCCGGGTTTGTCTGTGCGAATGTTGCAGGATTCGCATATAAAAATGTTTGTAGTTCAGCCTAGGGGTGGGTTATTGCCCAAATCCAAATAACGAAAGTCCTGATTAAACCACAGTAGACCACCATCTCCACTTCCTAAAAACAGAGCGTGTAAATTGGTGATAAACAGAGTAAGCAGACCCCAGCAGCCCTGCACAAGCGTGAACTAATGCTGGCTACATACACACACACACACACAGAACAATCGGTTGTCAGAGCAAATGATAGTGCCATCACGTAATAACCGATTAATGGACATACATGAATGTTTTTTTTTTTTGTTCGTTTTTTTCACATATACAGTACATATAAAAGTGTATATATAAAGTACACTGGACGGGAAACAGTAACCTTTCGATTTATTGTTCGGACGAAAATTTCCAAAAAAACTTGGGCTAAAAAACATCCCAACCGATTTATGCCCATTAACTGGCTGAAAAAACAAATTGTCCAAATGACCGATCTTTCGTATAGTATATGGCCAGCATAACTGAGTTAACAGGTTGCAGCTTCTGCCGATCTCTGAGTTTGCCAGCGCCAGCTCTGCAGCTTGTAGGTGTTCGGGCCTATGCCTCCAAATGACCACACTAATGGTGGACAGGAACACAAAGCCCATTCACCCTGTGTTTGTAGGAGGCATGCAACCAATACCCAAAAGAGGATATCCTGCCGAGGGTAACCACCTTGTGGCCATAAATTATAGCAGATGTCATGGTGGAACCAGACTACATGGTGTAGCTTTGCAGACCTGATGAAGTCTGCTGTAATACTCTTGGGAAGAGCAAGGTCTGCCTACTGCATCATCCCTCACCTGTTGATGATGGCACCAGGGAAAACTCACAAAACCCAAAACTCTATAGCAGTCCATTTAGGGGGACCTGCAGCATCGCAGGCTGCATTCTGTCCTGGCTTACCAACATAGTTCACCTGCCTCAGTAGACATGTGCCCCTCCCCAATCTGGAAGTAGTTAGGGACTCTGGATGCCTCTGCTCCAGCCATGCAGTACTCCCTCCAAAGAGATTTGAGGAAGCCAGCAACTGTGATCCATCCATATTAAATGAGATGCAAACAAGCTCAGCCAGTGAATCAAGATATGGTGTTTGACCAAATGTGATTGAGGGCTCCCCAACAGCGCCGGTGCCCAAGAGGAGGAAGCTTTGTGAAAACTAAGACAAAGTTTGTCATTTATCAATACTCTCTAGGAATCCTTTAAAGAGTGTTGCAGCACTGGAGCTGGTGTCCAGGCAGTAGATAACCTGTACTTGCAGGCTGTGCATCTGTCCCTTTAAGCAGTTCCCTTTTGCTCCCATCCTTTGTCCTACAGGGAGAGGAAACAAGGTGGTATGAGCCTTTTAAGAGGAGAGACTGGGTGCAGATGATCACCCTATGACCAGCAGCCAGCCACCACCTAGGGAGACTAAGGGGAAGGGAACCAATTACCTTTAGCCTCTCCATTTTGTATGGTAAATGTTACATAGTCAGTGAGGTTGAAAAAAGACACAAGTCCAACCTATGTGTGTGCTTTTATGTCAGTATTACATTGTATATCACTCAATGCTGTGGTCCCTTAGGTGTGCATCTAGTAGTTTTTTTAAATTACATATACTCCCAGCAGAAACCACTGCTTGTGGAAGAGAATTACACATTCTCACTGCTCTTACCGTAAAGAAACCTCTACACATTTTAAAGGTTAAACTGCCTTTCCTCTATTCTTAGTGAATGGCCGCGTGTCTGTAGTCCCTTGCGCTGAATAGTTTTGTCCCTATAGTGGTCACCCGTACAGTATTTGTACATTAAAATCATATCCCCTCTCAAGCGTCTCTTCTCCAGAGAGAATAAGTTCAGTGCTTGTAATCTTTCCTCATAACCAAGGTCTTCCAATCCCTTAATTAGCTTTGTTGCCCTTCTCTGTACCCTTTCCAATACCTGGACATCCTTCCTGAGGACTGGTGCCCAGAACTGGACGGCATACTCCAGGTGCGGCCTTACCAGAGACACTGCTGAGCCTGTTCTCTACTAGGACCCCTAGGTCTTTTTCCATCCTAGTTTCCCCCAGGGGCTCTCCCCTGAGTAGTTTGCGTTCATGTTCTTGGTACCCAAATGCATTATCTTACATTTTTCTACGTTAAATCTCATTTGCCATTTGTCTGCCCACCCCATTAATTTATTCAGATCTTCTTGCAAGGTTTCCACATCCTGTGGAGATTTTATTGCCCTGCTTATCTTGGTATCATCCGCAAATATTGGGATTGAGCTCTACACCCAGTCCTCCAAATAACGTATAACCTCACCCACCAGACATTCCGCTTATGGGACAGACTGATTTCAGCCGGTACCATACCCAAAATGCTAGGTACTATGGCCCCATTCTTTGGGACTCCTGCCTTTCCACCTGCAGTAACTAAATCAGAATTTGGGCCCTGGCGCAAGACTGTAGGAGACTTGCCGAAATCGTATGGGCAGATCCTTCATCTCGAACGATCCCCCATTCCCCGACTCATTGGCTTCAGAGACGAGCCTTATTCGTAGTTTCTCCTCTGTGTTCTCCAACACATCGAGCTTCAAAGACTTATGCCCCGTACACACGGTACGATTGTCGTACAACAGCTTGTTGTACTATAATCCAACTGTTAGTACGCACGATTACAACAGCCGGCGTTCGACAATCGTACAACAGAAGTTAGCTGAGAAAACGTGTGGCCAACAAAAGCATCGTACAACTGTTGACTCGTGTGTACAGAAGTTGGTCCAACAAAAGTTGAAAGTGCAAACATGCATGCTCTGAATCCAGGAAGTGCTCGGTCGTGTAAACCTGTGTGCCCAAATCACATTCGCCTGAACTTCCTTGTTATACGCTCGAAACACATCACTAAGTTCGGCTTTGTTGGCCAATTACTTGGTTCATGTCAGTACACTAGACAACCGCCAACAGCAGATTAAGGAAAAAGTTGAACGTGCAGTTGTACAACAGTCGCACCATGTGTACGAGGCATTACTCTCGCAAGACTAACCCCTGACTCATGTTTCGCAAATACTCACTACTGCTTAACGCATCCTCCCCTGATCTTCCTTCCTATAGACAGACTTGGGAATCAGAACTGCAACACTCTATACAACGCATTGATTGGCTAAAAGGTTTCATACTGACACATGAGCTCTCCCTAGCAATCATCACCCAGGAAAAAGGGTTTAAGCCAATAACCAGATGGTACAGAGGCCCAGCCACTGTCAGACACTGCGACCCATCCATGTCAGACGCCTGTTGGAGATGCTCATCTTTCAAAGGCAGAGGCACTCTACTCCACATATGGTGGGATTGCCCTCCTATATAACCATTTTGTCAGAAAAAAAATTTGATCTGTATTGTAGGCTTATGGCGTCATCCATCCAACACTCGCCGGAGAAAGCTCAATTATCTATAATAATGGGCCCTCTAAAATCAGTGAAAAATAATGTGTTACAGCACTTCCTCACTGTGGCGCGAACAGGGATCCCCAGCTTATGGAAATCAACAGGTGCACCCTTCCCTTGGTTATTGGGCTGCTGAAGTTGATCGCAGCCCAGACCTAGAGCACATGGTGGCCCAGGAATGATCGGTAGGAAAAATGCGCCATCCTGGTCCATGTTGGATATGCTGCAGATTTCGTTTCGTTTTTGTTTCATGGGCAGAAGGTACACGATATCCCAACACAACTGAGCCATGATGGAGTGTCCCCTGTCCCTCATCCTTTCTTCTTAGCTCTTGATTTGTGTTCACCCTTTATCCTCTCCCCTATTAGCTCCTATATAAAGACCTTCTATATACAGAATGCTACAAGATCCCTACAGCATATACCTTTTGGGAGCATTAGACACTACCTATACTATATACAGATATCCTAAACAACAAGTTATATCTTCACCATTTACAAAAATACGACTGTTATCTGTTACATTAGATTGTGCTGTATGATGGAGTTGTTATGCCATACAAACCCGTTGCAATGTAAACAGACTAATGTATTAATATGTACATTCTGACTAACAGGTCGGACAACCACTAATGTGTTTTTATTGACAGGAAATGTACATGCTACCAAATACTGTGTCCGAGGGATGGGGGCCATCCTTCCACTTAGGAGTCAGATTATACTCAGCTGCATCCTTTTCTGTTTTGGCAGACCGGCTCAGAGGTAGCCTGATGTAAACAGACAGCAGGTGATGCGAAGGGACAGAGGACACTGTTATGGGCAGGGTCTCCCCCTTTAGCAGTGTCCTCTACCACTGTTCACATCACCCCCCCCCCCCCCTCCTGAACCCTGCATTCTGAGAGCAATACTTACTTTTACTCAGAACAAACCTAATGTGTAATATACATACACACAAAAAAGTATTTAGTCAGCCAACAATTGTGCAAGTTCTCCCACTTAAAAAGATGAGAGAGGCCTATAATTTTTATCATAGATACACTTCAACTACGAGAGACAGCATGAGGAGAAAAAAAAAAAAAAAAAAAAAAAAACCACACATTGTCTGATTTTTAAAGAATTTATTTGTAAATTATGGTGGAAAATAAGTAAGTATTTGGTCACCTACAAGAAAGCAAGATTTCTGGCTCTCACAGACCTGTAACTTCTTCTTTAAGAGGCTCCTCTGTCCTCCACTCGTTATCAGTATAAAACAGGTGCCATTAATACAGGTAACGAGTTCAAAGACACCTGTCCACAACCTCAAACAGTCAGACTCCAAACTCCACTATGGCCAAGACCAAAGAGCTGTCAAAGGACACCAGAAACAAAATTGTAGACCTGCACCAGGCTGGGAAGACTGAATTTGCAATAGGTAAGCAGCTTGGTGTGAAGAAATCAACCGTGGGAGCAATTATTAGAAAATGGAAGACATACAAGACCACTGATAATCTCCCTCGATCTGTGGGGTCAAAATGATCACAAGAACGGTGCGCAAAAATCCCAAAACCACACGGGGGCGGACCAAGTGAATGACCTGCAGAGAGCTGGGACCAAAGTAACAAAGGCTACCATCAGTAAAACACTACGCCACCAGGGACTCAAATCCCGCAGTGCCAGACGTGTCCCCCTGCTTAAGCCTGTACATGTCCAGGCCCGTCTGAAGTTTGCTAGAGAGCATTTGGATGATCCAGAAGGGGATCGGGAGAATGTCATATGGTCAGATTAAACCTAAATAGAACTTTTTGGTAAAAACTCAACTTGTCGTGTTTGGAGGAGAAAGAATGCTGAGTTGCATCCAAAGAATACCATTCCTACTGTGAAGCATGGGGGTGGAAACATGCTTTGGGGCTGTTTTTCTGCAAAGGGACCTGGACGAATGATCCGTGTTAAGGAAAGAATGAATGGGGCCATGTATCGTGAGATTTTCAAGGTCCTGGAGTGGCCTAGCCAGTCTCCAGATCTCAACCCAATAGAAAATCTTTGGAGGGAGTTGAAAAAGGGATATTATAACTTACCGTAAAATCCTTTTCTCTGAGTTCACTGACAGACGCAGCTCTTCTTAATTGACACGTGGGGTTTTAGGTCGTCCTATCAGGAGTGACTAGGCAAAACAGATGCAAAAGCATCAGGGATAGGCTGGCCCTCCCATGGGGGCCGTCCTCACCTGAGCCTATAAAACCCCCTGCTGGCCAATGGCATACAGTTTGTCACAAGCAGTGCAACAAAAAAAAAAAAAATCAGAGGGGTGGGAGCTGCGTCTGTCAG
>BLSH010440097.1:1960751-1973528 GCA_018402905.1 Glandirana rugosa
AGACACTTACGTACTTGGTTTTCATTGTTGTAGGAAACACCGACAACCGAACTTCAAGAGTTACTTGGTGACCGCCCACTGTACACTACACCCTTGGGCGTGACCTTAACGCAGCCAAGAGCGTTACGTATATACACTTGACTCGAACTAAGAAGGACAGCCACACACAGTCGAGTGTGACTGTCAGACGTTCTCTGGACGTACCGGCGTCTCTAGACTAATAACAACAACAATACGAAAGATCCGAGTTTTTTTCACACACACACACACACACACAAACTGGCTGTGTGAGTTATTTTGAGGGAACAGTACATTTACACTGTTATACAAGTTGTACACTCACCACTTTACATTGTAGCAAAGTGTCATTTCTTCAGTGTTGTCACATGAAGATAATAAAATATTTACAAAAATGTGAGGGGGTGAGACAAACACACACACACACACACACACTTTTTTTGAGCCTAGAAAGCATAACAACAACAATAATCAGATCTCTGCGGCCATGCAGGTCTCTTGCAGACTGTCAGTGTGAGCTGACACACACCGACAGGAAGAATCAAGCTCAGTTCACATATATGCATTGCGAGAACCGACGCAATTCCAGTGCGGGTTCCCACATCACATGTCACCCGCCAGTGGTTCATTGAGAACTTCAAGCCAACAGCCACAAAGGATGTTGTTACTTTTGGTTCATGCATTCACAGAAATATGTAAAATGAATGAGGCGGCTGGGTGGCCGGAGCCCTAAACAGCCACACTCTAACCAATTTAGATCCACGCTATAGCCGAAGTACGGCTCCAGCGCGGATCTGAATTGCCAGGAGGAAGTCTATGGACGTCCTGGCAATGTGCGCGCTCCTGGCGCGCACTCAATATCCGCCCGAGACCCACGATCCCCTGCCAGAGCTGCAGAACGGGGAACAGCCGATGTAAACACGGCGGTTCTCTGTTCTGTTGAAGGGGACATAACAGATCTACTGATCCCTGTCACTGGGATCAGTTAGATCTGTTATGTCCCGGCCAGCCTGCCCCCCCCCCCCACAGTTAGAACACACCCAGGGAACACAGTTAACCCCCCTCTCTGCCAATGACATTTATACAGTAATCAGTGGACATTTAAATTTCTGATCGCTGAATA
Organism: Glandirana rugosa; assembly: GCA_018402905.1. Classification (NCBI taxonomy): domain Eukaryota; kingdom Metazoa; phylum Chordata; class Amphibia; order Anura; family Ranidae; genus Glandirana; species Glandirana rugosa. The sequence continues at coordinate 1,961,893 of BLSH010440097.1, forward strand.
AATGCCAATGGTCCCAAAAAAGTCCAACATGACTGCTGCAATCTTGCAGTCCCGATAAAAAAAAAAAATAAATAAAAAAAAGTTTGAAATATATCACTGTGTGCAACACATCTATTTAAAATATATGAGTTTCACTTTTTGAATTGAGATACACAAACACACACTATTTGGGGGTTCCAAGTTTTCAAGCAAGTACTGATTTTTGCAGGTAAACAAAAAAAGCTGAAGTGGTTAAAGACTGTTCCAACTTCTGGAAACACCTGTAATACACACAGTGCCTGACTTAGAGAGGCTGGATTATTCTATCTCGCTCTACAAATGTAGCACCCCTCAGACAGACACACCCCCTTCTCACATACAGCACCCCAAATAGATTTACACATCTTATGCAAACATAGCACCCAAACTCTTTATATACACCCGGCTTCCCAAATTGATATATACACACACACACACACACACACACACACACACACACACACACACCTCTAAATTTATACATCCATTTTACAAACACAAAGCATCCCAATGGTATATAGACATCCCCTTCACACACACATACTGGTACCCAAGCCATATACACACACCCCAAAGTGTATGTATACACACACATATATATTACACACACTGTGCATGTATATATAAGAACAGAATACACGCCCCCTCTGACCTTTCTTGACAGTCCTTAAGGGGGTCTCCCCACCGCCATTCTCCTTCTTCTTGGTGCGGTGCTTCTTCTTGCTCTTGTCCCGGGGCCTGTCCATGTGGGTGAGGGTGAAGAGGGCCGGGCTGATGGCAGGGGCCTGGGTGATGGTGGTGGTGTGTGTCAGGCCGGGGGGAGGTAGTTCCTCCTTGCCATGGTGGTGATGGTGGTGTTTGTGGTGGTGATGGTGGTGGTGGTGGTGACAGCTGTGGTGGGGCTCATTGGCCAGCTTCCTCTTCTTGGCCTCCTTCTCATTCGGCCCGTCCCCGCCATCCAGCTCGCTCTTCTTCTTCCTCTTCTTCTCCGAGCAGGGCGAACCCTCCCTCCGCTTCTTCTTACGACCTGCCTTGGCTTTGTCCCTCTCTTCAGCGAACGTACCAAGCTGCGCGGCCATTTCCCCTAACGACGACTTTTAAATGGCCCGACCTGTGCCAGGGCGCATGAGCGCGGCGCTGAGCCTTGTGGGAGGTGTAGTCTCTCCTGTCATCGCTGGCCGCGGAGCTCAGGTGAGACGCATGCGCAGCGCCCCGCCTGTTCACGGGAGTTGTAGTTGTCGGGCGGAGAGAGCTGTAGTCCGAGGACGGAGATCGTGCCTGGGTGCACGGAGCCCTTGACGTCATGTGATGATCCTGGTTAACCATTGAGCAGCCGGTTGTTTACATTCCAAAGAAAAGCTTTCGTTTCCGGATACTTGTTGGGGCTCTGCAACGTGTGTGTGTGTGTGTTGTGTTGACAGCATTGCTTAGCGTTGTTTGTATGGTGAATGGAAGTACACACTTCGTAGACTGCCTGGTCTGTCAGAGTGAAAGTAATCCAGACTCCATTTATTGGGCTGCTCCAGCAGCTCCACACTGGAGAACGCTACGGTTCGCAGCAGGGGTCCACTGCGTCTCCATTCACTGCAGTGTTGCCAACCTATAAGATTGAAATTTACTGACACAACACCAATTTAATATACAAAGGTGGGACTTTCAATGAGGCATACAACGGTAAATAAAAATACTTGAATATGAAAATAGTGTTAATTATTTTCCAAATCATACATATATATATCAGTGTGAGACCATGCTCTACACTACAGTGATAAAAAAAAAATGTATAACACTGTACTAGTTCATATTACAATAATTCTCATATATACCCACATAATATCTATGGCTCATAGCCAAATTGTTATCCAGGATCAATGTTTTAAGCATAAAAGCAGAAATGTACATATCGGATACAGTAAAAAGTCATATATTCTTGATACATAAATGATAGGATTGTTTGTAGTTCTACGCGTTTCGTGATTTTCTATCACTCTTCAGGAGCAAGCCTATCTAAAAATGGAAATTGATTGTGATATAGAATCAAATATGATTCAAAGCTCAACAAAAAAAGAAAAATGGCAAGTATCCCCACAGGGTGGAACTTACATATATACCATGCTGCTGGGAGTTAAGCCTCGTACACACGGGACGACGATCGTACGTACGATCGTCTCAAATCGTATGTTGGATAATGTAACTTGCATACTGACGTGCACCCGACGGTCGTACAAGCAACGTGCGGCCGCCCGAACGTAATGATGTGCAATGAGCGTATAAAGAGGAAGTGCTGTTATCGTACGCCACCCTTTGGGCTCCTTCATCTAATTTCGTGTTAGTTGAAGTTTGGTGTGTGTTGATTCGCAACTTTCAGATCGTTCTTCAGTTCGTTCTTTGGCTCGTTTCTGGACGTTCGTTCGTCAACTATGTTGCCTTCTAGAGATAGAAATCTCGCTACTGTTGGCCTAGGAGTCCTGGCTTGGACCCGAAACCAACGTAGGAGAAGGAGGGAGAGGAGTTGTTGGATCAAAAATTGGTTGCTTAACTGTGATCAATTTGGTCATATGGCTTTGGTCAGGGAGCTCCAGGAGAAGAATCATGATGATTTCAGGAATTATCTTCGGATGACGGGCCCCTGCTTTAGCCACCTCTTGGCATTGGTGTCCCCCTATATCCAGAAGGAGGACACATGCATGCGCCTTGCTATCACCCCTGAGCAAAGGCTCATTGCCACCTTGCGCTACCTGGCAACGGGAAGAAGCCTCCAGGACCTCAAGTTCACCACAGACATCTCCCCCAGGCTCTTGGAGTCATGCTCAGCCATCATTCAGGTGCTGCAGAAGGACTATATTAAGGTATGTTTCATGTTAATACCACATTTTATGTGTTTCTGTTTGATAATATAGTATTTGCCCTTTTTGACAATACCTAATTAGTAACATTACAATATGCTGTGAATGTCTTCTTTGGCCTCATGCATGCTCTAAGCTTTTTTCACCTCCTTTTTTTCCCTCTACACGCCTCCCCAGCATGTTGTCCAGTGTCCATACACACTCAGAGGGTAGGGTTGCCACATCATCCCTTTAATCCAGGACACATATGAATTACACAGGTTCTGAGGTTGATTTAATGCAGATAAGGCACCAAGTGAGTTTAATTACCACCTTAATCAGCCACAGAACCTGTGTAATTAGTATGTGTCCTGGATTAAAGGGATGATGTGGCAACCCTATCAGAGGGCTGCCATCAGGGGGTACAGGCAGTACTGTTGTAAGGGGCCCCAGTGTCTCAAGAGGCCCTTACAACAAAGACTTTAGCAGTCTTTAACATTAGAGTCTATGAGAGGGGGGCATCCAGTTTGGGGAGACCATTCTCCTAAACCCTAGGCGACAAAAATATCAAACTTTGCCCACATGGAGAGGACCCCCTGGACCACAACTGGTTCAAGTTTGGGACCTGCAGCACCTATGCTTTGGCACAAGGTCTTATTGCAAGCATTGAGTGAGGCTGTGTTGCCTGTGCACTGCTTTTTGAAGCCCTTGGATTTCACACTAGCATGCATTGCACACTTCACTGGGTCATGCTTGGCAGGCTACATCTCTCAAGTGTGACAGAGTGTATTGTTCCTACTGGGGCTACAACATGTGTACACCCCTGGCCAGTGGGCAGATGTGGTGGAATGGCCCAGTGTGAAGGTCCTGGGTAAGGTTGGTGGTCAGAAGGGGGGCAGGTTTAAAGCTGTGTAAGGGGCTCCCAAATTTCTGATGGCTGCAGTGCCCACTCAGCCTGGTAATGCCACAATTATTTATGTCAGATGCAGTTTAGGCGTCCCCCCTCCCAAAACACACACTTTTGCCACATTATTTTTGGCTTTACAACCAGGCAGAGTGCTTGAGGTGTTCTTATTATGTGAAACCTAAGCCCCATGCTCCCAAAAAGTTCCATAATTTAAAACTACTGTATCTCCAGAAATGTAATCTCCTATACACACTCTCCATCTTTTGCTGGTGACATTTCCCTACCATTTCCCCAAAACATGTAGTGCAAGGGCCTGCTTGATTTGCTACTAATTTGACCTCATGTGATCTCTTTTGTTTGAATATGGTTTGAAAAGTGTAATTAGCCAAGTCTATTTTCTGTAGGTTGTGCTTCTCCCATGTCTTACATCTTGACTGAGCTGGGAATGGAAGTGTAACCATATGTTGCCCTTGCATTTGTATGTTGAATAACATTTTTATGTTTGTTGGCAAAGTCTAATTTTTTTTCCTTTTTTATCCACAGTTTCCTTCAAATCCCCAGCAGTGGCAGGAAGTTGCTGCCCAGTTTATGCAGCAATGGGATTTTCCCAACTGCGGGGATGCCATTGGTGGCAAGCATGTTCGGATTGTACCACCACCCAACTCAGGCTCCTATTATTTTAATTATAAGGGGTTTTGCAGCATTGTGATGCTTGCCATAGTGTCTGCGAGCTATGAGTTCTTGTACCTGGACGTGGGGAAGAATGGCCGCAACTCCGATGGAGGCGTCATCATGCAAACAGAGTTTTATAGGTGGCTGGATTAATGGGCACTGATGAATCAGTCAGCAGCCAGTAAAGTGATACTCCTCCTTTAATTTAGGCCTGAAACCCCCGCCTTTTGGCCACCTAGCAGCACCCCTGTCTGTGGCACAATTTGTATAATTGTCATTTAGCACTTACCTTCTGGGCGTGAAGGTGGGCTTGACGCAACCTCTGCTGACGGGCCAGGGGTGGGATCATCCGTTGGTCCCTGAGGGGGGTGGAGCCTTTGCTTTTTAGTTTTCCTGTTGCAAAGTACAAAAAGAACATAAGTGCAAAAGCTAAAGGAATGTCTGAAAACAGTCTGAAATGGTATTCTTCATATACAGTATGCTTGATTTGGAAATTAAATTTGGGAACCCCAAGGCATACAAAGATTTCCAACATTCACAGATAATTTTCTATGGCTACTTTAACCAAGAACAGATCCACACACCGAATTTACACATCTACATATTGGTTACAAAAAAAATTGCTTACTTTTTTCACGGATCCGATGGATCCGGCGCAGCTGGTCGGGCTCCCTGTGCTTAAGATCGGACCAGCGCTTGCGCAGCTGATCCTTGGCCCGCTGGACCCCATATTTTGCAGACAGGTGCTCTATTAACCCTGTCCAGGATACAGTCCTTATGACTGTTGGGCCTCTCATACTCCCCCCTTTTGCAGTCATAATCCCTGGCCTCCAGGATTGCAACCATATCCACCATTTCTGGCCTGGTCATGGGGGTGGCCTTCACTTTCCTGTGGCTCCTGCAGGAATCCGCCATACTTGCTGCTCGTTGTTCGATTATGGTGTTGCAATCGTTCGTTCGTTCCGTGGAGGCATTGGAACGTGTCATGCCCCAGCGTCACGACACACCTGAGAGCGCTACGCATGCGCAATGTAAAGCAAGGTATAAAAGACGAATGACCGTTCACGGAAACTGCCGTAGGTAGGAACGCTCTGTGGGAATGACCAATGTGTAGGAACGAACACGTGCGCTCACTGTTCAACCAAAGGTTCGCCTGGAATTTCTGATATAGGTGGGTAGAGGCCTATACTGTTATGCTTGGATTGCATTGGGAAGAATGGCTTATACTGCTTAGGGTTGCTACATCATCCCTTTAGTTCAGGACAAATATTAATTACTCATGTTCTGTGGCTAATTAAGGTGGTAATTAAACTCACTTGGTGCCTTATCTGCATTAAATTAGCCTCTGAACCTGTGTAATTCATATGTGTCCTGGATTAAAGGGATAATGCGGCAAGCCTAATACTGCTTGGCTTGGGGCCTAAATTTGGTGGGGCTTTTATAGGGGTATGCTGGGTGAAGTTGCATGATGCTTTGTCATGTGTCTTGCAGGCATAATGAGCGACCGTTTTTTTTCGCAGGACTTCCTGCCGCAATTCATTGATCTATACTGACAGCTACCCTGCCTGTGGAATGTCCACCTGAAAGATTATTTTAATAGCTCTAAACCAGCTGGTGGAGCTGTGTAAACAAATAAATCCAGAGGCAGCCACTAAATTTGTGAGGAAAAAAATTGCCAACCTTCGGACGACCTTTGGGAGGGAGGTGAAGAAGGTAGAGCAATCCAAAAGGTCTGGAGCTGCAGCATCTGCAGTGTATGTACCTAAACTGTGGTACTTTCACAGCCTGCAGTTCCTACAGCATTCATCTGAGGCTAGGCCATCCCTTTCAACCCTCCCTCTACTTCTGATGAGGTCATGGCTCCTAGACCTGAAGATGAGGAGGAGGCCGTCTTGACCCAGGTATAGTGTTGGTGAACATATTGTAAAGATAAAATGCAATGATAAGAACTAAACATTATTGTCCAAACATTTGAGTCTTAACACATTTGTTTCTAGATCCAAACCCAGTTGTGGCCTAAAGTCATTTTAAGGATAAATCAAAATGCTGGTGCCAGAATGGTAGTGTTTGTTATTTCTAATTATTCAATAAGCAACAGTCATGAAATGTAAATTTGTTTGGATTCATCACCCACACAAACAAACATATTCCAATAATGTCACTTTTTTATACACAGGAAAGTGTCACCGACATGGTGCCTGAGAAGGAGGCAGCTGGCACGTCCCAACCATGCCAGTCCCAGATTCCTCCACTGGAGGTTGGGAGGAAAAGAAAGCATAAGGCCCAGAATGTAGATGAAGCTGCTTCTGCATTCTTCCAGCAGGCCACAAACGTCCTCCAAAGAGAGCCCGAGTAGGAGGAGTCTGTTGCTGCTTATGCAGCAGCAGCAAAGCTAAAGAAGATGGAGGAATTTCAGAAAATTAAAGCTGAGGAGCTAATCAGCCAAGTGCTTTTTAAGGGGGCGATGGGGCTCCTTACTCAACATACGAGCCTAAAGGAAGATGTCCTTCCACCTCCACACCTACCTCATCTCAGCACCCAACCCAACTGCCACACCAACAGGCTGGCCAGTGGCAGTTTTATCCACACGGCCCCCAACAACCCTGGTCTGGGGATTATGGGCAGTACCCCCATTGACTGATTTTTTTATTTTTCTGTATTTTTGTTGTTGTTTTTTTCGTTGGTTTAATTTTTACCATATTTTGTTGTGCTAAAACATTTTTTTTCTGTTATATTTTCTTTCCAGAAAAATTGCTGCCATAATTTATTTTCTATTCTTTATGATTCAAACATAAAGAATATTTAAAATAACAATACTTGCCTACGTTTATTAAAGAAAATGACAGGTTTGAAGTAGGCAGTTACATTAAAAAGAAAAGTTAGAACAAATAGCAAGGGACCACAAACAAGTTCAATTAAAGGAATTCTTATATTTCAGGAGATTATAATATTGGGGAAATGTTAAATAGAATAAACAAGATTAAAAATAATGCAAATTCTATTAATATCACTACAGAACAGCTGTCTTTTATTACATTCATAACATTTGTATCACTAGCAATGTGCATCTTCATTATTATCCCATTGAAAAAGATGCTAATGTGTGTAGCATTTCGCTATTTGAATTCAATTGCCAATAGACGAATGAATATGCATTGTGAAATAGGTTTACACGAACGGACATTTCCGGCCGTTCCTGACTTGGAGCATGCGTGTTTTGCACAATACAACTTGTTGTACCAACTACTCTGTACACACGATACAACGGTCGTATGAGCGCTTGTTGGTACGACCAAGTTTCCTAGTCTGCTCATACAACTCCCCTTGTATAACCGTCGTATGTTTGGCTGTTCAAATCGCGCATATGAACAATCGATTACATATACGATGGTCGTTAGTACGACCTGTTGTATACGATCGTCGTCCCGTGTGTACGAGGCTTAAGGTGCCTGCGCCGGAGACCGCAAGCCGACCGGGGACATCATCTCAGGAGCTCTGGGGGTGTAGATGGCAGCGGCAACCCAAGCAGGACAGCACCCATGCCGGGCGGAGGTGGGGCAGCACACCCATGAAGTGGTAGTGGTGAGGGTGCCATGTAACGTAACTGGGGAGTGATGTAAAATGAGGCTAATATATATTGGTGATGTATATAGAAAACAAAAGTGAAAAAAGGGAGAAAAAATGGCGTGGAAAAAAAAAAAAATTTGGTAGGTGTAAAGTGGAAAAAATCAAGTGGGTGGGAGGCAGAGTACGCACAGGGAAATGCAGTGAGAGAAGGGTGCAATGAGTGAAGTGACTGGGATTGAAGCATCATACCTGTTGTGAGAGTGTGGGTCCAGCAGCGCAGTGTCCATCTGTGTGGGGAGTGCATTCCCACATGCCCACCACATGATGACCCACAACATCACATCGGCATGCTGGTGGAGAGGGAGGATCCACCACCCAGACGGCAGACGCTGCCCGGCAAATGGCACCAAACGCAATTTCAGTATTTCGACTACAAATAAGTACAGTATGCAATTATCAATATGATTTACGGTAGATAGTAAGGCAAAAAACATATTTCTTATTTTATTTTCAATATAGTAATAAGTAGCTCAGGGACAGGACTTAGGAGAGCAAAAAATTAGAATGGGCGGCACACACACATGAAATTGACTCTCACAGTGACACTGACAGCAATGTGCAGCAGCATAGATGATGAGCCCTCACCGACACAACACATCCCCTCCTGAGTGACAGTCTCTCTCCAAGCCAGGTGGACCCTGCAGTCCACTTAAGTCTAAACAGCACTGACAGTCCCGCTCCCAGCCTGCCTTGCTCCCATACCGCAGACCCGCTCACCAGTCTCTGCCCGCCCTGCTTGGCTCCTTTACACTATGACTTCACACGACATGCTCAGGGACTGCCTCTGCCAGAGCCACCCAAACACACTGTAGCAGTCAGTTGGATGGTCTCGGCAGGATTCAGATTGAGCCTAGCATCACAGCCATATTTTTTACTGGCAACCTTTTCCTTTTACTGTCCGGTGGTCACTTCAGCACCTACTTTTACAAGGAACGTGTGTGTAGGAAATAGTGCAATGGAATGCATTTTTGCATTCGCATTTAGATGTTTTTTTTTTTTTATTATTATTATGCATCTTTAACGTGTTCCAGTTCATTTTTTTTCTTCTTTTTTCAACAATTGAAAAACATCTTAGAATAGTGAATTCTAAAGCCTCGTACACACACATTTAAGAAAATCAGGCAAACTTTTTTTGTCCAGTGAACAATCTTATGAGTTTCTGATCGTGTGTACACAATTTTCGACAGCCAATTCCAACCTTCCGAAAGGGACAAACTCCCACATTTTTTTCATAAAGGGACCAGAACAAATGATTTTCATTTAATGTGTACCATTTTCATAAGTGGAAAGTCTGAAACAAAAGACTGCGCATGATCAGAAACAAAGCACAAAAAAAAAAAAAAGTTTTCATACATCCTTTTCTTCCTCAGTTCCGACTTGCTGTGAAACAATGAGGAAAATCGGACAATAGTTCTCCCGATTTTCTTATTGTGTTTACCCCACTTTAAAGGGGTTGTATACCTCCCTGTATACTTTGTACCTACAGGTAAGCCTTACTTATAGGTACTGTAAATATCTCCTAAACTTGCACCATTTAGGAGATATTTACTGTATGCTGCGCCGATGATGTCAGCAGCGCATGCGCTGTGAAGAAACGGCCGCCCGTGCCTTCTCTTCAGGTGTGTGTGCTGTGACCGACGGCTCCCGCGCACATGCCAGTCACAGCCGGAGTCTGCGGCCCCGGAAAGAAGATGGGCGAAGATGGATGCGGTCTGCAGTGGGGACAATGCGGGCTTCGTTTGTGATGCATACATTATGCCTTTACTTTGTAGGGAAGGGTAAAAAAAACAAAAAAAAAACAATAAACATGTTCAGAGTTTACTGCGTTCCAGTGAATTTTCAGGTCTTTACTTGCATTAAGATACATTTTACCACATGCTGGGGGGAAAAAATGGGTTGTACTTTTATTGAAAGCACTGGTTTGAACTGGGGCCATTGGAATACATGGCAAACCCTGTGCATGCATTTCTGGATGCATTTTAACCACTTCATCACTGGACATTTTCACCCCCCTTCCCACCCAGGTCAATTTTCAGATTGCAGCGCTGTCACACTTTGAATGACAATTACTTAGTCATGCAACACTGTACCTTAATAAAATTATCATTTTTTTCACACAAAGACTTTCTTTTGGTAATATTTATTCACCACTGAGGTTTTTATTTTTTTGCTATGTAAATGCCAAAAATTAAAATAATAAAAAATTACAAAATTTTATAACAGCCTAAGAAATTTTTGCTAAATCTTTCTTCTTAAATGTAGGCCAAAATGTATTCTGCTACATTTCCTTGGTGAAAACAACCCAAATCAGCGTATATTATTTTGTTTGTAGGAAAGTTGGAGAGTCCATGGTATATTTCTGAAATTCAATCAATCCTGATGTACTGACATCCAATCTAATTTCTTGAGGCCTGAAAACGTCAGGACAGGACAAATACCCCCCAATGACCCCCTTTTGGAATACAGACAGTGAGATATTTAGTCGAAGACATGGTGAAGTTTGAAGTTGTAATTTGTTGTTACAAGTCAAGTTCCTCCACCCCAAACTCACTCATCCATGTCTTTATGCACCTTGCTTTGTGCACTGGTGCACAGTCATGTTGGAACAGGAAGGGGCCATCCCCAAACTGTTCCCACAAAGTTGGGAGCATGAAATTGTCCAAAATGTCTTGATATTCTGACACCTTAAGAGTTCCCTTCACTGGAACTAAGGGGCCAAGCCTAACCCCTGAAAACAACCCCACACCATAATCCCCCTCCACCAAATAATTTGGACTAGTGCACTAAAGCAAGGTCCATAAAGACATGGATGAGTGAGTTTTGGGTGGAGGAACTTGATTGGCCTGCACAGTGTCCTGACCTCAACCCAACAGAACACCTTTGGGATGAATTAGAGCAGAGACTGCAAGCCAGGCCTTCTTGTCCATCAGTGCCTGACCTTACAAATGCGCTTCTGGAAGAATGGTCAAACATTCCTAAAGACACACTCCTAAACCTAAGGACAGCCTTCCCAGAAGAGTTGAAGCTGTTAAAGCTGCAAAGGGTGGGCCAACTCAATATTGAACCCTACGGACTAAGACTGGAATGCCATTAAATTTCATGTGCATGTAATGGCAGGCGTCTCAATACTTTTGGTAATATAGTGTATATACACACACATACATAAAAATAAACGTACAGTCCTGCTCACCATTATTGGCACCCATGAAGTTTATGTACATATTGTGGAATATCTACTGAAGGAAATGTATCAAATTAACCAACATATTACTACAGATAGCTTGTGTTTGACAAAAAACTGTAAATGATAAATAACATTTAAAAAGATAAACATTATGAGGAAAACAGAGAAAACCATAATGCTTGCCTTGTCAGTGGTATTGGCACCCTTTGCTGCAAATCAGTATGGAAACCCAATTTGGCTCACCTGTTGCAGATCTCAAATGAGGATCACCTGTGATGAATTGCCTCCACCCATGTGACCCAAATTAGCCAATAAATGAACATTTTGGTTTTATAAAAAGCCACCTGTTATTCCCTCTTCATGTGTGACAATGGTAAAGACAAAGGAGCTGTCTGACAACACC
>BLSH010440097.1:2015939-2060454 GCA_018402905.1 Glandirana rugosa
TGGGTTGGTTAGGATTGTTGGATTCTAGTTTGAAGATGATTTTAGAACAGTTATATGGCTTCTACCGTTAATTAATACTTTTCAGACACAGTTTGAAGATGATCCACATTCACCTCCATTTTTGCTTTTTTTTAGTTTTTATTTTTTTAAAAATATTTAAAGTTATTTCCCTGCCCCCATTTTTTTGTAGGGCACTTGCCCTACCCTTATCCCCATTTTACTTCCTTTTGCAGCCCTCTAGGGCTTTCCAGGACTTTGTTACAGCCATTTTTGTGCCTAAAAGTTGGGGTTTGGTGTCCGTGCGATCGTTCGGGTTCCGTCCGGACCCGGACTTTGTCCCGAAGTTCGGCCGGACCAGCAGAACCCGAACTTCCAGAGGTTCGCTCAACTCTAGTCTTAGGTTGTTAGGATTGGTTGGGTCCAGTGAAGGCTTTTTAAGTATGGGGCTAACTAATGCATGTTTTAGAGAGTTGGGGAAGATGCCAGATGGGAGAGATTGAAGATGTGGGTTAAAGAGTGTAGAATTGAGTCAGAGGGTGTACGTAGTATTTACGAGGGAACAGGATCCAGCGGGCAGGTGGTTAGTTTGACGTTAGCAAGTAGTTTAGCAACCTCATCTAAAGTGGCGGGGTTGAATGAGGGAAGTAATGATTGTACCTGTAGGCATGAAGTGTGACGCATGGAAGGTATCTGAACAGCAGAGATCTCTTCACGAATTGTTTCAATCTTCAGTTTGAAGGGATTGGCAATCTCCTGGGCAGTGAGTGAAGTAGTGGGTGGAGGCAGAGGAGGATGAAGTAGAGAGTTGAAGGTAGAGAAGAGTTGACGAGGACAGGATGATAAGTTGTTAATGAGAGTGATAAAATAGGTCTGCTTGGCAGTGTGGAGGCAGGAATTGTATTTTTGGAGGGCAGATTTATACTGGTTTAAATCTTTTAGAGATTTAGTCTTACGCCATAGGCGCTCAAGAGCATGGCTTTGTTTTTTTAGACTTCTAGTGTGATCTGTTTGCCAAGGTTGAAGGGGCCGGGGCCTGATTCTGTGAGTAGTGAGAAGGGCTAGTGTGTCCAGGGAGGCTAAAAGTGAAGCGTTGTAGACTGAAGTGGCTAGGCTGGTGCTGGAGAGGGGTGTGATTTTGTCATAGAGGTGGTAAGTAGCAGAGTAGAGAAGAGAATGGTTGAGAGGGTGTACGTTTCTATGGGTAGCTGTTAGGCGGTTGGAAGCAGAGGAGGTGGAGGAGAGGAAGAGAGTGAAACTAATAAGGAAGTGATCAGAGAGAGGGAATGGATAGTTGGAGAGGTTGCATGGAGTACAAAGGTGGGAGAAAACCAGGCCAAGGGTATTGCCTTCAGAGTGAGTAGTAGCATGTATCCATTGCTTCAGGTTAAAGGAGGAGGTTAGACTGAGAAGTTTGGAAGTAGCCGGAGAGTTAGTATTAATAGGGATGTTGAAGTCCCCAAGAATGATTGTGGGGATTTCAGAGGAGAGAAAGTAGGGTAGCCAAGCAGAGAAGTCAGAAAGGATGATACCGGTCCGGGGGGGTGGTAGATTACAGCTACCCTTAGATAAACTGGGGAGAAAAGACGAAAGCAGTGTGCTTCAAAAGAGGATAGAGACAGAGAGGGGGGTGGGTGAAGTAACTGAAAGGTGCTATGTGGGGCTAGAAGGATTCCAACACCCCCTCCCTTGTGTCCACTGGGTCTGGGTGCACTTATTATCTGAATGTCTCATCTGAAATTTCATCTGTTTTTTCGCAGGTATGTTCTCTGAATCAACTCCACCCAAAAAAATGAAACCTTGCTGTCTCTTTTTGCTAAAGTCTGTTTAACTATACTTATATGTTCTCTGAATCAACTCCACCCAAAAACTGAAACCTTGCTGCCTCTTTTTACTAAAGTCTGTTTAATTATAGTGGTATGTTCTCTGAATCAACTCCACCCCAAAAACTGAAACCTTGCTGTCTCTTTTTGCTAATGTCTGTTTAATTATACTGGTATGTTGTTTTGTTTTTTTTTCTGCTTAACTAGCTATAGAGCTGGCCACACTGCAATGCTTTCATTTGTCCCTTGTCTTTCCCAAAATTATGGCCTGTTTACCTCTAGTGCCCCTGTTGTTCTGTTTTTTTAAGTGAGAATTTTGCTCTGCCTAGTCACCCATTATGTATTACCTCCTGATTGCTAATTTGGAATGTACCCACCCCCCATCACTATCAGTATATATTCAATCACCTTTAGGGGGAGGCATTTGCAGGGGGTTTGCATTTGCAGCAGGGGCTTATTCTCAAAGTGGGGCTATTCTATAAGTGGAATCACTTCTGACTCTGCACTTCAGCGAACGAACACAAGAAAATACTTTGAATAACACCACACAAACTACAGGTGACCTTGTTTACCCCTTTAGATCTTTCTCCTCCTAACATGCACTCTCTACCACTCCTTCTGACAACTCTGACACATGCTTGACACAATCTGAACCAAATACGTTTATCTTATCTCATCAGACCACAGGACATGGTTCCAGTAATTTATGCCCTTAGTCTACTTGTCTTCAGCAAACTGTTTGGGGGATTTTTTTGTGCATCATCTTTAGAAAAGGCTTCCTTCTGGGATGACAGCCATGCAAACCAATTTGATGTAGTGTGCGGCGTATGGTCTGAGCACTGACAGGCTGACCCCTCACCCCTTCAACCTCTGCAGCAATGCTGGCAGCACTCATATGTCTATTTCCCAAAGACAACCTCTGGATATGACGCTGAGCATGTGCACTCAACTTCTTTGGTTGACCATGGCAAGGCCTGTTCTGAGTAGAATCTGTCCTGTTACACTGCTGTATGGTCTTGGCCACCATGCTGCAGCTCAGTTTCGGGGTCTTGGCAATCTTCTTATAGCCTAGGCCATCTTTATGTAGAGCAACAATTCTTTTTTCAGATCCTCATGTTCTTTGCCATGAGGTGCCATGTTGAACTTCCAGTGATCAGTATGAGTGAGTGAGGGCGATAGCACCAAATTTAACACACCTGCTCCCCAGTCACACCTTAGACCTTGTAACACTAACGAGACTAACATGACACCGGGGAGGGAAAATAGCTAATTGGGCCCAATTTGGACATTTTAGCTTAGGGGGTGCACTCCCTTTTGTTGCCAGCAATTTAGACATTAATGTTTTGTGAGATACTGTATATAGAAATATATATATATATATATATATACACACACACACACACAAAAAAAAATGCATTCAGTGTAGACTATATATACAGTGCATTCAGTGGTTGGACAGTATATAATACACTTCAGGTGGTGTATTAATATACATAATATTAATATACATATACAGTCTACTATATATATATATATATATATATATATATATATATATATATATATATATATATATATTATAGTATCTCACAAAAGTGAGTACACCCCTCACATTTTTGTAAATATTTTATTATATCTTCTAATGTGACAACAATGAAGAAATTACACTTTGCTACAAAGTAAAGTAGTGAGTGTACAGCTTGGATAACAGTGTAAATTTGCTGTCCCCTCAAAATAACTCAACACACAGCCATTAATGTCTAAACCACTGACAACAGAAGTGAGTACATCCCTAAGTGAAAATGTCCAAATTGGGCCCAATTAGCCATTTTCCCTCCTCGGTGTCATGTGTCTTGTTAGTGTTTCAAGGTCTCAGGTGTGAATGGGGAGCAGGTGTGTTACATTTGGTGTTATCGCTCTCACTCTCTCATACTGGTCACTGGAAGTTCAACATTGGCACCTCATGGCAAAAAACTGTCTGAGGATCTGAAAAAAAAGAATTGTTGCTCTACATAAAGATGGCCTAGGCTATAAGAAGATTGCCAAGAACCAGGCAAACTTAAGCAGAGCACAAAATTCATCTAGCTTAGCGTCCAGAGAGGCAAGATGCTGTTCATGAGCTCCAATCAACTGTCCTTGATGCGAAATTGCCTGAACAATCTCAGCAGGGTCCACTGTCATTATGACCCATTTGTAATGTAAGGTACCTGTGGTAGGTAGTGTCCGAAGTGGAACTTGTGTGCTGAGGATTCAGGTGAAAACCTAGTCGATCAGATCAGGTAGGCAACAGATTAGGCAAAGCAGTACAAAATCAATATCCAGAGAGTGGTCAAACAGGCAGAGGTCATGCATGAGCTAGCAATGAAGTACTGAATCAGCAGGCTGGAGAGTAGTCAAGTATTCAAGCAGAAGTTCAATACACAGGAATCAGCAATACAGAGCTCTCAAACACCCAGGGAACAAGTCCAACAAACGGGCATTGAGCAACAGTAAGTGCTGCTTTTTATGGGTTACTGATTGTACATTGTCTGCAGCTGGCAGCAGGTGGGGCTAGTGAGTCCAAGGCAGTGCATCAGGCTGGGAGAACATTGTGAGAACTCTAGAGCTCCCCTGTGGTACCACAGGTACGGTGGCAGCTGTGGGACCTGGAAGATCCTGGTTCAATGACACCCAGGTATCTGACAGGGCCCCCTCCCCAGTGGACCCCTTTGGGGGCCTAGCAGGGCTTAGCGGGAAAGGAAGCATAGAAGTCTTGAATCAGAGCGGGGGCATGCAAATCTTTAGCTTGAACCCAGAAACGGTCTGTCACTGGGTATCCCTTCCAATGGACCAGATACTGTAGGCCACGGCCCCGCTTTCTAGAGTCCAGAATTTTAGAGACTTCAAACTCATGCTGTCCATCAACAAGAACAGGAGGAAGTAGCTGTTGACTTCTGGAGTAATGATTGAAAATTGCCTTTTTGAGGAGAGAAACGTGGAACACAGGATGTATTCAGAGAGAGGAGGGCAATTTCAACCAATAGGAGACTGGCCCGGCTCGAGCAGTTATTCTGTAGGGCCCGATGAATCGAGGGCCCAATTTGGTAGAGTGTTGTTTCAGTCTCACTTATTTGGTAGACAGCCAAACTCTATCCCCCACCACATATGGAGGTCTATGGCATCTTCGTCTGTTGGAAAAAAGCAGACATTTGCCTGCTGCCTTCCGTAGCAATAGGCAAATCCTTTTCCAGTGTATCAGAATTTTTTTCACCCGCTGATCCGCTGCAGGTACACTGGAAGAAGGTTGAAGTAGGGGAAAAGTCTGAGGGTGATAGCCTAGAGCTGCATAGTATGGCGTGGTATGAAGAGCACTGTGCCAATGGGAGTTAATGGCGAATTCAGCCAAAGGCAAATACTCAGACCAATTGGAGTGTAATGAGTTAATGCAATGTCGAAGATAGGTTTCTAGGGTCTGGTTCATGCACTCGGTTTGACCTTCTGTTTGCGGGTGATGTGAGGTAGAGAGTGAGAGCATTACTCCTAGTTTCTTGCAACATGCTCTCCAGAATCAGGAAACAAACTGGGATGTGCGGTCTGAGACGATATTGGTAGGTATGCCATGGTGTCTTACAATTTGGGAAAGGAAGAGGGTAGACAGGGCTTCTGTTGTAGGTAATCCAGGGAGCTGTACAAAGTGAGACATTTTGGAGAAGCGATCCACTATGACCCATATAGCAGTTATGCCATCTGATTTGGGTAAGTCTGTAATGAAATCCATAGTCAAATGGGTCCAAGGCTGGCGGGGTGCAGGAAGTGGTTGTAACAGCCCAGTGGGCAATGTGCGAGGTACTTTATTTGCAGCACAAGTTGGGCAGGCAGCCACATAGTCCGTAAAATCCTTCTTAATGTGAGGCCATCAGATTTGTCCTTGCAAGGTCTTAAGAGTGATGGTGACACCAGGATGACCGGATAACACACCATTGTGGGCCCAGAGCAGTTCAGTTTTTCTGAGGCTAGGGGCTACGAACAGGCGATGTGGTGGTACCTTCAAGCCTTGCGATGCACAATTCTGGGTTTCTTGTAACTGTTGGGCAAGAGCCGTAGAGATCTGTGTGACAATTTTGTGAAGGGGGATTATATACTGCTCTGTAGGGCGATCTTCTTCGGAGGTAGCGACTTGTCGGGAAAGGGCATCGGCCTTCTTGTTCTTATGCCCAGGGATATAAGAAAGAACAAAGTTAAAACGGGAAAAAAACAGAGCCCATCGGGCTTGACGTGAACTCAACTGTTTAGCAGTCTGAAGATACAGCAGGTTTTTATGGTCAGTCAGGATAGAAAAGGGTTTAGGAGCCCCCTCCAAAAGATGACGCCATTCAGACAATGCCAATTTGATGGCCAGTAGTTCACGATTCCCAACGTCATAATTCATTTCTGTTGGTGAAAACGCCACTGGATGGATTCTACCTGACTTAGGTTGTCTTTGGGACAGCACGGCACCTGCTCCAACTTCAGAGGCATCAACCTCAACAATGTACTGGAAATCAGGGTTCGGATGCAGAAGAATTGGAGCCTTGCTGAACATATCCTTTAACTGCTGGAAAGCTGCGTTTGCTTCGAGGGACCACACTTTGCAATTTGTACCTTTGCTGGTCATAACAGTAAGGGGGGCAGCAGTGGAGGCAAAACCTTTGATGAAGCGCCTGTAGTAGTTTGCGAACCCTAAAAAGCTTTGGAGCCCTTTTAAGGTGGTCGGCTGAGGCCATTGCAAGACAGAAGAAACTTTTTGTGGGTCCATTTGGAAACCAACAGCACTGATGATGTATTCAAGGAAAGGTATGTGGTCTTGATCAAAGCTGCATTTCTCAATCTTAGCATAAAGCTGGTTTTCCCTCAATTCGCTGTATTACCTGCTTTACATGTGTGACGTGCTCTAGAAGAGTCTTGGAAAAGATTAAGATGTCGTCTAAGTAGACAATCACCAAACTGTTGCTGAAATCGTGAAAAATGTAATTCATTAAACGTTGGAAGACTGCGTTACAAAGTCCAAAGGGCATAACCAGATATTCGAAATGTCCATTGCGGGTGTTGAATGCAGTCTTCCACTCGTGTCCCTCTCTAATTCGAATCAGATTATAAGCCCCTCGGAGGTCCAGTTTGGTGAAGATAAGGGCTCCTTTGAACACATCAAATAATCCTAGAATAAGAGGCAAAGGATAGGAGACTTTTACGGTGATCTGATTTAAGCCTCGATAATCTATGCATGGTCGAAGACCCCCATCTTTCTTTTCCACAAAGAAGAAACCTGCCCCTACTGGAGAAGAAGAGGGTCGGATAAAACCTCTCTCCAAGTTATCCTTAATGTATTCTTCCATGGACTTTTGTTCAGGCCGTGACAGGGGATAGGTCCTTTATTTGGGAAGAGGTGCTCCAGGAACTAGATAGATTAGATTAGATAATAGCTTAATCGCACAGTCAAAGGAATGATGTGGAGGTAGCACCTCTGCCTTTTGTTTGCAAAACACATCTGCAAATTCATGGTATTCATGAGGTAAAGTAGGGAGGGATGGTCACGAATGCCAACAAACATAAAGTACGTCTTTTGGGTCGAGACAAACAGTTCAGTTGACAGGGAGGCCCCCAAGTGGTTAATTCTCCATTTAACCAATCAAAAGAAGGGTTTCATCCATTGGATGTTTGGACTCTGGGTTTATTTGGACTGTCTAGTTTCATTTATTATTTTAGTTACAACCATTTAAATTTTTATTTGTCCCCTTTTTTTCTGATGAAGGGATTTAATGCTGTTACGATCAGCTGTTTTAATTATCTCCTGTAACACTTGTTTAGTGTTCGATTCTAGGGTATCCTTTATATTTATTATATCATTTTTTTAGCGCCGCTGAGTTCAGTTAATTGTTTCAATCGAATATTTGAACCCTATCTGTTAAATGCTTTCCTTTTACAGCGGCTGCTGATAATCTTTTGCACTGGATTGACTGACATTCATTTAAGCGCTGATTTTGTCTCATTTGATCAAATTTTCTTCTCAACGGAGAATAATTGGTTTGTGGGATATTTTTCTTTAAAAGAAGGGTTGTGTTGTTGTAACCATGGGTAACCAAGGATAACAGTCAGTAGTGGAGAGTCAATAAGAGACAGGATAACTTCCTCTTTGTGGAGGGTGCCTACCTGAAGGGTGTTTGTTGTGGTTTCAAACTTTACAATGCCATCTCCCAACGGCTGTCCATTCAGGGTGGTGATGCTTAGTGGTTTCGACTTGGGAACAAATGGTATGTTATTCTCTTTAGCGAAATTGTTATCCAGGAATATGCCAGCTGCCCTGTCAGGACCTGTGTCCTTGCTTGGGTCACCTGCTGGTGGCAGTGTTTGGAAAACCAAATGGTGTAGTTCTGGTGGCCACCGGCGGGTGTCTCCCAGGAGATTGATCATACAGGTCGTTAAGCTGCACCTGATGGGTCTGCTGGGATTATATAAGCCCGCCTTGCACCCAGTCCCAATGCTTCAATATTTTCCCTGCAAGCCGTGTCCATGCCTGAATCTGACCTGCTCTGATCCCCAATCTGTGATCCAGACCCAGAATCCCCCTCAACAACTGCTCCCTCTTTTTTACCATCCTCCTCTTCTCCTCCATCAGCTGCACCCACTACTTACATCCCTGCATCCCCATACAGAATTGCTGTGACTAAACCCAAAAAGAAACGGAAATTCTTCCCACCCCGCATAATCCTACCACTATCCAATCCTGCCTCCACACCTGCCAATCTGATTCAGTCTGCTTCAACAACAACTGATCTGTTCCAGTTTGCCTCCACACCAGCCGATTTGTTCCAGTCTGCCTCCACACCTGCCACCTTGGTTCAACCGATGAAAATTGGACCCTCTGCTTCCCACCTGACTGTCGCTATTTCACCTGACTGTACTGGTTCTCTGTCCTTCACCCAGTCAGTCCTATAGACTCTTTGCTGGCTATTCAATTTGACTTCATTGCTCCTGATGCCCTCTTTGTGGATGTTCCTGATGCCCAGCCTGCTGTTCCAGTGCCCGCTGCCATGCCTGCTGCCCAGCCTGCTGTTCCAGTGCCCACTGCCATGCCTACTGCCCAGCCTGTTCCGGTACCTGCTGCCATGCCTGCTGTTCCGGTGCCCGCTGCTGTGCCTGCTGTCCGGCCTGCTGATCCTGTGCCGGCTGTCCAGCCTGCTGATCCTGTGCCTGCTGTCCAGCCTGCTGATCCTGTGCCCGCTGATCCTGTGCCCGCTGTCCAGCCTGCTGACCCTGTGCCCGCTACCCTGTGCCCCCTGTTCAGCCTGCTGATCCTGTGCCCGCTGTCCAGCCTGCTGATCCTGTACCTGCTGATCCTGTGCCCGCTGTCTGGCCTGCTGATCCTGTGCCCGCTGTCCGGCCTGCTGATCCTGTGCACGCTGTCTGGCCTGCTGATCCTGTGCCCACTGTCTGGCCTGCTGATCCTGTGCCCGCTGTCCAGCCTGCTGATGCTGCACCTGCTGATTTGGTGCCCACTGTCCAGTTTGCTGATCCGGTGCCCGCTATCCAGTCTGCTGATCCGGTGCCCGCTGTCCAGTCTGCGGATCCGGTGCCCGCTGTCTGATGTGATGACCCGGTGCCTGCTGTCTGGTGTGATGACCCGTGCCCGCTGCCCAGTGTGATGACCCGATGCCTGCTGCCCAGTGTGACGACCCGGTGCCCGCTGCCCAGTGTGACGACCCAGTGCCCGCTGCCCAGTGTGACAACCCGGTGCCCGCTGATCCAGTGCCTGATGACCCGATGCCTACTACCCAGTGTGATGGCCCGGTACCTGCTGATCCAGTGCCTGATGACTCGGTGCCTGCTGATCCAGTGCCTGATGACTCTGTGCCTGCTGATCCAGTGCCTGATGACCCGGTTCCCGCTGATCCAGTGCCTGATGACCCGATGCCTACTACCCGGTGTGATGACCTGGTGCCCGCTGATCCAGTGCCTGATGACCCAATGCCTACTACCCAGTGTGATGACCCGGTGGCGGCTGATCCAGTGCCTGACTCGGTGCCCGCTGATCCAGTGCCTGATGACCTGGTGCCTGATGACCCGGTGCCCACTGATCCAGTGCCTGATGACCTGGTGCCTTCTGATCCAGTGCCTGATGACCCGATGCCTACTGCCCCCAGTGCCTGACGACCCAATGCCTGCTGATCCAGTGCCTGTGGATGCTTGGCTGCCTAATGCCCAGCTTGCCACTGTTTTCCCCCGGCTTGATGCCCAGACTGATTTTGATGTCCCTGTGTTACCTGCCTCCGCGGGTTTCAGGCCCAATGTCTGGCTAGCTGTTGGTACCGGACTCAGACCTCCAGACCCTGGTGGTGTGGGGTTTGTTCCAGTACCTGACTTGGGTGACACACCGCCCAGCAGGTTAAAGGACTCTGGTCGGAGAAGTGCAATAGAGTCCACAGACACGGAGGGGAAACCTTGCTGGACTGTTCCTGCACCCACAAGGACTGTCCAGTTAACAGCAGAATGGAGCGTCTGGAGGCCGCTCCTTAAGGAGGGGGAACTGTCAGGACCTGTGTCCTTGCCTGGGTCACCTGCTGGTGGCAGTGTTTGGAAAACCAAATGGTGTAGTTCTGGTGGCCAGCAGCGGGTGTCTCCCAGGAGATTGATCATACAGGTCGTTAAGCTGCATCTGATGGGTCTGTTGGGATTATATAAGCCCGCCTTGCACCCAGTCCCAATGCTTCAGTATTTTCCCTGCAAGCCGTGTCCATGTCTGAATCTGACCTGCTCTGATCCCCGATCTGTGATCCAGACTCAGAGACCTGATCCCTGAACCTGCCTGAATCTGACCTGCCCTGATCCCCGATCTGTGATCCAGACCCAGAGACCTGATCCCTGAACCTGTTTCCTGCTCCCTTGCTCTCCTTCTGCTCCAAGTAACCTGGCTCCCTGTTCCCCTTTTCTGATACCTCCATTTTGCTTATTGTATATGTTTGTTTTCTACACTTGTATTTAGTTAGTCAGTTAGGTGTTTATTTTGGGTTTATGATGTGCTTTCATCTTTTACTTGCTTGTTTGTGTTTGCTGGTGTTTGGTGTTAGAAGTGTGTTCATTTACCTAATAAATATCTCAATATTTTCACTTTACATCTGGTCCTGATTCCTTTAAGTGCAGCCAACCGATCTGACCATCCCTGCTGGGTGCCTGCATATGGTATCCCTGACATGCCCCAGAATCCACAAAAGCCTCACAGGAGACAATTTTAGAGGCTAAATGGAAGACTGCGGGTATGGTAATCTTTGTGTTGGAGGAAATACTTGTAAAGTCTAACCCAGCTCCTCCAACACGGGTTAGACCCTGCCTTTTACTGATAACAAATGTCCTTTAAGTCCACAGTACAAGCATAGACCCAGAGCACACCTCCTTTGTTTCTCTGACTCTGTTAGGTGGAGATGGCTGACTTCCATGGGTTCCACAGGTGTTTTGGACTCAACTGAAGATTCAGGTTGGGGCTGAATGGTGCTTGGAAGTTAGGGGCCAGATGGTAAACTGGCCTAGGATGCTTGTGAGTTCTAAGTCTCTCCTGGCACCTTTCATGATACCGGACATCCGGATGGACACATAGCTCTATGTATTTTTCAAGGTCTTCTGGGGAATCCTTATAGACCAATTCGTCCTTAATGCGATCTGTAAGACCTTTACAGAAAGCTGTACGTAATGCCCCTGAGTCCCACTTAGTCTCAGCAGCCAGGTGCGGAACTCAATAGCATACTGTGCCATGGTCATGGTACCTTGCTGTATGTCCAAAAGTGCGCACTCAGCTGCAGAAGCTCTATCTGGTTTGCCAAATACAGTCTGGAGGGAAGCCAGAAATTTATCAGCGTCTTGCAGCACAGGATCATCGCGTTCCAGGTAAAGAGAGACCCATGCCAGGGCTTTCCCCTTTAATAAAGAAATCACAAAAGTCACTTTGGACGAAGTGCTAAAAGTCCCAGGGTTGTTGCGGAAATGTAAACAGCAAACATTTAAAAAAACCTCTGCAGTCCTCCGTATCACCAGAAGGAAGTTTGGGCTGCACAGAAGAGGCGGGCTGGATTTGTGCAAACTTGGGAGCTGGAGCCTGGACAGGTGCAGGGGAACCAGGCAAACAAGACTTAAGCAGAGCACAAAGTTCATCTAGCTTAGCATCCACAGAGGCAAGATGCTGTTCATGAGCTCCAATCAACTGTCCTTGATGCAAAATTGCCTGAACAAGCTCAGCAGGGTCCACTGTCATTATGGCCCGTTTGTAATGTAAGGTACCTGTGATAGGTAGCTTCCGAAGTGGAACTTGTGTCCTGAGGATTCAGGTGAAAACCTAGTCAATCAGATCAGGTCGGCAGCAGATCAGGCAAAGCAGTACAAAATCGATATCCAGAGAGTGGTCAAACAGGCAGAGGTTATACATGAGCTGGCGATGAAGTACCGAATCAGCAGGCTGCAAAGTAGTCAAGTATTCAAGCAGAAGTTCAATACACAGGAATCAGCAATACAGGGCTATCAAACACCCAGGGAGCAAGTCCAACAATCGGGTATTGAGTAACAGGAAGTGCTGCTTTTTATGGGTTCCTGATTGTACATTGTCTGCAGTTGGCAGCAGGTGGGGCTAGTGAGTCCAAGGCAGTGCATCAGGCTGGGAGAACATTGTGAAACCTCTAGAGCTCCCCTGTGGCACAACAGGTAAGGCTGCAGCTGTGGGATCTGGAAGATCCCGGTTCAATGACACCCAGGTACCTGACATAAATGCAGATAGATAGGGGTTTGAGTGGACCAGAATGTTCGGGCCGGAATCAGCTCTGCCCCGAGTTGGACTCCCGCTAGTCGCCTCAAAATGATCGCATGCGAGGCGACAAGTAACGCCAGTCCATTGTGATGCCTCACATAACGTCACATATCCCCCAACTCTGCTCAAGCCCCTGGGGCAGAGCAACTGTCCCATTAACCACTTGCTGACTGTCAACTGCAGGTTGATGGCGACAAGATGGCTCGATATCGCAAAATGTGACAAGATGCCTGCGATATCATGTACTGTGAGCATGCACTGCTGGAGGAGTGCCCGTGCGCTCACTGTGTTCGGGGGGGCCAGGGAGCGGGTGTGGCGGACTCGATGTCTGCCGGCTACCTGCGATGCCCCCCCTGCAGTGAAAGAACGGAGGTCCGTGTAAGTAAACGCGGATCTCCGTTCTGTGAGAGGGGGGAAGGGCTGTGATCACAGCCTTCCTCTATATGGAAGCTGTGATCGCTCCCCTTCCCCTCCTAGGGCAGCCCACACACAGTTAGAACATGCCCAGGGAATACAGTTAACCCTTAGAGCCCCCCTGCAGGTTAACCCCTTCACTGCCAATGGCATTTACACAGTAATCAGTGCATTTTTATAGCACTGATCACTGCATAAATGCCGATGGTCCCAAAAAAGTGTCAAAATGATCCGATATGTCCGTTGCTATATCGCAGTACCGCTAAAAATCGCAGATCGCCGCCATTACTAGTAAAAAAAATAAAAATAAATAAAAACCCCAGAAATTCATTCTCATCGTCCGTAAATGCGGCCACTTTTGCGCAAACCAATCAATAAACGTGATTGCGATTTTTTTTTTATCACAAATATGAGGAAGAATATAAATCGGCCAAAACCGATGAAAAAAAAGGTTTTTTTATATTTTTTTTTTGGATTTGTATTTTAGCAAAAAGTAAGAAATTTGGGTTTTTTTGCAAAATTGTCGCTCTTCTTTTGTTTATAGCGGCGATCAGAAATGACGCAGAGGTGATCAAATACCACCAAAAGAAAGCTCTATTTGTGGGAAAAAAAGGACGCAAATTTCGTTTGGGTACACCGTCGCACGACCGCGCAATTGCCAGTTAAAACGACGCAGTGCCGAATCGCAAAAAGGGCTCTGGTCCTAAAGTGTGAAATCCTTCCAGGGCTGAAGTGGTTAAAAAGACCATCAACTTTATTTTGGAGCCTTCCAGCCCCGTGTTCCACTGAGAACTGTAGGGCCAGTAAACACCTAGTTATCCGGCTATTTTTCTCCTGGTTGTTACAAATCCACTTAAGGGGGGCATGGTCAGTGACTAGCCTGAATGACCTTCCCAGCAGATAGTATATTAGAGCCTCTAAAGCCCATTTAATTGGCCAGGCACTCCTTCTCCACAATGGCATAATTATTTTCATATCTATTAAGCTTTCTGCTTAGGTAGACGACCGGGTGCTCCCCGCTGTCTCTGATCTGGGACAGAACAGCACCTAGTCCCACCTCAGAAGTGTCGGTTTGAACGAAAAACTCCTTTGTGAAGTCCAGGGTCACGAGCACCAGCTGTACACAAAGGGCTTGCTTCAATTTCTGGAAGGCCTTTTCAGCTTTAGGATTCCACCATTCCTGATACTCTACCCTTTATCAGATCGGTCAGAGGGATGTCAATGGTGGCAAAGTCGGGGATGAAGAGTTGGTAATACCCTGTAATCCCCAGGAAGGACCAAACCTATTTCTTGGTCACCGGTTGGGGCCACTTTTGAATGGCCTTGATCTTATTGGTTTGGAGCTTAATCAGACCTCGACAAATCACATACCCATGGTATTTGGCCTCCTCGAGACCTATGGCACACTTCTTTGGGTTTGCTGTTAAACCTGCTACCCTCAGTGAATCTACTACTGCCTGCACCCGGGGCAGATGTGATTCCCAACCTGGGCTGTGGATGACGACATCATCCAGATAGGCCGCTGCATAGGGCAAATGCGGCCTCAAAGTCTTGTCCATCATCATAGTTACATAGTT
Organism: Glandirana rugosa; assembly: GCA_018402905.1. Classification (NCBI taxonomy): domain Eukaryota; kingdom Metazoa; phylum Chordata; class Amphibia; order Anura; family Ranidae; genus Glandirana; species Glandirana rugosa. The sequence goes on from BLSH010440097.1 coordinate 2,030,552, forward strand.
AGTCAGGTTGAAAAAAGACACTAGTTCAACCAAAAAAAAAAAAAAAAAAAGAAGAAACAGAAAAATTATATATAACCATACAATCCCATACATTGTACAATCCTTCACCCACAGTTGATCCAGAGTAATGCAAAAAACCTCAGCAAAGCATGATCCAATTTGCTATAGCGGGGGTAAAATATTCCTTCCTGATCCCCCGAGAGGCAATCGTATTCACCCTGGATCAACTTTACCTAAAAATATTAGTACCCAGTTATATTATTTACATTAAGGAAAGAATCCAATCTATCGTGCTGGCCAAAAAAACCTCTGGAGGGAGTCTATTCCACCTTTCCGTATTTGGAGATGAAATCTTTTTTCCTCTAGACGTAAAGAGTGCCCCCTTGTCCTTTCTGATGACCTTAAAGTAAATAACTCAACACCAAGTTCACTATATGGACCACTTATGTATTTGTACCTGTTGATCATATCCCTAATCTCCTCTTCTCAAGAGAGAATAAATTAAGTTCCTCTAATCTTTCCTCATAGCCGAGCTCCTCCATGCCTCTTATTAGTTTGGTTGCCCTTCTCTGCACTTTTTCCAGTTCCCCGATATCCTTTTTGAGAACTGGTGCCCAAAACTGAACTGCATATTCCAGATGAGTTCTTACTAATGATTTGTACAGAGGCAAATTATGTCTCTATCGCTGGAGTCCATACCTCTCTTAATACAAGAAAGGATTTTGCTTGCTTTGGAAACCGCAGCTTGGCATTACATGCCATTATTAAGCTTATGATCTACCAAAACCCCCAGATCCTTCTCCACTATAGATTCCCCCAGTTATACTCCCCCAAGTATGTATGATGCATGCATATTCTTAGCATCCAAATGCACAACCCCACATTTATCAACATCAAACCTCATTTGCCACATAGTCGCCCAACCATGCAGTGCATTGAGGTCTGCTTGCAAGTTGGAGACATCCTACAAGGATGTTACTCCACCGCATAGCTTCGTGTCATCCACAAACACCGAAATGGTACCTTTTATCCCAGACCCTATATCATCTATAAATATATTAAAAAGTAAGGGTCCCAACACTGGACCCTGGGGTATACCACCTATAACCCCAGACCATTCAGAGTAAGAATCATTAAACACTACTCTCTGAATTTGGTTGTTTAGCCAATTCTCTATCCATTTACAAACTGATCTTTCCAAGCCTGTAGACTTTACCTTACACATTAGCCGTGTGTGGGGAACTGTGTCAAACTCTTTTGCAGAATCCAAGTATACCACGTCCACAGCCACCCCTCTGCCCCATGCAGACCAAACGGCATTCGTTTGTATGGGAAGGACCCCTCAGGGGGTAGAGAAGGCCGTTTTTCCTTTGCTGACTCCGTTAGGGGGATCTGCCAGTATCCCTTAGTTAGGTCTAGGATTGTTATGTACTGAGCCCCTCCCAACCAATCCACAAGTTCATCCGCGGCATCGGGTATGCGTCAAGCTTAGACACTTCATTCAGCTTCCTAAAATCGTGGCAGAACAGGATAGTGCCATTGGGCTTTGGGACCAGTACTATAGGGCTCAACCAGGCGCTGTGGGACTCCTCAATCATGTCTAACTCCAACATGGTTTTTATTTCTCTCACCACCGCCTCTCATCTAGCCTTAGGTGAGTACCCTACCGAATGGTAGGGTTTTACATTTACACGGATCCCAGGTTCCTTGATTATGTCATGTTGTAGCACAGTGGTCAGACCAGGTAGGGAAGGGAAAAAGTCTCTATTTTTACTGACAAATTCTTTAACGTCATTTTGTTGCATCAGTGACAAGGACTCGGTTACGGGGCCATCCGGGGTTAGAGGTAACCTGTCCTTTTGGGGCGTGGGCACTGCCAATAAAGTCTCCCTGTCCTTTCACGGTTTTAGGCGATTAACATGGTAAATCTGCTCCGGTTTCTTTTTCCCAGGCTGGTAAACTTTGTAGTTGTCAGGAAACAGCTGGAATTCAGGTCCGGAAGCCTATGCGCGGGAGCACATAGCGCGTGTGCGCGCCTGTGTGCGTGTGTGAGCGTGCGTATGCACCGGCATTGGCGCCCAAACGGCCCATATAAGAGGACAGCACCCTGCAACCAGTGCTGTCCATTCTACAGCGTTTGTGTGTTCCTGAGCGACCCGTTACCTGATTACCTGTTCCTGTGCCTGCACTGACCTCGGCTTCTATGACCACTCTTCTGTCTGCTCCCTTGTAGCTTTGCTGCCAGCCTGTTAATGAACTCTGCCTGTGCCCGACTATTAGACCGGAGGAACCACTTCAGTTGTCACCGGTTACCAGCTCAACCCTTGTGCCATCCTCACTCCTGAACCTCCTCTCTGCACTACCAGGGGTTTGTGAATTAGGGTCGCAAGGGAGGTTACTCCTGCATAAGTCAGACTCCACCACCAGGTACGTGACAGCAACGGACAGCCATGTATGAGTCTGCGTAGGGGTCCTCTCCCATGGACGATCTTTGTTTATACCTGGCCGGCCTGACCCAGGCCATCAAGACCCTGCAGGAAGACTTAACCCGACTGGAGGAAGGGGTGCAGGAGCTCGCTTCAGCCACAGCCCCCGGAGGTAGCCAGCCCATGGCCCGTACCCTGGTGGCCCTGCCATCTGAACCCTGCCGGAACGTTTTTCGGCGACCGCACCAAATTCTGGTCATTTTGCAATTCCTGCGAACTCTACCTTGCACTCCAACCCCACACCTTCTCCCTGGAGACCACAAAGGTGGGGTTAGTGATTTCCCTATTGCTGGGGGACCCTCAATCCTGGGCACACCACCTACTGGAACAGAAGGCCCCAGAAGTTAGCAGCTTAACCCTGTTCTTCCAGGCTATGGCCTTATTATATGAGGATCCCCATCAAGCCGCTACTGCCGAAGCAGCACTCCACGCGCTCCAGCAAGGCCACCATACGGACTACATAGCGGTGTTCAGGCACTGGAGTGCTGATACTGCATGGAATGAGGCAGCTCTCTGTTACCAGTTCCATTTGGGCCTCTAAGATCTCCTCAAAGATGAGCTAGCCCGTGTTGGAGTGCCTCACATCCTGGATGCCCTAATAAATCTGTCTATTCAGATAGACAGGCGTCTCAGAGAATGCAGAGCTGAGAGACCGGCGGGACCCTCTCGTCTCACCTGGATGCTACCCCGGGTACCCAGATACCCCAGTCCAGCTCCACCACTCCCCATGGCCTCGCCAGTGGCACCTGATCAGTCTTCTTCGGCCATCTCTTACTCCGGAGGAAAGGCAACGTCGCCTAAGCCACCGCCTATGTTTGTACTGCGGGAAAACCGGACATGTGGTGAGAACTTGCCCTGCCAAGTTCGGTAAGTGTTTACCTGTCTCCCGTGGTGACGCACCAGTCATTCCTAACACCTCCACTCATCTCACTCTCCCACTCTCCCTACAGCTTCCTAAAAAGTGCCTCCTGGTGACCGCGATTATTGACTCTGGTGCCTGGAGTGGATTCATTGACCAGACTTTCGCGGTCCAGTACCAGATTCCGTTGTGACCAAAATCCCACGGGATGGTCGTACGGTTGGCTGATGGCACTACCATCAAGTCAGGTGTCATCATGCATGAGACACTTCCCATACCTGCTTCTACGCCTGACGGTCACCAGGAACTCCTTCTATTGGATGTCATCGCATCCCCACTTTTTCCGATTATCCTTAGCTTACCTTGGCTGCAGGCTCACAGCCCCTGCATCAACTGGGCTACTGGCGAGACCAAATTCCTGTCACCTTACTACCTCCAGCACTGCTTCCCAGGAACTGAAGGGCCTAACCCCACTCTGCTCAGTCTGGATAGTGACTCTGATCCTGATACCCGCCTGTTGGTTCCTTCAGTCTACCACTCCTTCCTAGATGTGTTCAGTAAGAAGGGGGCTGAACAGCTACCATCCCATATGACTGTCCTATTGAGCTCCTTCCCGCAGCCGAGGTCCCCTGTGGAAGGAATTTCCCTCTGACTGAGCAGGAGCTAGCAGCCCTCAAGGTTTACCTAGATGAAAACTCAAAGAAGGGCTTCATCTGGCCCTCTACATCCCCAGCAGGAGCTGGAATCTTCTTCATCAAAAAGAAGGATCACTCCCTGAGGCCTTGTATAGACTTCCGGGAGTTAAACAAGATAACAGTCAAAAACCGTTATCCCCTGCCTTTGGTCCCAGAGCTCTTCCAGAGACTTGAAATGGCAATGGTGTTCACAAAGCTTGACCTCTGCGGGGCTTATAATCTAGTCCGTATCTGAGAGGGCGATGAATGGAAGACCGCCTTCCGCACCCGGTTTGGGCACTTTGAGTACTTGGGGATGCCCTTTGGACTCTGCAGCGCCTCAGCTACGTTACAGCATTTCGTGAACAATGTGTTCAAAGATTATCTGGATCTCTTCGTGACCATCTACCTAGACGACATCTTGATATTCTCCCCCACTCTGGAAGAGCATCGCAAACATGTTGCCTGTGTTCTGAGTCACCTTCGGCAGCACAGACTTTACGCCAAGGCAGAGAAATGCGAATTCGAATGATCCAGTATTCCTTTCCTAGGACTCATCATCTCGGTCACAAGTATTACTATGGACCCCCAAAAGGTCTCTGCCATTCTTGAATGGCCTGCTCCCACAGACAAGACGGGTATTCAGCGTTTTGTTGGCTTCGCCAACTTCTACAGGAAGTTTATAAAGGGGTTCTCGACTATCATGTGGACCGTGGAAGCCCAAAAAGCCTTCGAGACCTTGAAAGGTCTATTCATGCACCTATCCTGAGGCACCCTAATCTGGCCCTGCCATTTGTTCTGGAGGTGGATGCTTCCGAAGTTGCTGTTGGGGCTGTGCTGTCGCAAAGACAAAGAGCCAAGGCTGCCTTTCATCCAGTGGCGTTCTTCTCCCATAAGTTATCCTCACCAGAGAGGAACTATGACTTGGAAGATCGTGAGCTACTGGTTTTTAAATCTGCCCTCCGCTTCCTCTTCCACGTCACGTACAGGCCTGGGTCGAAGAACACCAAACCGGACGCCCTGTCCAGAATGTTCTGCAAACCTGGATATTCCATGATTCCGGACACTGTTCTGCATCCCAGAAACTTTCTGTTGACACAGGGGACTTACTGTCTCGCATTAGGCAGTCTCTGGCTAAGACTCCCAGACCAGCAGACCCCAACCTGATAACAAGAGATGGGTTACTGTGGCACAAAAATAGGCTCTTTGTACCAATGGAGCAGCGCTTATCTATTCTGGCATCCTGTCATGACCATAAACTAGCAGGTCATTTTGGATCTTGCAAGACTGCTGAACTTCTGCTACGTTCCTGCTGGTGGCCCTGGGCAGGCGAGGACTGTCGGAAGTATGTCAGCACCTGCTCCACCTGTGCTCAAAACAAGAATGGTAAAGCCAAGGCGTGGGGGGCTACTAAAGCCACTTCCTGTACCTGAGCGGGCATGGTCTGTGATTTCCATGGACTTTATCGTGGAGCTTCCACCATCCCAGGGATATTCTACAATATTTTTAATCGTGGACCATTTAACTAAAATGGCGCACTTCTTGCCCATGAAGGGTACACCATCAGCGGCTGAAACAGCTGAAATCTTCATTCGGGAAATAGTCAGACTCCATGGAGTTCCCTCAAGCATCGTCTCCGACCGTGGAGTCCAATTTACGTCCAAATTTTGGAATGCTATGTGGACACTAAGTGCATGACTCAGTGTTCTTTGACGTCTGCATACAACCCAGGCAAAAAGAATCTCTGGGTTATCCTTGCCCTGGTTTTCTCCATACCCAGATGTCCCCCATTACATGACCATGGGCCAGAACTAGCACTATCCAGCTCCGTGTTTCACCACCTAATACAACAAATCATTTTTAAGCGCCATGTAGGGAAAAAACACCCCTCAATTAGGGTCCACAAGTTCCCCATTCATCACCTTCACGTTTTCTCTGGCTCTGAGGAGAGTGACATCCTGTAGTTGTTCTGTACAGAAGTCCTCTCTCCGGACCTCTAAGTCAGGGACTACATTCGGTTCACTCTCACCATCAGGGACAGAGACATGGTCTGGCCAGCTTCCGGCTCCTCCTGCTCCCCAGCCATTACAGCAAAAGGAAGAGGGTCTCCTTCTTCCTCGGTCCTGCCACCAATCCCCTTCCGGTTGGTAAAAAGGGTCTGATGAGAACTCCCGTGCCTGCTCAACAGGGGGAGCTGTTTCCACCAGGCTCTCTGTGCCTTCCCACAACCTCCAAAAATGGGGAAAATCTCTCCCCACTAGGGCTTCATGAAGCAGGGAAGGTACCACTCCCACTGAATGGGTCACTCTGCCGCAAGGGGTGTCAATCTCGACCCGCGCTGTCTGGTAGTCACGAGTGTCCCCATGGATGCAAATGACCCCGGAAGTGCTAGGGTGTAACCTGGCCAGATTTACACAGCTGCTTTTGACCAACATTATCACACTACCAGAGTCAAGCAGCGCAGTGACAGGTTTCCCGTCAATAGCAATCACACACATATGCTTCTCCATGCGACTTGAGAATGATGCTCTACATGCGACCTGTGAAAACAAAGAAATGTGTCTTTTCATATAAGCATTATCACATTGCATGGGTTCATCATTCAGGGGACAATTGGCAGCAATATGTCCCAATGCATTGCATCGGTAGCACTGTATGTGTTCTATACCCAGTCCTCTCATGGGTCCCCCAAGACCTTCCTGGCTTCTTTGGCCAGTCTCCAGGTCTAGACCCCCCAGTTCCTTTAATCATATCAGTTTTATCAAATTTCCCCTCGCCCCTGAACCCTGGAAAAGTCTTACCGGGTCTGCTGGGCAATCTTTCACCTCTAGAGACATTGGAGTGGGGAGCAGATGAGCGCAAGTCCTCAGCAGCCGTGTATATCTTGACGAGGTCCACCAGTTGACTTGCAGTTTTGGGGTCCCCATGACTGACCCATTTCCTCAAAGCAGCAGAGAGCACCCGCAGATATCGGTCCATGACCACAATCTGGGGACCTGACAAAGTCTCTGGCTATAGCCATTTCCTGGTACAGTGAACTAGGTTGAACATCTGCGAACGGGGTGGCTTGTCGGTGCAATAGGTCCACTGATGCACGCTTTGGGCCTGGACTGGCATGGTGACCCCAGGACTCTGCCTTTAGAGTCTCATAGTCCTGGGCCTTATCTGCTTCCAGATTGAAATAGTCTTTTTGGGGTTCGCCGGTCAAGAATGGTGCTAGCAGTACCGCCCACTGTTCTTTTGGCCATCCTCCGCGAAGAGCGACTCTTTCAAAGGTCGTGAGGTACGCCTCCACATCATCCACAGGTGTCCTCTACTGCATGTGGTACAAAGCACGTACCTACTTTGGTTCCACTGTCACAGGAGGTGCGGGCCCCTTTTTTAACTCCAGCAGGGCCTCCGTTACCTCTCGCTGAGCTGCAATAGTCTCTTGTAGAGCCGCCTGTTGTGCTGCAGCAGCTTCTGCGACTTGTCAGTTGGTTTCCCGTTGGGCTGCATTGGCTCGCAGCAGGGCATTAAACATTTCCTCCATCTTTGAAAGTTGTCACACTGGACTCCACCACGTGTGGGAGATTAGTTAGAGGGGATCACTTTTCAGGGGAAAACATTCAGCATAGATGTCAGTTTTTTAAAGTCTGGTGGCTTGCCAGGTTTATTTTTACAAGTTTGCACAATCAAAACATAAACAAAAACAGAAAACAAAACCTCGCCGCCTGGCACTACACTAAACAAAGACATTCCTCTCTATACAGTGTGGAGCTGCCCCCGACACCCACAAAACATAAGCACATTGAAAACCTTGTTTTTAGAGTCCAAATTAGCACACAGAGCTCTCTCAGCTTTCTCCCTCTGAGATCCAGGATTGGTTTGAGTGGAACAGAAAGTCCAGGCCGGAAACAGCTCTGCCACGGTGGCCAGAAAAACCAGGGTTGGATGTGAGGCGAAAAGTATCGCCCGTCCATTGTAGTGCCTCGCATAATGTCACAATATGTACAGTGCATTCAGTATAGACTGTATATTCAGTGCATTCAGCAGTGTACAGTATATAATACACTTCAGGCAGTGTATTAATATATATAAATACAGTGTAGTATACAGTATCTCACAAAAATGAGTACACCCCTTGCATTTTTGTAAGTATTTTATTATATTTTTTCATGTGGCAACACCGAACAAATGACACTTTGCTACAATGTAAAGTAGTGAGTGTACAGCTTGTATAACAGTGTAAATTTGCTGTCCCCTCAAAATAACTCAACACACAGCCATTAGTGTCTAAACCGCTGGCAACAAAAGTGAGTACACCCCTAAATGAAAATGTAAAAATTTGGCCCAATTAGCCATTTTCCCTCCTCTGTGTCATGTGACTCGTTAGCGTTACAAGGTCTCAGGTGTGAATGGGGAGCAGGTGTGTTAAATGTGGTGTTATCACTCTCACTCTCTCATACTGGTTATTGGAAGACCATACAGTGGTTGAACAGGATGGGTTCTACTCAGAACAGGCCTCACCATGGTCCACCAAAGAAGTTGAGCACACGTGCTTGTTTTTTAAAGGTTGTCTTTAGGAAATAGACATATGAGTGCTGACAGCATTGCTGCAGAGTTTGAAGGGGTGGGGGTCAGCCTGTCAGTGCTCAGATCTTACGCCGCACACTGCATTAAATTGGTATGCATGATTGTTGTCCCAGAATTAAGTCTCTTCTAAAGATGATGCACAAGAAAGCATGCAAACAGTTTGCTGAAGACAAGCAGACCAAGGACATGGATTACTAGAACTATGTCCTGTGGTCTGATTAAACCAAGATAAACTTATCTCGGCAGCCAGGTGAGGAGTACAAAGACAAGCGTGTCTTGTGTACAGTCAAGCATAGTGGTGGGAGTGCCATGGTCTGGGGCTGCATGAGTGCTGCCAGAACTAAGGAGCTACGGTTCATTGAGGGAACCATGAATGCCAACATGTACTGTGACATACTGAAGCTGAGCATGATCCCTTCCCCCCCTCACTGGGCCGCAGGGCAGTATTCCAACATGATAACAACCCCAAAAACACCTCCAAGACGACCACTGCCTTGCTAAAGATGCTGAGGGTAAAGGTGATGTCCTGGCCAAGCATGTCTTCAGGCCTAAACCCTATTGAGCATCTGTGGGGCATCTTCAAACAAAAGTTGGAGGAACGCAAGGTCTCTAACATCCACCAGCTCCGTGATGTTGTCATGGAGGAGTGGAAGAGGACTCCAGTGGCAACCTGTGAAGCTCTGGTGAACTCCATGCCCAAGAGGGTTAAGGCAGTGCTGGAAAATAATGATGGCCACACAAAATATTGACACTTTCTGCACAATTTGGACATTTTCACTTAGGGGTGTACTCACTTTTGTTGCCAGTGGTTTAGACATTAATGGCTGTGTGTTGATTTATTTTGAGAGGACAGCCCTGTTATACAAGCTGTACACTCACTACTTTACATTGCAGCAAAGTGTCATTTCTTCAGTGTTGTCACATGAAAAGATATAATAAAATATTTACAAAAATGTGAGGGGTGTACTCACTTTTGCGAGATCCTCTATATGTATACTGTGCAGTGTACACAATATATAATACAGTGTGTACAGTATATAATACAGTGTAAGCGATGTACACAGTATATAAAACAGTGTATACAGTATATAATACAGTGCAGTCAGTGTACAGTATATAATACAGTGTAGGTGTTAAAAAAAATCCCCATCATGTCCGGAAGGCCATCAAGGAGAGGCAGACGCTCACAGGCCACTAAAAGGGTGCAAGCAGCCTCTGTGTCTACAGTGAAAAGTGGTGGTGGCAGACATGGTGCATCCTCTGCAGGCGGGTCATGTTTGTCCTTTTTTTCTGCTGCTGGCCGTGTTATTGAGCCACAACATGCAGAAGAGTTGGTGGAGTGGATAACTAAGCAGTCTTCATCCTCCTCATCCTCTGTCACCCAGGCTCATACTAGTTTGCCTTCTAACGCAGCTGCCAAAGTGGCCTATTCCAACGGATCCTTGTCCACAGTTACTCCTTCAGTAGCCCCACCATCATGCATGGAAGAGTCGCCAGAATTATTCGACCATAGTGTTGGTTACATGCTGATAGAGGATATGCAGCAATTTGAAGGCTCCGATGTTGGTTCCCAGGTTGAGGAAGGGAGTAACGTGAGCCTAGAGCGAGGGGGTGCCACAGAAGGTCAAGAAACTAGCAGTCATGTTCCCCCAGATGCAGCATACTGCCAAGTTTGCTCAAGTGACACGGAGGAAGGGGATGATGAGGTCACTGACTGTACTTGGGTACCTGAGAGAAGAGAGGAGGAAAGTGAGGAGGAGGAGAAGAAGGAGGCACAACTCCAATGAGCAGGATGTCCTCCAGAGGCCAGCTTAAGGGCAGCTGCCCTATTGCATCACATCCCAGAGCTCCAGAGGTGCAGGGCGCTGCTGATTCCCCGCTGACTTCCAAAAGTTCATTTGTGTGGGCTTTTTTCAACACGTGCAGTAGATCGCACCTTTGCTGTTTGCAATCTATGTCTAAAGTGGATCAAGACCGGCCAGAACACCATCTGTTTGGGCATCACATGCTTGACAAGACACATGATGACCTGCCATGCAGTCCGTTGGCATCAGCACCTGAAAGACCCACATCATAAAACAAGGCAGACTTCTCCTTGCTCCTCATCTGGGATCTCAACCCCTACTATTCCTCCAGTCCTCCCAAAAACCTGCACTGAGAGGAATGAAGGTATAGCAATGGGTGCCACAAGTTCTTGCAGCCAATCTGCTAGCAGTACACCACCAGTTGATTTCAGCAGGCACATTTCACTACCCCAGTTGCTGAACCGTAAAAAAAAAATACTGTCCCAGCCATCCACATCCTCAGCGTCTAAATGCTATGTTTGCCAAATTGCCAACAGTACAACTGCTACCTTTTCAGCTGGTAGACTCTGCCCCTTTTTGTTAATTCGTGGAATGTGCTGTACCACAGTGGCAGGTTCCAAAAAGACATTTATTTTCACGTAAAGCCATTTCCAGCTCTCTACTGTCATGTGGAAGGCAATGTTTTGGCCTCTTTGAATAGGGCGGTCAGGAGCAAGGTTCGTATTACTGCTGACTCATGGTCCAGCAGGCATGGTCAGGGACGTTACCTTTCCTTCATGACGCACTGAGCAACTCTGCTGGCAGCTGGGAAGGATGCAGGACAGGGTTCAGTGTTGGAACTAGTTCCGCCACTATGCCTCCAAAAAGCTGGTGGTGATTCTGCCACATCTGTCTACTCCACCCCCTCCTCTTCTTCTTCCTCTGTGGCCTCTTCTGCAGAATTGTCCTCTGAACCAGCAGTGCTCCCTAAGCTTTCAAGGTACTACGCAAGTAGTCAAGCTAAAAGATGCTATGCGGTGCTTCAGTTGGCCTATCTAGGGGACAGGAGCCACACTGGGGCAGAGATTCTGTCAGCGCTGTGGGGGACAGGCTCAGAGGTGGTTGACGCCATGGCAGGTTGAGCCAGGAATGGTTGTATGTGACAATGGCACCGACCTTCTCTCTGCCCTCCGACAGAGACTGTCACGTACCTGAAAGTAGAGTCTGACTTATGCAATGGGCAAACTCTCTTACGGCCCTGGTTCCAGAACCCATGGTAGAACAGATAGGGAGCACTGGAGCACAGGGGAGCACGAGGGCTGAATTTGACACAGGTGATGGTAAGATGTCTTCCAGAAGTCCGTGCTAGACTGAAGAGTAGTGATGCAGGCCGGGTCAAAAACATGCAGACAAAGCAGTACAGGAGGAGCAGGCAATCGGATGGCCGGGTGCAGGCAGGGTTGTTAACAGGCAGGCAGGGTGAGGTACACAGGGGTCAGACAGAAGAGTGGTCATAGGCAAGCCGGGGTCGGTGCAGGCAGAGTTCAAGCAGATATGGGCTCAGGCCGGGTCACAGGTAACAGGAAGCTTGGATCGCTAAGAAACACGGTAACGCTGTAGAACGGACAGCACCGATTGCAAGGTGCTGTCAGCTTAAATGGCCGTCTGAGGCGCGCGCACAAACGATACGTGCGCCCGCACATGGGTCTCCTGACCCGAATTTCAGAGGCGGAAGTGGCCTCCTGACATTGCCCCCCCAAGGAGCAGCCTATGGATGCCCAAACGGGCTCTTAGCTCTGGGTGTCTTCTTCAAAAGGGCTCGATGAGTTCTTCAGTGTGGATGTGGTTTTCCGGTTCCCATGAACTTTCTTCGGGCCCGTACCCCTTCCACTTAATCAGGAACTGGGTGGATCCACTCCTCCTGCAGTCGAGGATGGCTTCCACTTCAAATTCTTCTTCGCCATCCAAAAGAATTGGCTCAGGCGGGGCCCGGGAAGGGGTCCTGAGTTACGGGTTTCAACAAGGTGACATGAAATACCGGGTGCACTCGCAGAGAAGGGGGAAGGTCCAGCTCGTATGCCCTGTTGATCTTCCTTCTTACAGGGAAGGGACCGATGAACCTTGGGCCCAACTTCCTGGAAGGGCATGACAATCTCAAGTTCTTGGTTGCCAACCACACTCGGTCACCCGGTTGCAGGTCCAATTCCCTGCGTCTCCCCTTGTCGAATGCCCTTTTGTTGCACTCCTGCGTCTCAGCTAGGGATTCCTGGAACAATTTGTTATTCCTTGTCAGGAATTCTACGGTCTTCTGTACAGCAGGTACAACACTTTCCGGAACCAGGTTAGGTATGAATGTAGGGTGGTACCCCAGGTTCTGCTTGGTGGCTGAATGTTCAGTGTTATTGTAGGCAAATTCAGCCATAGGTAGCAGCGAGACCCAGTCATCTTGGGCAAAGGAAGAGTAGCATTGGATATATTTTTCTAGGGTCTGGTTAGTCTTCTCTGTCTGGCCATTTGTCTGGGGGTGATAGGCAGAAGAGAATGCCAGTTCAATGTTTAGTGCAGAACACAAGGCTTTCCAGATCCGGGAGGTGAACTGCACCCCACGATCCAAGACTATGTAGACAGGTAGCCCGTGCAGTTGGACCACTTCCTTAATAAATGTCCCTGCGGTCTTGGTTGCGGTGGGGGTGCCCTTGATCGGGATGAAGTGGGCCATTTTAGTAAGACGATCCACAATTACAAAGATGGAAATAAAATCCTTCAGACGGGGGTAACTCCACTATAAGATCCATCGATATGTGTGACCATGGCCGTTCAGGAATGGGGAGCGGGTTCAACAGACCCCATGCATTTGCCCGGCTGGTCTTGTGTTGGGCACAGACCGTACAAGCGCTGACGTACTTCCGACAGTCCAGTCAGCGGAAGGCCACCAAAAGGAGCGTGACAGTAGCTCCGCAGTCTTACGACCGCCAAAGTGCCTGGCCAATTGGTGGTCGTGGCAAACTTCTAAAATTGTCAGACGTTGCTGCTCTGGAATGTAAAGTCTGTCTTGGAACCACCACAGTCCATCTTTCATTGCCAGTCTAGGGTCAAGGGACATGGTTGATCCGGCCAGGGATCGTTTAACCCGAGACAGCCGATCTTCCTGCATCAACAAGAAGCTCCGGGACGGGAGGGTGGTATTTGGTGGAGTGGAGTCGCCAAGCTCGCTAAACATCCTAGACAGAGCGTCCGGCTTTACATTCTTCGACCCAGGCCTGTAAGTAATATGCAGGTTAAAGCGGGAGAAGAACAGAGCCCATCGTGCCTGGCGTGGCTTCAGCCGCTTAGCTGTGCACAGGTACTCTAAGTTCTTATGTTTGGTGAAGACCATGACAGGGTGTAGAGCTCCCTCCAACAGATACCGCCATTCCTCCAGGGCGGACTTGATTGCCAGAGGTTCCCGGTCTCCCACATTGTAATTTTTCTCTGGCGCTGTAACTTTGCGGGAGAAGAAGGCGATGGGTTGTAGTGAGGCCTTTGGACCTCATCTCCGGGATAGGACTGCTCCTACTGCTGTCTCCGAAGCATCCACGTCCAAGATGTAAGGCAGAGCCGAATCTGGGTGCTTAAGAACATGTGCCTTAGTAAACAGTTTCTTGAGCTTCAGAAAGGCCATTTGGGCCTCGGGAGACCAGTGGAAGCGGGAGCCCTGTTTAGTGAGTTGGGTGATGGGCGAGATCACCACAGAAAACCCCTTAATAAACTTCCTGTAGAAGTTGGCCAAGCCTATGAACCGTTGGACCCCTTTCCTGTCAATGGGAGCTGGCCAATCCACGATTGCAGAGACTTTCTGAGGATCCATGGTGACTCCGGTGACTGAAATGTTAAAGCCCAGGAACGAGATGCTGGAGCACTCAAAAGCACACTTTTTGGCCTTAGTATAGAGTCCATGCTGACGTAGGCATTGTAAGACGCACCCGACGTGCCTGCGGTGTTCTTCCAGAGAGGCCGAAAAGATGAGGATGTCACCAAGGTAAATGATGACGAACTGGTCCAGGTAGTCACGAAACACATCATTCACCAGGTGCTGGAATGTAGCTGGAGCACTGCAGAGCCTGAAGGGCATCACTAGGTATTCATAGTGACTGAAACTTGTCTGGAAGGCGGTCTTCCATTCGTCACCCTCCCGGATGCGAATGAGGTTATAAGCTCCGCGAAGATCCATTTTGGTGAACACAGCAGCTGTTCCAAGTCTTTGAAATAGTTCAGGGACCAGTGGCAAAGGGTGCCAGTTTTTAATTTTATTAAGGTCTTGAAAGTCTATGCAGGGTCTGAGAGTGTGGTCTTTCTTCTCTACAAAGAATATTCTAGTCCCTGCAGGTGAAATAGAGGGCCGAATGAAACCTTTTTTAAGGTTGTTGTCAAGATAAGCCTTGAGGGCTTTCAGTTCCAACTCAGAGAGCGGGTAGATCTGGCCAGAAGGTACTTCTGCCCCTGGTAGCAGTTCTATAGGGCAATCGTACAATCTATGAGGTGGTAGTGTATCTGCCCCTTTCTTGCTGAACACATCCAAAAACTCATGGTAGACAGATGGAACAGCGAGACGGGTTTCTTGATCAGAGTCAGAATTCAGAAAAAGCACTGAAGAGGGAGATTCCAGAGCCGGAGGCAGACAGTTGTGTTGGCAGTAAGAGGAGAGAAACTGAACTTCTCCAGTGGACCAATCAACGGTGGGGCAGAGTGACCGGAGCCATGGCAGACCCAGAATGACCGGTAAAAGAGGGGACGTTATTGCGTCCAATGACAGGTGTTCCGAGTGGCTGCCCGTTGTCCAGGCAAGAACTGTCTCATGGGTGACTGCTCCGGATTTAATGGTGGACCCATCAGCCAAGCGGATGGCCATCCGATGGGTCTTAGGCTTGAGTGGAATCTGGTGTTGAGCTGCAAAAGCCAGGCCAACAAAGCAGCTGCAGGCTCCGGAATCCAGGATAGCTGGGACCTGGATATTCCCATCAGGGAGCTGGAGAAGCAGAAGAAGAACAAGATGGTTAGAAAAGTCAGGCAAAGATAACAGTCCTCCTGGGGTAGAGTGAAGCCCGTTTCCATGCTTAACTGGACAGGACTTGACAAGATGTCCGGAACCACCACAATAGAGACAGAGGTTATGGGTCAGGCATCTGTGTCTCTCTTCAGTAGAGAGTGAGGGACATAGGGGTCCGGGTTCCGTCCAGACAGGACGAACAAATCCTGCGGCTTCTTCGGCTCTACGCTCCCGCAGACGCCGGTCGACCTGGATGCCCAGGTTGATCAGGGCTTCCAGTGTCCGGGGGACACCCACACGGGCCAGCTTGTCCTTGAGTGGCTCAGAGAGCCCCAATCTGAACTGATGACGGAGAGCTGCATCATTCCAGGACGTATCTGCGCTACAGGGCCGGAACTCTGCTATGTAGTCTTCTGCCGTGCGGTGGAGTGCATGGAGAGCAGCCTCGGCGGTGGCAACCTGATGGGGATCCTCGTACAGCCGAGCCATGGACTGAAAGAAAATAATGAGGTTGGTGGTTTCAGGAGCCTTTTGTTCCAGCAGCCAGTGAGCCCAAGCTTGTATCTCATCGCGTAGTAGCGAGATGACCAGTCCTACTTTGGTGGCCTCTAGTGACTAGGTGCGGGGTTGCAGGAGGAAATACAACAAGCATGCATTGCGAAAAGCCTGAAACTTCCGGTGGTCCCCTGTAAACCGCTCGGGCAAAGGTACTTCGGGTTCACTAGGCAAGGTAAGCGTAGTGTGGGCATCCAGCTGGCTGGTGCTGGGAGTGGCTGGCAAAGTGAGTTCCAGGACTCGGTTTTCCAACCGGGTGTACTCTCCTTGTAAGTCCTTCACCGCTTGGGTGAGCCCGGCTAAGTGCATACTCAGATCCTCCATAGGAGAGGGCCCCTGCGCAGACTCGGACTGGCTGTCCGTTGCTGTCACGTACCTGATGGTAGAGCCTGACTTATGCAGTGGGCAACCTCTCTTACGGCCCTGGTTCCAGAACCCCTGGTAGACCAGACAGGGAGCGCTGGAGCACAGGGGAGCACGAGGGCTGGATTTGACAGAGGTGATGGTAAGATGTCTTCCAGAAGTCTGTGCTAGACTGAAGAGTAGTGATGCAGGCCGGGTCAATAACATGCGGGCAAAGCAGTACAGGAGGAGCAGGCAATCGGATGGTCGGGTACAGGCAGGGTCGTTAACAGGCAGGCAGGTTGAGGTACACAGGGGTCAGACAGAAGAGTGGTCGTAGGCAATCCAGGGGTTGGTGCAGGCAGAGTTCAAGCAAATACGGGTTCAGGCAGGGTCACAGGTAACAGGAAGCTCGGAACGGATCACTAAGAAACACGGTAATGCTGTAGAACGGACAGCACCGATTGCAAGGTGCTGTCAGCTAAAATGGCCGTCTGAGGACCGTGCCAGCGCACATGCACGTGCACACACACTCACACGTGCGCACATGCGCGTGCACGCATGGGCGCACGCACATGGGCGCAAACGCTACGTGCTAAAACGCATGGGTCTCCGGGCCCAAATTTCAGAGGCGGAAGTGGTCTCCTGACAAGGACACTTGACACATGTTCCATGCTTAGCACACATCCTGAATTTGGTGCTGCAGCGTTTCTTGACCAAGTACCCAGGCTTACCAGATATTCTGAGGCAGGCCAGAAAAGTCTGTGGTCATTTCATACAATGCTAGTGCTTGGCTGGCTGACATTCAAAAGGAATTCAACCTGCACACCAACCGCCTCATTTGTGACATGCTCACCAGGTGGAACTCAACATTGGCAATGCTGCAGTGGCTGCACACATAGCAGAGGGCCATCAATGAGTACCTGTGTGAGTATGGTACCAGGACAGGCTCAGGGAAGCTTGGCTTCTTTTCCCTACACCAGTGGCTACCGATCAAGGATGCATGCACTGTCTTGTCATTATTTGAGGAGACCTCAAATATGGTAAGCAGCAACAATGCATGTATCCTTCTAGTCTTCCTGTTGGAGCACACGCTTCATGGAATCATGGACAGGGCACTTGAGGCACAACAGCGGGAGGAAGAGTAGGACTTCCTTTCCTCTCCCTTTATGCAGATAGCATTCCTGCAGGCCGCCAAACACACAGGAAGAAAAGGAGGAGGAATGTGTCAGCATGGATGTAGAGGATAACACACAGCAGTCTTCAAGGGATGGTTTTCAGTCCCCAGAAACACAAGGAGTTGTACATGGCTGGGAAGAGGTAGTTCTTGACAATTTATCCTTAGTAACCCAGAGGATTATCATGCCTCTGCAAACTTACGCTGCATGGGCTCCCTGATTCTGCAAAGCCTGCAAAAGGACCCTAGGTTTCGGGGTATCAAGGAGAGTGATCATTACTGGCTGGCATCCCTTCTTGATCCACATTACAAGGGTTAGGTTGCAGAGCTCATTCTGCCTTCACAGAGGGAGCAGAGGATGAAATATCTTCAGGGCGCCTTGAAGAAAAGTTTGTGTAACGCCTTTCCAGACCCTGAGAGGTTACCATTTCCTGGTGCTGGACAACGTGTTTCTGAGGCTTCGTTTGGTGAGAGGAAGAGCGGTGGAGAAAGTGGCCAGCTGACCCATGCCTTTAAACAATTCTTCAGTCCTCAGCACCAAGGGCTGATAGGTTCATGCAGCCATCGGCAGCATCTGCATTATATGGTGCAGGAATATCTAGGGGCAAAAGGAGACTTGGAGACCTTTCCAACAGAGCATATACTGTGTTACTGGGTCTTGAGGATGGACCACTGGCCAGTACATGCTCTATATGCAATCGAGCCACTGACCTGTCCTGTATCCAGTTTTCTGAATGAACATGCTGCTGCAGGGTTTGTAGCGGATCAAAGAGTGCTCCTGCCCACAGACTCTGTTGATAGGCTCACTTTTATAAAAATGAATCAGCAGCTATCAAGCCCCTGATGCTGATGTAACTGATTGAATTTGCTAGGGATCTGGGATCCCTTGAAGAATGCCTATGCTGCCTAAGTGCCTATCCTATTCCTGAATCTTGATGATGCTAGCTTCCAACAATATTTTTGGTTTAGGGCACCACCATCACCCAAGGCTCAATTTTTCTGCACCTGTTTAACAGGGGTATGTAATTTCAAATTTTAAAATAATTTATAACAGCAGGGCCCGTTTCTGTGCCCAAGAAGAGTAACTGTGAGGGGTTACAGTGTTCTGGCACCATCAACAACTAAGGCCCAATTTTTCTGCACCTGTTTGACTGAAGCATGTAATTACAATGTTTTACTAATTGTTTACAGCAGGGCCTGTTCCTGCACCCAGCAAAAGTAACTGTGAGGGGTTACAGTTTCGGGCACCACCAACACCTAAGGCCCAATTTTTCTGCACCTGTTTGACTGGTGCAAGTAATTACAATTTTATATATAGGAGGGCACCAGGACTTAGGAACATGGTAGCAAAAAATGTCCCAAACCCCCAACTAGACCCCCTACTTTTTTGGATCATCAGGGGTTTTACAGATATAAAAAATGCAAAGCTTGTAAAACATCTAGAGACAAGACCAGGGATACGACAAAATTTTCCTCACGGGTGATGAGTTAGAGATCAAAAAATTAATTACCTGTGATTCCAGGTTTGTCAGTTACCTCTTAATGTGCCCATGCAATTATCAGTATGTGGGCAAGACCACCAGGGCTCTATCTAAAATGGTTGGGGAGCATGTGGATAATATCAAAAAGGGATATAAATTCCACAGCGTCTCCAACCACTTTAGAATAGCCCACAATGGAGACCCTACTTTATGCATATTTTGGGGCATAGATAGAGTTCAACTGCATTGGAGGGGTACTGATATGGTAAAGGTGGTTTCACAAATGGAAACACGCTGGATCCATAAATTACGTAGTTTACAACCTTTGGGATTGAATAAAGACATTGATCTTCAATGCTTTTTAACTGATTTTTAATTTTTTTTTTTCTTTTTACATACAGGTCTCAATATTTTTAGACACTGTTTCAGACCTTTGTACATGTCCAATAAGTTGATGTTCAATTTTAACTTAACTTATAAAAAATTATTTCACCAAATGCAACTAATATCAATACTGGGAATGTTGCTTTTGCAACCCTATCCAATATTGACCACTAGGTGAAGCAATTCCTCCTTATTGGCGCAATGATTCCTCTTAGAGGCATATGAGGGTATCAATAGGTCATATTTAAAGCCCTTTTAAGTGTTTGTACTATTGAAATATTGGATTTGTGTATTTTAATTGTTTTTGCTATGAGTCCCATGTAAAGAGAACTGGAATGCTATATGGTTACTGGGAGAGAACAGCATGAACTATCGCTTCACATTATAGCATTATACACGTCATACTTGTCCCGTTCCTCCATTTTGGAGGAGCCGACCAATAGACAAGCACCGTTCCCTAGATATAAACTACGGTACCTGGAATTAGAATGATGTCACTTCCTGAAGACGCCGTGATGGCAAAACATACGCTGGAGATGTTAGACCCCACAAATTTTGGGTCCTGTGATTTGCCCTATCGCTGATATTATTATATTATTATTATACAGTATTTATATAGTGCCGACAGTTTGCGCAGTGCTTTAAAATATTAGGGCAGACAGTACAATACAATACAATTCAATACAGGAGAAATCAGAGGGCCCTGCTCGGTAGAGCTTACAATCTAGGAGGGAGGATTAAATGATACGAGAGGGAAATAACTGTGGGGGGATGGGTTGATTGAGAATAAAAAAGTGCAGTTGTTAGGTGGCGGCAGGATAGGCTTCCCTGAAGAGAAACGTTTTCAGGGATCTCCTAAAGGTGGATAGATTTGGGGATAGTCTTACAGATTGGGGTAAGGAGTTCCAGAGGATGGGAGCGGCTCGGGAGAAGTCTTGGAGGCGAGAATGAGAGGAGGTGATGAGGGAGCTGGAGAGCAGGAGGTCTTGAGAGGAGCGAAGAGGACGATTAGGTTGGTATTTTGAGACTAGGTTGGTGATGTAGCTGGGAGCAGAGTTGTGGATGGCTTTGTAGCTCATGGTTAGTATTTTGAACTTAATTGGTTGGGCGAGTGGCAGCAAATGGAGGGATTGGCAGAGAGGGGTGGCAGACACTGAACGGTTTGTAAGGTGGATGAGTCTGGCAGCGGCATTCATGATGGACTGGAGGGGGGATAGTCTATTTAAAGGTAGGCCAGTCAGGAGGGAGTTGCAGTAGTCGAGGCTAGAGATGACCAGGGAGTGAATCAGGAGCTTTGTGGTTTCATTGGTTAGGAAGGGACGTATTTTAGAGATGTTGCGGAGATTGAGGCAGCAAGCCTTAGAAAGTGATTGGATGTGTGGCCAAAAGGAGAGTTCAAAATCCAGGATAACACCAAGCACCCTAACATATGGGGATGGGTGGATGGTTGTGCCATTGCTCTTGACAGAGAAGTCAGGGGAAATGGCATTTGGGGGAGAAAATATTATGAGTTCGGTTTTGGACAGGTTGAGTTTGAGGAAGTGGTGGGACATCCAGGCAGATATGTCTGTTAATAAGTTAGTGATGCGTGAGTTGGGGGTGGAGAGGTAGATTTGGGTATCGTCGGTGTAGAAATGATATTGAAAGCCATGGGAGGAGGTGTAGACTGAAAATAAGAGAGGTCAAAGAACAGAACCTTGGGGGACCCCGACAGAGAAAGGAAGAGTAGAGGAGGAGGTAGAATTGTACATGACACTGAAGGTGCGATGGGATAGGTAGGACGAGAGCCACTGAAGAGCACAGTCACGGAGACCGAGGGAGTAAAGTTTTTTGAGGAGGAGGGGGTGGTCGACAGTATCAAAGGCAGCCGAAAGGTCCAGGAGTAGGAATACAGAATAGTGTCCATTGGTTTTAGCGGTTAGTAGGTCATTTGTGAGTTTAAGAAGGGCAGTTTCTGTGGAGTGTTGAGGACGGAATCCAGATTGGAGGGGGTCAAGAAGGTTATTCTTAACAAGGTGGTCACTCAGTTGGTTGTAGACCAGACGTTCGAGGATTTTGGAGGAAAATGGGAGCAAGGAGATAGGGCGTAGATTGTTAAGATCGGTAGGGTCCAGGGATGGTTTTTTGAGTATGGGGGTGACCAATGCATGTTTTAGAGCATTGGGGAAGATGCCAGAATAGAGGGAGAGATTAAAGATGTGAGTTAGAGAGTGCAGGATAGAGTCAGAGGGTGAGTGTAGTATTTTAGAGGGAATAGGGTCCAATGGACAGGTGGTTAGGTGGGCGTTGGAAAGGAGTTTAGCAACCTCGTTTATAGTAGTAGGTTTGAACAAGGATAGTGTAGATTGTGCTTGTTGACATGGGGTGTTAACTGGAGAAGATGCCTGTAGAGTGGAGATTTCATCACGAATTGTATCAATCTTGCTTTTGAAGTGGTTAGCAACCTCTTGGGCAGTGAGTGTGTTAGTGGGCGGAAGTGGGGGGGGACGCAGTAGGGAGTTGAAGGTAGAGAAGAGTTGACGGGGACTGGATGAGAAGGTGTTAATAAGAGTTGTAAAATTGGTCTGCTTGGCAGTGTGGAGGCCAGAATTGTATTTATGGAGGGCAGATTTGTATTGGTTGAAGTCTTTGAGAGACTTTGTCTTGTGCCACCGACACTCAAGGGTGCGGCTACGCTTTTTGAGGTTTCTGGTGTCGTCTGTTTGCCAGGGTTTTAGGGGTCGAGGCCTGATTTTGTGTGTGGTAAGGGGAGCTAGCTTGTCCAGAGTGGAGGACAGGGATTTATTGTAGATGGTAGTGGCTTGATTGGGGCAGGACAGGGGTGAGATTTTTTCATAGAGGTGGTCAGTAGCAGAATAGAGAAGAGAAGTGTTGAGTTGGCGAAGGTTTCTACGGGTGACGGTTTGGTTATTGGAGGGAAAGGTGGTGCAAGACAGGGAGAGAGAGAAACTAATAAGGTGGTGGTCGGAGAGGGGAAAAGGATTGTTGGAGAAGTTGCATGGAGTGCATAGATAGGAGAAGACAAGGTCGAGGGTGTTTCCATCAGTGTGAGTAGGAGCCTTTACCCATTGCTTCAGGTCAAATGAGGAAGTTAGACTAAGAAGTTTAGAGGTAGTGTTAGTGTTAACTGGGATGTTAAAGTCGCCAAGAAGTATAGTGGGAATTTCAGAAGAGAGAAAGTAGGGTAGCCAGGCAGAAAATTCATCAAGGAAAGCTGACAGTGGTCCAGGAGGCCGATAGATCACAGCAATTCTTAGGGAGGTTGGAGAGAATAGACGTATACAGTGGGCTTCAAATGATGAGAGTGACAGAGAGGGAGGAGAGTGAATAACCTGGAAGGTGCTCTGTGGGGACAGGAGGAATCCTACTCCACCTCCCTTGCGTCCATTAGGCCTAGGGGAGTGAGTCCAGAGAAGGCCACCGTGGGAGAGGGAAGCAGGAGAAGGAGATTCGCATTCATGGAGCCAGGTTTCAGTGATCGCAAAAGATTAAAGGAATTAGTGACAAATAGTTAGTGAACAGCAGTGAGCTTGTTGCAGACAGAGCGGGCGTTCCAGAGGGCACAGGAGAAGGGGAGGCTGGTTTTGGGAAGAAGAGGAATGGAGATTAAATTGCGTAGATTGCGACTACTGCCAGAGGGTGTGGGGTGGTGGTGATGGGCATGTTGGGTGTTAAATGAGGGGGGCCCAGGATTTGGGGAAATATCACCAGAGGCTAGGAGAAGCAGAAGAGAAAGGGAAGTATTATGGGAATATGATTTATATGAGGGGACATGATTGAGTTTCCTGGTTTTGTTAGCATGTGGGCTAAGAGTTATAAAGAGGTAATGAGCGCAGTAATAGGGAGAGGGGAGAAGTGAGGATGATATGTACAGATTGTGGGGTGGGGAAGGGGGTGAAGAAAAGATAGTTTAAGGAGAGAGGCTGCTATTGTGAGAAGGAGAGGTAAGGAATGCATGTTTCAGAGAGGAATGTGAGAGGTTTAGAAAATGAGGTTACCTGTAGTCTGATGTTATGTAAAATAGTTTGTTGTTAGAGTGCACTTTGTGCAAATCGCTGAAGTGCAAGCGCGGAAGTGCCCACTTATTTAAAGAACCCCACTTTTTTGGAAGAACCCCTCTGCAACGTCTAACCCCCTGCAAAACGATTCTAAACGAGGCTTGGAGCACACGCGAGAGCCGGGGACAGCTGATCGTTACACATCTAGCTGCTTGCTGATTACACCTAGTACCAGGAGTCAAGCACAAGAAAATGTGAGCTTGTACTTTTTATTCTTTGGATCTGATTTTTAATGAATAAACATACTACACTATGACAAATACTATCACTTATTACATTAAATTAGAAGAAAACCTTGCATGGTGTTGGGTTCACTTTGCATGGACTTTTTGTTTACTAATACATGATATATGTAGCGGTACCCCCGAAGGAGCCGCTGATTTATATGACCCGGGCCTTTCTCTGATTATCCTGCAGCCAGTCACAATGGATTTTCACTGCACACACAAAATCCTGCTCGTTATTCCAATGATCAGTCTAGGGGATGAGTTTTGATGCTTTATTGCAGAACTTGGATAGGAGAAGGGAATGGATGGGATACTCCAAGATAACTGTGCCCATGCGAGGACAACTTCTCCCTATCTCTATACAGCAGACTGTCAGTGGCATTACATAGCAAACTGATCTCAGTGATGCAGGTAGCAGACTGATCCCAACGAAGCAGTAGTAAGCTGATCCCTTTACCGGTCTGTACTCACACCATGTCCCGGGACAGCCTTCTGGACAGGCCTCAAGCCTAGCAGCCAGGAGCTGAACACACAACTCCACCTCTTAGGTCTGGGTGGGCAGGAACTCCTGACCTTGAGCCCATGTGCTCCTTTTTATATGAATGTGTTCACCCAAAATGCAGTGGGGCACATCCCCTGCTAATTGGTCAGAACGACATCCACATACACCTGCTGTCACTGGCTGGGTTTTCCTCCCACTGTCCAATAGGAACCCATACTACTGGACAGTGTAAAACTTTCCAGAGCACATGAATCAGCACCAGAGCACACTGAGCAGACCTTACTCAAATCAAGGCTCTCTGATAAGCAGACAGCATCTAAATTTACCTATCCGCTCTCCTGTTAAGCAGAGGAAGCCAAAAACGATATACACTCATTAACAACCAAACTAGGAGGGCGCTACACTCACCCCCCGCCAAAAATGAGCCATGTCCTCATTAGCTCTGGGCAGCCGCCCCTACAAAAATCAATCAAAAGGCTAAATGGAGTATCCCATATTTTGGACAGGGGGAAAAGGGGAAATAACAAACGAACAGGGCCATGGGGCATAACGCATATGTGGTCAGTAGGTACAAATATTTCTGTTGTGCAAAATATTTCACATTTAAGGCAAGACTCTACCAAATGCACTTTGTTAGTGCACCCCCCGCCAAACATAAAAATTGGTGGAGGGGGTAAATGTAACCAATACATCCTGACTGACTATTGCTATGTATTAGTATAATCATATATATACACGGTGCAATGCCTAAACAGAGGCCTGAAGATTCCCTACATTCCTGCAAAGAAAGAGAACATACTCAAGCAAGAAATTTATGTACATCCTGAGTAATTATTGGTGGGAACATCCTCTCCTCAGAGGCGATCTCCCCACTGGCATGCAGCATGCATTCACCGCTAACATTCTCGTAGAGGCATCTTTATGGATCCTGCCCCCTAAGGGCAACTCTTGACACGTTGTCTCCTTGTGGATCTGAAATGATAAGACAAACAACATCCTACCAATCTACCAAGCTAAACATGTTTCAAAGTAGTGTTGAACTTTCAAGCAAAGTAAGGCAATAGAACAAAGACCCAATGGGAACCTGGGTTATGAGGTTCTTTGACGTCAGCAGTTTATTAGTAGAACAACTGAAGGAGCTTGCAACAGAGGAAGTCTTTCCTTCGGCACATCACTTATAGAACACAGAAGGAGCTCACAACAGAGGAAGTGAAAGGAAACAGCCGTTGCCCCTGGAATGCCTGTGCACTGTCGCACGTAGCGCTCGTGCGCCTGTGCGTGTCTGTGCGCTCGTGCGGACAAGTATGTGCCGGCATTGGTGCCAAAATGGCTCATTTAAGCAGACAGCACCCTGCAACCAGTGCTGTCTGTTCTACAGTGTTCCTGTATCCTGCTACCCCAGCATTTACTCTTGAGAGATTTCCTGTACCTGTGACCCTGGCTTTCTTTGGACTTTGTTTGCTTTCTGCCTGCACTGACCCCGGACTGTCTATGACTACTCTTCTGCCTGCTCCCTTGTACCTCTGCTGCCCGCATGTTGCCGACCCTGCTTGTACCCGACTTTCTGCCTGCCTGACCCATCTGTACCGCACTGCCAGCCTGTTACCGACCCGACCTGCATCACCATTCTTCTGTCTGCACGAGTCTTCAGTGGACCTTCACCGACCACCAGTGACTAAGTCGAGCCCTCGTGCCCCCCTGTGCTCCAGAGCTCCATGTCTACACTACCAGGGGTTCTCGAACCAGGGTCGTAAGAGAGGTTGTCCCCTGCATAAGTCGGACTTGACCACCAGGTACGTGACAGGAAGTCTTTCCTTCAACACATTACTTATAGAGGTACTGAGCAACTGCCCTTTGACATGACAGCAGCTCTTGAACTTGGCGTTGCATCAAAGTGGCCAACTGGCCCAACAGATCTTCACAAAGTGTCTCTCTGAAGAACTCTTCGCACAGTGTCCATTTGAAGAAGTCTTCGCAAAGTGTCCATTTAAAGTAGGAGAAGTCCTCTTTGGCAGAAGTCCCTTTCCCCTAGTTGTAGGACAAATCCCAGATACCCCCTTCTTTGTTTTGCAGGGATAGAAGGGAACGGGGATTGGGAATTGGGAGATTGTCCCCAGCAACAATAGCAACGGAACGGACTACTGCAACTGGTCACTCTTTCAAACAGGACATCCTCGTGACTTGAACGCTTTTCCTGGGGACAAACAGGAACACTGGAACATGGTTCAATAGTACAAGTCTGGATAGGGGATTTGAACCATATTTCCATCAGGACCCCAAATGTTACAAGACCACTCAATGTCTTTCTTCTTGGGCCGTTTAACTACCACCTTGTCAATGTGGACGGATCTCCCAAGACTCCAGTTCTCTTTAACGGCAAGGAATACTTTCCAAAGCGAGGGTTTTACCTGGTTGCGGTAGGGCTTTGGAACGGACATAAAGTCCTATACTGCTTCATCACACCACATATCACGTTTTGCTTCTATCTCCTCCATAATCTCCTGGGGAGCATAGGGGTAATCGTACTCTAAGGCACAAGTCTCTGCAAACGGGAGAATTTAGGCAAACACTGTCTATCACCTTTTCCAGCTGGGGCATAAATGGTTATTTCCTTTTTGATGAGGAGGGTATAGGCCTCATTTTGTGCTCGAGCCTGAGCATAAGTGCGAGAAGGGGACAGATCAGGGGCTCTGTTGGCATAGGTTTCACAAAACCCCAAGTTCCTGGCACACTGAATAAGGATGTATTATTTTTCACGATTTCCATCCTGTTGCTCAAAACACAAAGATCCTTCTTTCTCCAAAGCCTCAAGGTCCCACTATGTGCCCACTTCTGATCCCCAGTCAGCTATCCCCTCCTCTATAGACCCATAACGGCATATGAAGCTGCTGGATCCCACATCGATAATCCCCGGTCTTTCATCGCTTGAAAGACTGGTGGACTCTGACCCCTGGATTGTATGGGTCCCCTCTGTAGCTTTTAGAGCTCAAAAGTGGGTTGCGGGGACGGCTACTGATAGCATTGGGTGCTGCATTTTATGCCCTGTCCTCGTTGGCTCTGTGCTTTTCACCATAGATATACAGGTCTCCTGGGTTTGGCAAACAGTGGTATGGGTGTAAACCACCGCTCCCGGTCCCCCTGGCACCCTCAGAGCACGTCGGTCTCCCCCAGAAGTGGTCAGGACTATAGGTGTAGGTATTTCCATGGTGAAGCCTGTCTCCCAAGTAACTTGTAGGACCCTTGGTTGACAGTCACTAGGCTCTAACTGCAGCAGCATCTCCCCGCAATGGCCGCACTGACCCCAGGCAGGTAGTCTCACCGTCACCCGTCGGCATCTGCCACATACCAGACCGATGTATTCTTTATCTTCAGTACTGTATGGCGCCAGACTCCTACGGGGCGCCAATCTCATTCCGGTGTGGGTCAGTGTACGGCTCTGCCACCCAGTCAGTCTCCCTGGCTCTTCGTCACGTGTAGTAACTCCGGTCTCCGCCATCTTGCTACTCTGCACACGCGGCTTCCTCTCAGCTACACCTGGAGGTGGAAGTGATGTCACTGCTCTTCTCACCCCGGATTTGCCGCTGCAAATTAACCTTTTCACTGCTCTCACCCAACCACCATCCGGCATTAACAGGCGCTACTGTGAAGCAGACAGCGTCTAGCACATCAGACACACAGGCAGCACTCTCTCTCAGTATGGCAGTATGGTTGCACTAATCACTGTAGAGCAGACATTAGTATAACACACTTTCTCTTCAATTGCGGTCCCACAATCCACACGGCAAGACATAGCAACTTCTCAAACACTTTATCCAGCCGTTGCTAGTGACATCCACTGCTGCGATAATTCAGGGGATATATCCCAGACTGAAGAGCCCCCACGTGTCGTGGTACTCCCGAAGGAGCTGCTGATTTAAATGACCTGGGCCTCCCTCTAATTGTCCTGCAGCCAGTCACAATGGATTTTCACACTGTCAGGTGCACACACACAATCCTGCTCATTATTCCAATGACCAGTCTAGGGGATGAATTTTAATGCTTTATTGCAGAACTTGGATAGGAGAAGGGAATGGATGGGATACTCCAAGATAACTGACTCCAAGCGAGGACAACTTCTCCCTATCTCTATACAGTAGACTGTCAATGGCATTATGTAGCAAACTGATCTCAGTGATGCAGGTAGCAGACTGATCCCAGAGAAGCAGTAGTAAGCTGATCCCAGTGACACACTTAACAAGCTGATCCCAATGAAACAAGTCCCTTTTTAAGCAGTAAGGACAGGCCGGACTTTGTCTCTTCAAGACACTCGCCAGTGTCTCCTTTTCTGGCTCTGTGTAGCAGACTACCAATGGCAATTAATGGCAGGCTGATCTCAGTGAATCAGGTCCCTTTTCAAGCAGAAGAGGATAGGCTGGACTCTGTTTCTTCAAGACACTCGCCAGTGTCTCCTTTCTACCTCACACACCCAGTTAGCTGATTATGAGGAGCAGGAGGGGAATTTTGGCAACTCAGTCTCAGGGATCCCTTTTACGGGTCTGTACTCACACCAGGTCCCGGGCCAGCCGGTAGCCTCCTTCCAACTTCCAAGCAACACTTTGCCACTGTGATACCAGACAGGATCCAAGGATGTCCCCCTCTGTAAGTTTTAAAGGAACTCTGGGCTGTGGCTTCAGAAACTCCAGCTAGGACTTGACCAGGCCCAGCATCTGGCATCCTCCTGGATAGGCCTCAAGCCTAGCAGCCAGGAGCTGAACACACACCTCCACCTCTTAGGTCTGGGTGGGCAGGAACTCCGGACCTTGAGCCCATGTGCTCCTTTTTATATGAATGTGTTCACCCAAAATGCAGTGGGGCACATCCCCTGCTAATTGGTCAAAACTACATCCACATACACCTGCTGTCACTGGCTGGGTTTTCCTCCGACTGTCCAACAGGAACCCATATTACTGGACAGTGTAAAACTTTCCAGACCACATGAATCAGCACCAGAGCACACTGAGCAGACTTTACTCAAATCAAGGCTCTCTGATAAGCAGACAGCATCTAAATCTACCTATCCGCTCTCCTGTTTAGAGAAAGCCAAAAACTTGGAGACAAGGTGCTTTGGGGTGGGGGGGGGAACGCAGAGCCCCCCTGCCCCAAAGCACTCACCCTCCCATTTAGAGGGCAGACATGTGGCCTGGTATGGTTCAGGAGGGGGAGTGCTCGCTTGTCCCCCCTATCCTGCCCTGCCAGGCTGCATGCTTGGATAAGGGTCTGGTATGGATTCTGGGGGGGGGGGGGGACCTCACGTCAATTTTTTTTTAAATTTTGGTGTGAAGTTCTCCCTAAGATCCATACCAGACCACAAGGGCCTGGTATGGGGGGGATCGCACACAGTTTTTTACATTGATTTTTTATTTATATTGCCGGGAGCCGGCAATACATTACAACCGTGAGCAAGTTTAACCACTTCAGCCCCAGAAAGATTTCACACTTTAGGACCAGAGCACTTTTTGCGATTCTGCACTGCGTCGCTTTAACTGACAATTGCGCGGTCGTGCGACATTGTACCCAAACGAAATGTGCGTCCTTTTTTTCCCACAAATAGAGCTTTCTTTTGGTGGTATTTGATCACCTCTGCGTCATTTCTGATCGCCGCTATAAACAAAAGAAGAGCGATAATTTTGCAAACAAACCCAAATTTCTTACTTTTTGCTAAAATACAAATCCAAAAAAAATATATAAAAAAACATTTTTTTCCATCGGTTTTGGCCGATTTATATTCTTCCTC
>BLSH010440097.1:2064260-2074627 GCA_018402905.1 Glandirana rugosa
GGTGTTCTGCCCATCCCTAATCAGGACACTGATAATCAGTACCCTGATCAACAGTGTGAAGAATGTACTCACTGTGCCCTGTCAGCCTTACCAGTTATTGGCTCCCCTAACTCGGCAAGTCTGTTTACATGTGACCAGCTGTGATTACAGTTGATCACATGGTAAAGGGCTGCTGTGATTGGCCCTTTACTATGATCTGTGATCAGCTGTGTCCAAAGGACAAGGAGGGGAGTGGGGAAACTTACCTTCCTCGCTACTGGGGAAATCGCACAGGTGGCTGGTGCTGGTTGCAACACACAACTGAAAAATAGCTGTACATTGGTGTGTCTCAGACAGCTGCTCACTCACCGCCTGGCTACCAATCAGGAACAATATAAGTAAGAATGCAGTCGGCTGAGGCATCGAACCCAGCATACTCGGGACTAATTTCTGCTCCCCTCCCCTTAAATGTTGTACCTGGGGTGACCGAACTGGCTGCCCCTCCACGTTACACCACTGCAATCACATGCGATATCATGAATATAAATTTTAGTACTAAGAGCTTATTTCCCACACAACCTTTAATCATACCCATTTCTGTGACTGGCTTGTATTTCCCAAGATAGGAAAATATCGAATTAAACGTTGTATATTTTAGGTATGACCATATCGTGAAATAATAGAGAAACAAAATTTAAAAGATAAAGAGTTTTGTATTTAAAATATGTATAATCGACATAAATAATCTTACATTTATCATTATAATGATAGTATATAGTCAATAGGAACATTTGTATTCTTTTCTCGATCTTTATTGAACTGTGAGCAAACAGTTAAATTCACATTTGAAATACATATGTGTGAAGTATATTATCTGTCTAAAGACATATTTTTCTACTACAAATTTTGTGATCCTGTGACTAGAGTTGCCACCTCATCCCTTTAAACCCGAACACATATGAAGTACACAAGTTCTGAGGCTAATTTAATGCAGATGAGGCACCAAATGAGTTTAATTACCACCTTAATCAGCCACAGAACAACTTGTGTAATTAATATGTGTTCGGGTTTAAAGGGATGAGGTGGCAACTCTACCTGGGACCCCTGCTGCATAATGTGGCCTGGTCCCTGCTCTGCAGTTCAGTAATACAGCTTGGTCACTGGCACCTCTGCTCATGATTGGGTAATGAAGGAGCTGCAGCTCACTAACGAGTTCCTCCCTGTACCCTCTTCTCCTATCAGCACACTTCCAGTGTTAGATTGTCAGCACTGTGTGATGCAATGTAAGTGGCTTACAATGCTCTCCTTTCCTTTCTCGGCCCAACTGTGCACAGGATTGCAGAAGACTAATATAGAGCTAGACTGAGATACTATTTAAAATATATGTCATTATTTTAATAAATACATAACTGTATTAAAAGGTGTCTTTTATATCTACTTACAGTTCTGCTTTAAACAGAACTCCAGCCAACAAAATGAAAATGAATAGCTCATTAAAACATAAATAAAATTACCAACTTCTGCTCCAGTATGCACCTTCAGTGCAGAGATTTCTCTGCTTTACTTTTTCTGCCGCTAGATCTCTTCAGTGTGATGACCAGCATCATTCAACTCACTACCTTTGAGTCCAGGTTGTCCTGGAAGCGCTCCAACCTGTTACTGGACAGTGAAAGGAGAAGCAGCGCAGTGATGATCTCATCTCTCTGTCACTCTGTTTTCTTTTTACTATTAACAAGTTTCTGGTCATCACTTGAACTGATTAGCTGCTAGTACTGCTTCTTGCTCTCTCACTCCATCTTTGCAATACAAGCCCTGCTTGTACATGTACCACTGCTTGTCTATGCTGCTTGCATTTAAAAAATACATTTAATGATGTGTTAATGATTACATATCTGCAGATTTGTGCCTTTTATATCTGCATAGAGTTCAGCTTTAAAGTCTAATTCCAGGATTCTTGTCACGTTATATACAGTAGTTTGTTTGCATCAAGCTGGTCCATACAAGCTACAGTATCTGCTTCACTAACAGATACCTCCTGCTGTATTAATAGTACATACCTCCCAACTACATACCGTTTATACAGCACTCCCAACTCGTGCATCTTTTAGTGAAGTTGTTTTTTTTTTTTTTAACCAAACCATTTAAAGTCACAAGAAACCTTGAGTTAAGCTGGTCATAAATGGATCAAATTTTGGTCCATGTCTAGCTGCTTCCGCTTGACAGAGGTTGATCTATGATCAACTTCTGTTGAACAGGCTTGTTGGAAATGTTTTCTCAATGTATTCTGACTGTGGGAAGTCGCTGCTGGCAGAATACAATGCCTCAGCGGAGAGGAATCCTTTCTCCGCCTCGGCTGTGTGGATGGAGGAATCCATTTGTTTTTTGTTTTTTTTTCAGCACACAAGCTGAGCTAAAAAAAGCTATATTAATATGGCTTATTTTTACACATACATCTATCTAGGTGTCATACCAGTTCCTTCTCATCTTCAGCAAACACTGAAGATATGCATAGAAACCTAATATGTACACATATACTTGGGTCCTCTTCACAATAAAACACTTCTAAGTTGGGAACTGCATTATACATTTCTGCTTGCCATGGTGTCTGCACATTTTACATTTTGGATAATGAAATGCATTCAGTAACTAAGAGCAGAGGCTTAGACTTTTTCCCAGTGCATGGCAGTAGCTGCACTACAGGAGGATTGGGGAGTGTAGAAGCCCCCCAGAAAAGTGGTTACAGAAAGGACCATGCCGCTTGAACAGGGATATTGGTATAAAAGTTTAATTTTTATTGCACTTAGAAAAATTATGTCAATATCAGAAAATCAAAGCTAGAAAAACATGTTCCCACCACCTACACCTCGGCTAAAAATAAAAAGACGTCTTGATGTATAGCAGCTGCATCATGCATCACATCCCATGCATACTAATGTCACAGACTGAATCTGGGGATATCCCAGTGTCATCAGTGGAAAGACAGGTCCTGTAGCTCAGGACCAAAGGTCTTATAGTATACAGGGAGCCTGGGTCTGCCTACTGTCACTGTAGCAGGTCCCTACAATTACAATTCATCTGTGGATATTGATAACACCACTGTAGAGAAATAGTTAGGAAACTGTGTAGTTTCCTGTATGGCAAGTATGAAGAAAATAATCATGTGCATCTTTGAAAGCAAGGGATCACATGGTCCATCAATGAATAACACTTGTCCCATGAGTAGGGTGACCAGACGTCCCGGGTTTCAGGAGACAGTCCCCAGATTGAGGACACTGTCCCTGGACCAAATCTGTCCCCGGTTTTGTCCCTTGATTGGATTTGAGCAGGGGCTCAAGCTATTTCAAAGACAGTCAGTGCAGACTTAAAAAAAAATCTGTATTACACATCCCCACTCTGCTTCTCCTACTAGCTTGGGGGGGGGGGGGGGGGTGTAATTCCCGCTCGCATGTTCTTCTGCCTTGGCTCAAGTCCTGGCCAGCCGCCTGCCTATCTTCTTGCCTTCCCTAGCGGAGTAATCTTCCTCTGCTCAGTTACCCTCCCCACCCAGTAGTAATCGGGGCCCGAAGAAAGGCTGTGAGGCGGGCAGTGGTGGTGACAGGCAGAGAAAGGCAGCTGAGCTCAGCTTTTAGTGTCCAGCAGCAGGCACAGAGGGGAAGCGTGGCCAATCGTGATGCTGTCAGTGCCTTCAAGGCTTCAACACCGGTGTGCTTTGGGGGTGTCTGTGAATACATTGCACTGTGTCTGTCTCTCTGGCATAATAGATGGTATCATAACTCACAGGCAGCAGGCACTCATCATGGCTCTGGCTGGCATTGCACTGCCACAGTGTGTCACATGACATGGCTGCAGGGACAGTAAAAGCAACCTCCCCCACAGTGAGAAAACACTGGTTAGGCACACATTTAACCATTTGATTGCCCTAGATGTTAACCCCATCCCAGCCAGTGTCATTAGTACAGTGACAGTGTATATTTTTAGCACTGATCACTTTATTAGTGTCACTGGTTCCCACAAAGTGTCACTTACTGTCCGATTTGTCCGCCGCAATATCACAGTCCCGCTATAAGTCGCTGATTGACGCCATTACTAGTAAAAATAAAATATGTCCCCGGATTTCATTTGAAAAATCTGGTCACCTTAGCCATGGGCCCTTGTAAAGGAGTGAGTCAAGCAAAACTTGCACTGGTAAATCAGATAGTCTTCCCATCACTGTTCAGATAAAGTTATTAAATGCCTGATCCATGTAGAAGGTAGGTGTTACACAGTAATGAATGGTAAGACAATTTGCATAAAGGACCGCTCGGTTCGCTCACCAGACTGTCTTGCAGGCAGCTGATTGCAGATCAATCCCGGGTGATTGAAAGTCCACACTCCCCGTTGGAGGCTGGTTTGGGGAAGATCCAGACTGCGACCCTCACTGTGGGTCACAAGGACCTGTCTTTCCACTGATGGCACTGGGATATCCCCTGATTCACTCTGTGACATCAATATGCATGGGATGTGATGTGTGGTGCAGCTGCTATGCATCAAGACAACGTTGTCTTTTTAATTTTAGCCGTGGTATAGGTGGTGGGAACATGTTTTTCTAGCTTTGATTTTCCATTATTGACATAATTTGTGAAATAAAATGTAAACTTTTATACCAATATCCCTGTTCAAGCTGCACGTTCCTTTATGTAACCACTTTACTGGGGGGCTTCTGCACTCCCCAATCCTCCTGTGGAGATATGCTTTTTGGGCTACCTAGGCTGCACCGATACTGGTGAGACAGCAAAACATTGGGAGCAGTGCAGCATCCTATATGGATAAGTACGGTGTTTATAACCAAGTGAGTATGTGGTATTTGCTTTTCTCGCACCATATGTGTATCATAAATGTAAAAGCTTTGCAAACCCTAAATTCTACATATTAGCTCAAATGTAGGAAAGGAACAACTCAGAGTTGTAATATTTCACAGTTAAAATACAGCATGAAATTTTTAGAACTGTCAAATGACAGTGGAAATGGGAGGTGACAGATGTTCCAAGGTACACGTTGTGAGGTTGCATTAAATCTTCCACGTTGGTGGTGGATTTCTAGGACCCTTTGGTTTAGCAAATCGATTCCCAAATCCTAGAGATAGAAATAAAAACATTAAACAAACAATAAAAAACAAAATGCTCTTTTTGTGTATCTTTTAATGTAATTAAAGCCCAACTCTAGCCAAAACTTTTTTTTTGTTTTTGGATATAGTTGAAAAAAGTTAGAACCTCAGATTTTTATTGCCATCTGTTTTCCTTGTTGGTAGAGATTTACCCTTTATCCGTGATAGGGTGTAACAAAGATTATTGGACATCTCTCTGATAGGAACAGATGGAGCAATAAAAGCACCTTTATGTAGTAGAATGAGAGGAGGTTACAGTTGGCATATTTTTATTGTACTTGTGTCTTCCCGTGGTACTGACACCCGCACCCTCTCATTTCCTGTCTTGGTGTCACTGTGACAGATTATGAAAGAAGATTTCCCCACTGAGGACACAGACAATAAAAAAAAGCTGATGTTCTGTATTTTACCCAATCTATTGAAAACTTTAAAAACGTTTAATTTACTTCAGTCACCCTTTTAATCTAATGAGCACAGAAACATCTCAAACTGATGTCAAACATGCCATTGACGCAAGCCAGAGGCAGCATCGACCCAGGCATATTGACATCTGGGATTCAAATCAGAAGGTGGCAGAGGGCATGAAAACTGCAGCCCAGTCCCACCAAAACTGGCTACATTGGGCAATAGTCATCCTCATTTTATATCTTCCCAGTTTACAAGATATTCATGTGGCCTGACCTGTAGGTGTTTTTTTCAATGCCCGCATTGAAACTAATTTTTTTAAAATCTTTGTATGATGTACAGTTAAATTCAGAAGCAGTTCTGTGCTGTATCCTCAGGAAATGGAAACAAATATCTAGGTGTAATAGGCACCTGTACTGAGAGAGCATGGAGGTTACTACTTTCACATAGTGCAATATGCCATATGCATTGTTAGGGTAGATTTACTAAAACTCGAGCATTCCAAATCTGGTGCAGCTGTGCATGGTAGCCAATCAGCTTCTAACTTTTGCTTGCTCAGTTAAGCATTGGCAATAACATCTGGGAGCTGATTGGTTTCTATGCAGAGCTACTCCAGATTTTGCACTCTCCAGTTTTAGTAAATAAACCCCTATGTCTCTTTGTTTTGTACAGTACCTGATCCAAAACACATATGCAGTTCTGAATATCTGACTTCAGTCTGACCTTCTAATCAGCAGAAGGTCATTGGTTCAGAAGGCAATGAATACAGAAACAAGCAGGAAACCAGTATTTTTAGGAGGAGGCTGGCAATGGCAGCTTCTGTATTTTTCTTTTTCCATGGCTTCAAATACCATCCCTATGCTGACGACACCCAGATCTATCTCTCGGCTCCTCAACTCTGCACCTCAATCTCCTCACGCATCACAAACTTACTGAATGACATATCAGTATGGATGTCACGCCACTTCCTCAAACTCAATCTTTCTAAAACTGAGCTTGCCTCAAACTCAATCTTTCTAAAACTGAGCTTGTAATATTTCCTCCTCCCCGGTCCCCTCCTCATGACTTTACCATTGAGATCAATGGCACAACCATTGGTCCTTCCACACAAGCCAGGGTGCTGGGTGTAATCCTAGACTCTGGCCGCCTTAACCTCCGCAACATCTCCAGAATTCGCCCCTTCCTAACTAACGACACCTCAAAACAACTTATTCATTCCTTGGTTATTTCCCGCCTTGACTACTGCAACTCCCTACTCACTGGCAATCCTCCTTCAGTCTATCATGAATGCTGCTGCCAGACTTATACACCTTACTAACCGATCCATGACTGCTGCCCCGCTCTGCCAATCACTTCACTGGCTTCCCCTACCACACCGTATAAAATTCTAAGTACTAACCACAACATACAAGGCCATCCACAACAACATCTCATCTGCAGATATCGCCCAAATCGTCCTCTCCGCTCCTCCCAGGGCCTCTTGCTCTCTAGCTCCCTTGTTACCTCCTCCCATGCTTGCCTACAGGACTTCTCCAGAGCCTCTCCCATCCTCTGGAACTCCCTGCCCCAAAATGTAGTCAGGCCCCACCCTGTCCGCCTTTAGGCGATCCTTGAAAACACACTTATTCAGGGAAGCCTACCCCACCTCCACCTAAGAACTGTGCTTGAGTCACCTCTATCAGATCATCCCCTGCAGCGATTACCTTTTGTACCACCTCCCTCTCCCTTTAGATTGTAAGCTTCAGGAGCAGGGCCCTCCTATTCCTTCTGTATTGAACTGTATTGTAAGTGTACTGTGTCCCTTCTTTATTGTAAAGTGCTGCACAAACTGTTGGCGCAATATAAATCCTGTATAATAATAATAATAATAATAGTAATAACTCTTGTGGAATGATCAATCTTGAGGACTGAATTGTGCTGGCTATGCTAAACTGAAAGTGGTTGTATACTCTCATACAAAAAAAAAATATCCTGTAAGGCAAAGGCCTACCAGCTCATTATGAAATACGTACCTCAGAACGAAGATCTGACCCGGCGGCTTGGTCCCCGCAGAGGGAGCTGACATCTTCCCTCGGGGGTTTCTTCCGGGTTCGTGGCTCCGGCCACTCACAGCCCCATCACTCGCATGCATGCACGCGGGAGCTATTTTTTCCGGCAGACTTTCCAGCAAGGTCAAGGTCTGGCGCTATGCGCTGGGCCTTCGCCGTGACATCACGGCGCATGCGCCGTGACATCAGCGCCTGCTTGCAGGGGGTATATCTCCTAAACCTGTACCTTACAGGTTTAGGAGATATTCATTTTACCTACAGGTAAGCCTTATTATAGGCTTACCTGTAGGTAAAAATGATAAAGAGGGGTATACAACCGTTTGAAGATAACTGAAATCCTGTTGGTTACTGAGCTTACTATACAAGGTCAATGAACAAAATCATTAACAAAATGCTTACCAAAGTTTAGGAATGAAAGGGGACCACTTGACTGAGAAGAATCAGACTCTGATTTTGCCAAACTGCAAACATCTATGAAATAATTTAAAGACTCATTCTTAATATTTAATACGATTTTATTTGTTAACTATCAGTTTTTAAATATTTTATTATGTGGCATATTTGTCTACAGGAGGACAGTAGGACAGCCGCCTATAGGAGGATTGGACATTGACAAACAAAAAAATGTAGGCCAACCCAAGATAAACCTTCCACCACTAGCATGCTTTAGTTTTGTAGCAAAGCATTACCAAGGACATGATCATAAACACAGAGCGTGGGGTTTGTGCCCCTCAATGAACTCCAAGAAAACAATCCCAACAACAAACAAACACTAACAGGCCCAACATAAGCAGTAACTGGGCATTGCCTGCAGCTCAAAAAGCCACTTAAAGGACCTTATGCCCAAAGTTGGCATCAGACGAGACAAACATCAACCCAGTAGAACTTAAAGAATGTGTGAACAGAAGGTCAGGTGTCAACCTTAAAAATCTTGGAAACAGTTGCCTGATGTGGAAAAGCACTCAGAGATTTAGTAGAATGAGCATTCACAGGAAAGGGGAGAGATGAGATACAGCAGCGCTTCAAAGTGCAGTATAACACCATTTATTGGAATACATTAAAAACAAGATCCACGCTCCGGCAGCCTCAATGCTGGGTCCAAACTGGACGCGCTGGTGGCTTCCAGCGTTACCAAGGAGCCGATAGCAGAGGAGCACGTAGACACAGGACACCGCATCACTTCTGTGAACGCTGGGCAGAGCATGTGCGCGTTCGGATCATTCGTGATCCTTCATCAGGCAGAGCAGAGCTCTGCTATTGGCTCCTTGGTAATGCTGGAAGCCACCAGCGCGTCCAGTCTGGACCGAATATTGCGGCTGCCGGAGCGTGTTTCCTTACCATGCCACCAGCGGATGATCCCTGTATCCAATGCGCATACCTTGGCTCCAATTGTGAGTGCATATGGCTCTTGTTTTTAATGTATTCCAATAAATGGTGTTATACTGCACTTAGAGGCGCTGCTGTATCTCTTCTTTTCATGTTTTAGAGTTCTTCCTGCTCTTCACAGCCAGCTGCCTCTCACAGAAACAACACCCTTCCCATCATCCTTTGGACTGTCATTGTGATGATCTTTTCATGCTAATCAAGGTCATTATGTTATATTGTTTTAGTATGGCCGCAGTGACAGGCGAGCGCAGTGTTCATTCATATGTGTTACAGGAAAGGGGAGAACCTGATCTTTTAGATGATAGGCTTGAATGATGGTCTGTGTAAGTCATCTAGAGATGATGGCATAAGAAGCTGGATGCCATTTTGGAGTCCATCCAGAGTGACAAAAAGGGAACCAGTCTTTCTAAAGAAACAGTGGCTCAGAGACACGCTAACACAACCCGAACTACAGACAATGGAGGGAAATTTAATTATGATCAATTGCAGCTTAACAAATGGACAGGAGAACAGTGTCCTAGTTCAAGAAGGAAGTCCTGGGCTATAACATCATCTTGTCCCTATGC
Source organism: Glandirana rugosa (assembly GCA_018402905.1). NCBI lineage: Eukaryota > Metazoa > Chordata > Amphibia > Anura > Ranidae > Glandirana > Glandirana rugosa. The sequence goes on from BLSH010440097.1 coordinate 2,073,788, forward strand.
AAGAGTTTTTTGCAATATAAGGCCACCATTTCAGACATTTGCCTTGCAGAGGTGAAAAATACAAGGAAAGCAACCTTATGAGTGGGAGTGGACAGAGACTAAAGAGCCTGAAGCATCTCCTGGGAAAGGAACGCTGAAGTCTGAGATGTGTTTAGGGCCAAACCCAAATACTGCATGTGATAATTCTGTTCCAGCAATGATTTGTAAGGATTCAGGACCTGAACTTCTGTTTGCACAGGCAGGGAAACACCCAACAGAGCCCTCACAAATTGTTCCCTCAACAGGAGGTTGTCTAAGTATCCCACAATAGCCATGCCATTAGAGCACAACAGGGCTAATACAGAAGCCAGCACTTCAGTGAATAAGGTGCTGAAGAGAGACCGAATGGCAGGGCAACTGGAACTATGGGAACTATGCAAGTAAGCAGGGGCGTCGCCAAGGGGTGGCTATTGGGGCTGAAGCCCCGAATGCCATGCCCTCAGCCCTAAGCCTCTAGGGGCCCCTAATGGCGGCGTCAAGTTGCCCGCCTAGCGGGCGGGCGACCTGACTAAGCCGCAGGCGAGCTGCTTAATAGAGCCGCGAGCAGGCAGCTCTACAGAGCCGCTGAACGGATGCATTAGAAGGGAGCCGAGCCGAGAGAGAGAGGGGCGGGCGAGCGGAGATGACATCATCTCTCTCTGCCCGCCCGCATCACTGCTATTCCACCGCTGCAGCCGAACTGTGGAGGAGAGTGAAGGATCCTCTCTCTCCACAGATCAAAGTGCTGTCATTGCCGCCGACTCGCGTGGGGGTGGGGGGGGGGGTGCGTTGCGGGGAGGGCTCTGTACTGGCTGCATACTG
>BLSH010440097.1:2080331-2139807 GCA_018402905.1 Glandirana rugosa
TTCCTTTCTCTTCTCTTCCTTCCTTTCTTCAGCCGTACCTCCCTGTCGTCCGGGTCTAGGATGTGGTGTTATTGTTATACACATAAGGTCTTTCAAATTGTCAGACGTCTATTTCTATGAGGTTAGTGGACCACAACCACGAAGTTAGTAGGGCCGTCCCGGCTAGGATCCCAGTGTCTGCGGACCCACGTCTTTATAAAGACCGCGGGGGTGTACCCGCACCAGTATAATTATTGAGGAGGGGAAACGTTTGCAAAGATACCGTCAGTGTATTTGTGTCTTTACGAGGGGATTCCTCAGAAACAAGGGTATTATAGCCATAGAAACGTTTGCAAAGGGGAGGAGTTATTAATATGACCACGCCCATGTGGGGGCGCCAGAAATATTTCTGCACCCAGGCGTCTGTGACCCTAGGATCGGCCCTGCCGGGATGATTGAAGCACCAACACCAGGTGATTGGAGTATCTTTATCTGCAGACTGTTAAACTTTCTGGAATACACATATTGTTATTGTGGTGTAGGATCTGGGCCTGCTGTCCCTCCATGCCGACTTCTTTCCTTCCTTCTCTTCTCTTTCCTTCCCCCCCTCCCTATCTCTTTCTTTCTTTCTTCCCCCATCCCTTGTTCATCTCAGACATGAGCCACACCCCAAAGCCATGCCCCTTTAAACCACTCCCACTATTTTGTTTAGACCACACCCAATTTCCCCACATTTGTTCAGGCTAGAGCCCTTGGTCTTTTTCCCACCTAGCAACACCCTGCAAGTAAGCATCTTTCATGTCCCCAGTAGCCTGAAAGTCTCTCATATGAAGGTAGTAGTGACAGGTCTGGTGGATTCCATCTGGAATTTGTAAATACAAATGTAAAAATTCAAGGCTTTGAGGCTGAGGATGTGAAACCTTTGGTGTTTGAGACAGTGAACATGTTGCAATAAAACCCCTGAAAGTGTACTGCACCTGGGTCTGCATCTATGACACCTTGGTCCAGAAGGCCCGAAGAGAGAGATGTGCAGGCCTGTCTGCTCCTTAGACTTGTGCTGGAGAAGAGCAGTGCTCTTATCACCAGATGAGAACATCCAGGGCTAAATCTGAAGAGGCTTTTTCCCTCAAAGTGCTTTTCCACCAAACACTTTACAAGACAGCACCACAGTCCAGCACTTTAGCCAGTGTTCCTTATACTAAATGGTGACACCGTGCAAATCAAAAAGTAGGCAAAATCTGAACTAAACTTCCAAGATAACTGTTCACTGAAGTCCCATATCACTAGAAACATGCATATTGTGAGGGTAGATAGACACTCTTTTTCAAGGTGATGGACAGAGACGTCTGTCACCTTGAAAATGAGGATCTGTGTACCCTTAAATGTTGGTGCCTCTACTAATATGGGACTTTAGTAAACAGCCATCCTGCAAGTTTATTTGTTTATTATTATTTATTACAGGTACTTATGTAGCTCCCCCATAGTAATAGGTGCTTTTTGTAGTAGATTTTTGCTAGGAGAGGCAAATGTAATCAGGCCTGACAGTAAGTGCAGGCCTGAATGTTTTGATCTGGGCAGAGGAGTGGCCCAGGAAGAGCTGGATATTGCAGGAAGGAATATTCCTCCCCTTTGTTTCCAGAATGCTCTGGAAAAGGGGATGGCTGAGGAGGTGTCACTTTCTGAAGTATGTTAAGCAGCCCTGACCAATCTTCATCCTGGTTTGGCAGGGGGCAGGCCTCCTTAAATACTGTGATCTACCCAGCTGGGGGGAGGGGAGTGTTGGGTGGAAGAGTGGAGATGTAGCAGAGGTTGCTGAGGGGGGGTGACCTTGAGGCCTGGTGGCTTGGGTGCAGCCAGGAATGGTAAGGGTGATCGAGGTAAGCTGGCGGGAGCACAGGGGAGAGACTGTGTTAGAGCGGCTCCATACAGGAGGACCAGGGGCATTACTAAAACCACCGTAAGAGCCAACATGCCCGGGCAAGTTCTGCAAAAGCCAGCACGTCTGCAAGTTTCTATCCTACACATCAGGGGTTACAGCAGTGTGACCAGGAAAGAATCTACCTATCAGATTCAGTGGTGCCAGCCCGTCTGGAAGTGAGGAGGCGGAGCCACGCCCTGGAAGAGTCAAAAGTTTCTCTCAGCCCAGCAGATGTCACAAGGTTGTGGAAGCTGGAGGAGGGTAGTCGTTACTACCAGCCCTTACTTGGCTGCCGGAAACGCCATAACGGACACTCATGGACGCGGGTGTCCGCCTAGAGCACCACAAGGGATTCGCCCTCGGGGTGGTGGATGGGATGGAAAGACTGTCTGCTCTGCCCAGGATGTTGGATGCCAACAGCAGCAGTGGAAGCATGGGCATTGCTACGAGCCACTCATGCGGCGGATGGACATATAGCAGGATCCACGCTACTTCAACGTGGACCTGCGATCAGGACTTTGCACGCCACAGCCCAAGAAGTCCCGGAAGGCCAGGCCTGGAGCCACCTCATCAAGGTGGGGAGGAGTTGCATCCCGGTGACTTCCCCGCGAACACCAAAGAGGTAAGGAAAGAGGGAGCTGTCGTGACTGAAGGCCCGGCCGGGTACCTAGGACTTGTATGTACAGTCCAGCAGGAACTAGAGCCCTCCAGCCCCACCACCCATAAGTTTGCCTATAGCTGTTCCCCATCCAGCGGCGTTAGTGTAAGGTGAGCTGGAAGAGGAGCAGAGAGACAGACCACTTGATTGGGGTTCCCCCAGACTGCAAGCCAAGTTTGAATCCCTGGAAAGACTTGTAGAATGGTCATCCCCTGATGAGAGTCCAGATGAGGACGTGTGGGAGACAGGAGAGTCCCATGGGATGGACACTCTACCAGAGGACGGGAGAGGACCAGGGTCTGAATCAGATGCAGATGGAGCTGCAGGAACCCCTATCACCCACAGTCACACTACCCAGACCAGGGCAGGTATCTTCCGGCAACAGGTGATCAGATCCCCTAACACCCTGATCCGGCCAGGGAAAGGGAAGGAAAAGGAGTTACCCAGGCTTTCCCGGTTCCAATGGGAGGTACAACGCAAAGTTGCCTTGGAGTGGGGCCTAGACTTTCCATACGTCCCTCCCCATATCATGGATGTCGTGGAGAGCTGCAGAGGAGAGTGGGAGGATGAAATGATATGGGAATATTTGCATGTCCCCAAACCCCTGAGACGGCAGGACTGTGATGCCTGGAACTGCTTTGTAGAGATAAAGCAAGAAAGGGGTCTGGGATGTGCTATCTCTGATGATAAGGTCCTTGTAGTGAGGCCAAACCAGTGAGGCCTGCAAGGAGCTATTCCGTATCTGTCAGAGGAGCAGGGGAAAGCAGGATGAGGCTGCCCGACCCTTTAGAGTGGGACTTTCTTCCACCCTCCCCCCTTGTTTACAATCACACATGTTTTGGATGCAAAGAGGTTAGGCAATGGATAGGCTCAGGGAGGCCAGGTCTCAAGTACTCACAAAACCCAGGCAGCTGGCAGAAGGCAAGGGTCAGTAACTGGAGAGTTGTATGACCAGAGGTGAATAAAGTCTCTGCAGGTGGGCAGTAGAAAAAATTGAAGTTTCATGTGAATTTTTGTAACAGGGGCTGCAATAAGAAGGCACTTCCTTTATGCTGCGTGGTGGGAAAGAGAGTGTGCTCCTAACAGTCCAACCAGTTGAAGACCCACCAGCTCAGTGATCAGTCCCACATGACAAAGCTAGTGGGAAAGGGAAAATAATGGTGGAAGTGACCAATGTAAATGAACAAGCTCCTGTTGCTTGGCTCAACCAGCCTAATCACTATATCAGTCTTCAGAGACAAGACAATGCAAAGCCAATGCCTGTGGCTCTAGATGTGGAAAGCTTTCTGCTGCTAATTTAAGTCTAGAACTTAACTAAGTCTGTAAAATGCTCCACACAGAACCCAGTAACTGAAGGTCCCTTTTAGGCTACTCCTGCAAAATCACCAGCAGTGGTATAAAGCAGTAGTCTCCAAACTGTGGCCCTAGTGCCCTTTGCTAGCATTTATCCAGCCTTGGGGCACTATTCCCCCTACTGGTTTGAGGCACTATTTCTAACACTGACAGCAACTGTGGGGTATAATTCCCCCAACTGACACCAATTATGGTGCATTATTCCTTCCACTGATAGCAGTGATAGGGCACTTTTCCTCCCACTGATTACAAAGATAGTGCACTATTCTTCCTCCTACTGATGACAGGCACTCTGCATCTGCACACCACACCTGAGGCATTGTTTACTGATTCCATGCCTGGGAAATTTTTTATCTGCACTGCCCCCCTAAAGTCAGAAGGACAGTAAACTGGCCCTTTGTTTGGAAAGTTTGAAGATCTCTGGTATAGAGTCATGATTGATGAAAACATTTAACAAAAATACTAATGTAGCCAATGTCCCCCTTAGGGGTGGCAGGTTGATGTGGTTCATCTGATCGCACTGCCCTCAATCACATCCATACCGCATCCAGAGTCATTAAACAAGCTGGTACTTTGTTTTTGTTTAAACTTGGATAGGGATTGGGGTGTTGTGGGATGCCCAGAAAATTAGTTCATCAAATGGGACCATCTATATACATCTTCAGTATATACACTCCTTCCTCCAGCACATCACTTGCTGCACAAACTCCTCTTGCTCCCTCCTGCACATCACATGCGTTACAGTTGAGACCTGAAAGGATATTTATCAGACCCCCCATCTTCTCCTTTCCGGCCTAGCTAGCACATGTGCGGCCTGCCGTAGATTAGCACAGCCTCAGGACTGCCAATTACAGACAGGGAAAGCTGATCCCCAATTTGTAGGAAAAGTTCTACGGTGCTAGCCGGCCTGATGGACTACTGCTCCCAGCCCATCCTCTTCCAGACTCTGCCAGCCCTTCTGGCTGCAATGGCCTTCTCCACTGCCACCATGACACCCCAGTCCCCTGCTGGTCTCTGCATCCTTCCCAGACTGTCTCTCACCCCAGACTGCTCTGTCATGCCCCACCTACAGTTTCCCAGGGGCTGCATCACTCACCGCTGTGTGTTGTAGTTCCTCCCAGAGATCCCCCCAATAGTGCTCTCTCCGCTGTCCTTTCTGCTCTGCCTTGTGCCTATCACCGAACTCTCACTCCATCTGGCTGCACCCAAGCTCTCCCCGGCCAGGTTCACCCCCCCCCAGGCTGAAGAATCCCCAGGGCCATGACAGCCCCACACTATCTCATCTCTGCTCTCTCGAACTCCACACCAAACTTTTACCCCCACTGGGCTGACCCCAAGTATTTTATGCGGCCTGCCTCTTGCCAATCAAGATTGGGGATTGGTCAGAGCTCCTCAGAACACTCCAGATGGCTACACCTCCCTCCCATCTCTCTTTACAGAACTTTCCACCAGCCTCTGGAAAGAAGTGGGAGGACCTGGTGGCCTCATCTGTGAATCATCCCAGTCCTACCTGAGGCACTCCCAGCCCAGAAATCAAAACAACCAGGCCTGCAAACTCACCAGGCCTGGCTAAATTTTCCTCACCTAACAAAAATCCTGATTCCTAGCACCTACCTACAGTAGAGGGTGCTACACTAAAAACACAGGTTAGTCTTTACAACAGCAGAGCTGAAAAAAACATCCATTCTACTAGGACACTAGATTAAAATTGAGGCATACTGTTAGTGGGAGGGGTTTTACCTTTCTAGTTTATAAAAAATAATGATTGAACAAAAAAAAAATCCCATTGGGACTGTTATATTTCATATTGCATTAGCGCATGTAGATTTGCATAGTTCACACCAAACTTTAAGAGGAACACTTACTTTTCTTTACATTCTTCAGTATCTTTAAACTCTAAATGGAAATGCAAAAATAGATCTTAGAAACAAAGTTGGCATAATTACCTTTTAACAATAATAAGCATAGTCAAATCCCGCTTTCTCAATTTACAGAACTGTTTTGGTCATTAAGAATGCCAAATAAGTTTTGAGATCTGTATGCCTTGGTTAGTGTGAAGACTTAGACAGAAGGAAAACAGCTGGAATTGCTTTAAGCTCTCCTACTAGACCAAACGGGCAATTTTTTACTTGCAAAACTGACACTTGTTCTTACTCCCCACTGAATCAAGACATGTTGTTTAAAAAGCCTGGTTGTGCCTACTCATACAGTAAGTTCATCCAGCACTCCACAAAGCCTTACTTCTCTAGAACAGCTTGACCACAGGTATAGCAATGTAAAAAAATGTACAGTAGCCTGCAGTACTACTGCCTGTTCCTCATTACAGTATTGGCTATTAATAATTAAAACCAAGGAATAATGAAAAACCGTTGGATATTCCTTGTTATGATTGTTACCACGTTTCCTAGTTACCAGGTGCTAAATGATTGAAAAATGGGTGAAAGTCTATCAAAACCACCTTAGAGTCTGTGTGAACAAGGGTGCAAAATTCTGAATATTCTAGAAGTATCTCACGCTGATATCAAACCGGTGCCATCAATACAATCCTAAACCCATCAACAGAAACCCTTAAAATGACACTAAACAATATCCTTTTTCTCCAAAAAAAATCCACACAAATCCACTACTTACAGGTCCCATACCTATAATCTATTTTTCATTAAATCGTTTTCTTGGATGTGGTCATGTGCACTGCTCTGTTAACTACAAATACCTATAGTTCATAGTCCCAACGACATCTCCAGATTGAGCAAGAGAGAGTGGCTACATTCCTACATACATTGGGGCCATGGAAAACAATCCTAGACACCCTCTAACAGGAAGTTGGACCACAGCAGCACATTAGACCTCCCATTTGATTGTGCCTGCATAGTTCCAGGGCTAATGCCACTTGGCAGTATCAATGGTATAACACTAATGATATTTTAGCTATCTCTAATGGTGGCATTTGTACCTCCACTGTAAGAGGTGTTCATCCCCCAGACGCCCAATTAATTCGTTTTAGCAGGGGTTCCCTGAGACCTAAGGGTTCCATAAGGTATAAAAGTTTGAGATGGGCTAATCAATTTCAGAAATCCTGAAAGGATTAGGCGTACTAAGGCAGGCAGTTATGTCCCTGCATTGCAGAGAGAATGGAGAGATCTTGTGATGACAACACTAAGCCTTAAATTGGGTATGTATTTAAATTCATAATTTCATTAGCATGGTGATACTGGAGGGAGGATCCAGGCAAAATATAAGCAGAATTAACTTCAGCTTTAACTGTTTGCCAACCAGCCGCCGTCGTATGATGGCGGCAGGTCGGCTCTCCTGCGCAAATCGGCATAGCTGTAAGACGGCTTGTGCAAGCGCAGCTGTGGGGGAAGCACACCAGCGGCGGGGTGCGCTCACACCCGCTGCAAGCTACATGAGCATTTCCGTGGGTCGGGCAGACTCGATGTCCGTTGGCAACCCGTGATCGCCTTCTACAGAGGCAAAACAGGGATCTGCCAATCTAAAGCTGGCAGATCCCCGTTCTGTCAGGGGACATGACAGTGATCTACTGTTCCCAGTGATCGGGAACAGTAAGATCTATCATGTCCCTGCAAGCCCAACCCCCACACAGTTAGAACACACATAGGGAACATAGTTAACCCCTTGATCGCCCCCCTAGAGTTTAACCCCTTCCCTGCCAGTGCCATTTATACAGTAGTCAGTGGCTATTTTTAGCTCTGATCGCTGTATAAATGTTATTGGTCCCAAAAAAGTGTCAAAAGTGTCCGATCTGTACGCCGCAATATCACAGTGCCAATAAAAATTGCAGATCGCTTCCATTGCTAGTAAAAAAAAATATATATTAATGCCATAAATATATCCCCTATTTTGTAGACGCAATAACTTTTGTGCAACCCAATCCATATAAGCCAATTGAGATTTTAGTTACCAAAAATATGTAGAAGAATACATATCAGCAGGGGCGTCACCGGGGTGTGGCTATCAAGGCTACAGCTCCGGATGAAATCTCCATAGCTCCGAGTGTCGGGGTCCCTAACATGAGAGCCGCAGGCGGGTGGCTTGACAGAGCCGCGAACGGGCGGCTTGACAGAGCCGCAGGTGGGTGGCTTGACAGAGCCACAGGCAGGCGGCTTGACAGAACCACAGGCGGGTGACTTGACAGATCCGTGGGCGGCCTTAGCATGAGAAGTGAGTGAGCGGGGCAGGCGAGCAGAGATGACATCATCTCTCTCTGCCCGCCCTGCATCACTGCTCTTCCGCCCTCAAAGCCGAGCCTGGCCACTGCAATGTCGGAAGTGTGGCAGGGAGCAGAGAGATGACATCATCTCTCACTGCCCCCACATCACCTCTCTCCTGTGATGTAAGGAGGGACACTCCGCTGGGGGCACCTGTGATGTAAGGAGGCACTCCACTGGGGACACCTGTGATGTAAGGAGGCACTCCGCTTGGGGCACCTGTGATGTAAAGAGGCACTCTGCTGGGGGCACCTGTAAAGTAAGGAGGCACTTTGCTGGGGGCACCTGTAAAGTAAGGAGGCACTCCGCTGGGGGCACCTGTGATGTAAGGAGGCATTCTGCTGGGGGCACCTGTGATGTAAGGAGGCACTCTGCTGGGGGGCACCTGTGATGTAAGGAGGCATTACGCTGGGGGCACCTGTGATGTAAGGAGGCACTCCACTGGGGGCACCTGTGATGTAAGGAGGCAGTCTGCTGGGGGCACCTGTGATGCAAGGAGGCACTCCGCTGGGGGCACCTGTGATGTAAGGAGGGACTCATCTCTCTCTGCCTGCCTGCATCACTGCTCTATCGCCCTCAAAGCTGAGCCTGGCCGCTGAAATGTCGGAAGTGTGGCGGGGAGCAGAGAGATGACATCTCTCACTGCCCCCACATCACCTCTCTCCTGTGATGTAAGGAGGGACACTCCGCTGGGGGCACCTGTGAAGTAAGGAGGGACTCCGCTGGGGGCACCTGTGATATAAGGAGGAACTTCGCTGGGGGCACTTGTGATGTAAGGAGGAACTCCGCTAGGGGCACCTGTGATGTAAGGAGGGACTCCGCTGAGGGCACCTGATGGAAAGAGGGACTCCGCTGGGGGCACCTGACCGAAGGAGGATCTCCGCTGGGGACACTTGATGGTATCTGGTGGCAGGTGATTCTGCATTATGGTGAGTTGAATTATTGAATTTTATATTACAATGTTATAATTTGAAATAATGCTCTTCAATCATCTTTATACCATATCAACCTTGGTGCTGGGATGATTGAAGCGCCAACACCAGGTGTTTGGAGTATCTTTATCTGCTGATTGTTAAACTTTCTGGAATACACATATTGCTATTGTGGGAAATGGGCCTGCTGTGCCTCCATCCCCCTTTCTTTCTTTCCTTCCTTCTCTTCTCTCTCCTTTCCTCCCTATCTCTTTCTTTCTTCCTTCCTCCATCCCTCCTTCATCTCTAACTCGAGTCACGCCCCTTAAGCTACACCCCCTTTAAGCCATGCCCGCTTTTTAGTTTAGGCCACACCCCATTTTCGCCAAAGCGAGCCACATGTCTTCGGGCTGGAGCCCCTGGTCTTTTTCCCACCTAGCAACACCCTTGCATATCGGTCTAAACTGATGAATAAATTTGTTTTATATTTTATTTTGGATATTTTGGATATTCATTATAGCAAAAGATATAGTTTTTTTTTTTCAAAATTGTGACTCTTTGTTTGTTTATAGCGCAAAAAATAAAAAGAGAGGTGATCAAATACCACCAAAAGCTCTATTTGTGGCACAAAAAGGATGTAAATTTTGTTTGGCTACAGCGTCGCATGACTGTGCAATTGTCAGTTAAAGAGACACAGTGCCGTATCGCAAAAAATGACCTGATCATTAAGGGGGCAAATCCTTCCGGGGCTGAAGTGGGTAAGGATGCAGTTATGTGGGAGTATGATGTTGTGCTATTTGATGCCAGCACATTTAAATAGACAGCTCCTTAAAAAAAATACCATTCAATGACTGGGTCATGCGCAACCATTTAAAGCTTGACTGACTGAAAGACTGTTTCCAAACTGCCATCTTAAATACTTTTACCTTTTTCCTGGTAATTTGTTTAGCAGGCTCTGAAGATGAAACAGAACCAGAAATTTCTGTTTCTGTGGTATGTGCAGGGCAAGGATTATCAGAAAGGTTGAATTCCATATCTGTAACATAAAATCTTTGTTATTTGGGTCTATTCAACCATAATTTATTTTTTCTTAGACGATTTCTGCCTTTTTGTTTTACTTTCTCAACTCCTTCAACTTTTCAGCTTCCTCATGCAAGCATAAGATGTAGTGATTTATGTAAAAAGCGTTCTTATTTGATATAGTCAAGTTCTGTGTTCAATAATTTATTAAGATTTTTGTTTACTATTGTGAGAAAGGACCAGACCCATTTTAAGCCTAGGTTCACACTAGTGTTGCTGCACATTCATGCATTTTGATTATGTTTTTGTAGCACATTTTGATGCGTTTTCTTGCTTTATGTCTTTTTTGTGGGAGGAGGAGACTTATTGTTAAACGCAAACCACCCAACTTTTTAAGGTGAGAACGAGGAACATCTATTAGCAAATGTATGTAGGCATAGGACACCCCTGCCACACCCCTTAAAAGATTATTATACAAAAAAAAAGATTAGTTAAACCCACAGGTGCTTTTTTTTAGCACTGCTATTCCTTTATATTGGCTTTTGACGTTTACAAATGCAGCAATTTAGAAATTGGATGAAAGGTTTAACACTGGGAAACACTTTTTGAAAGTTAAAAAGTGCATTTTATATACAACTATATAGATCAGACCAAAATGAGGGACACATGAGGAGGAAAGAGGGACAGAGGGACTTTGTTCCAAATCAGGGACAGTCCCTCAAAATCAGGGACAGTTGGGAGCTATGCATATACAGTATATATTTATGTACTAAGAAGCTGCTCCTGTTGTTAGCCCTATTTCAGGGAATTTCTTTTCTATATAGAATAATTTGGCCAGGTGATGCTGCACAACTTCCACACAATCATTTCTGGATCCCAACATTAGTTGTGTATAGACTATTGCTATTGCTATATGGATTATCCAAGAAGAGTAACACTTATGCATAGTATTGAAATAAAAGACCCCGTCAAAAGTACACTAGGAGATCTACCCCTGGGCTCTCCCAGGACCATAATAACCTGGCAGTTGACCAAATCTTGCCCAGCCAAAACTGTTCCTTTTGGTTGAATCTTTACAGAATAATACATTGGTTTATTTTTTACTATGTTATTATCATACTTACTGGTAGCACCCTCTGCAATAATGTAGGAATCCTCCGTTCTTTCTGGTATAGGGGGTGGAGAAGCAGATCTATCTCGTGCTTTTCCTAAGACATAATTTTTTTTTTTTAGTAGCAAGTGCATGTCACAAGATATTTAAGATAAACACATGGTCTTAATGTACACCAATCCTATAACTAAAGGTAAATTTTTTTTTTAGTTTTGGATAGAGGAGTGATGAATTAGAACACTTGTCAGTTTTTATTGCTGCCTGTGTCCCCGTTTGGGAGATTCTATTTGTCCAATTTACCCTAATCAATGAAAGTAAAAGTATAAGAAAATCCCACCTTTTGGATTGTTCCCAGAAAAGTGATAGAGGGGAAATCTTCCAATGGGGACACTAGTTCTGGTGACCTGGGAGTCCCCAAGAGATTCCCTTAATTTTCAGGGATTTCCTTTAATGTCCTGTTTGGCTATGGGACAGTTAAGTGAAGGGAAATCTCCCCAATGGCTCAAAGATAGCAAAAATAAACCTTGCAGTGGTTATAATAACCTTCCCTTACTCTATCCAAAATGAAAAGAAAAAAGGTTTTGTCTATAGTTCTACATTAATCGTTCTTTAAAATTGTATAGCAGGCACCTTCAGTAAGACTTACCTTTAGTAAATTTCCAGAGTACCTAAGGAGCCTCAAACATTATGTAAATATTTCCTTTATCTGCTGAAGTCAAGCCTGACCTGCTCTACTCCGAATTACCACAACGCGCTAGTGGTTTATAACTAGTGTAGTGTAGGGGCATGGAAATGCCAAGTTGTAGTTTCCTTGTTTCCCACTAGGTATCACTATAGTCAACTGTGAGACAGTCTCTGGGATCCTAATGGGTTAAGGAAGTTGATGTTCCGTCAGTAGAGGGGCACCTGATATATGATTTAGGTGAGAGGCTCTCCGGGCTTCCCAGACCCAAAAGGAGGAATAGAAATCTGAGGTGACCTGGATAGGACTCATCATGTAGGCAGGAGGCCTAGATAAAAAGCTTCCGCCTTGTGGGGAAGCCAGGAGCAGCTAGGTGGGCTGCTATGAGTTAAAGACTAACGCAGATGAAACTACTTGCATCCCCTATGGAGATGAGAGTATTCTGGGAACACCCTCCAGAAGTCATGAGTCTTGAAAAGTTTCTCCCCTCCACTAAACTGCTTTACCTTTTATGGCGTTTGCAACTCAAGTTTTTGCTGCCTCCACTTGGAAGGCTGAAAGAACTGCTTTGAAATACTTTCACATTTTATTTATTAAAGGGTCTGTTGCTCGGGACCTTTACAGCCACCAGGGTGCTGGGTGGCATGCCAGGTAGGGTACACATGCTAGAGTATCAGGCTCAATGATCATAGGAAAATCAGGAAGGGTTACAGAGAGTATATGCCCCCCACCTCTCAGCTACAGGGCACAGGGGAGGCATGCAGCTAAGCACATGGTCCCGTTGCTTAACATTATAGTTGGTTGCTTGGGTGGCCAATAAAAGATAGCATAAGGTAGAAGAGGATAGGTCTGTCCTTGACTTCCTAAGCTGAAGTTGGTATTTACACAAAAGAGTTTTCAGGATTTTGGAGCTCTCACTTTGCTCTGAAAGGGTATTCACTGTAAGTTTATACTCCTGGTATATACAGTAGTCATGCAGCCATTTATATAGACACAGGTTTATTTTAAGGCAAATGGTATTGTGTATAGTGCTGTAGCGATGACCTGGGACTAGTCTGACTGTTTGGTCCCCGGTCCATTCCCTGATAGGCACACAGCAGCCAGGCGCTCGGTATTTCACAGTCACTCGTGTCAGAGAACAGGCTGCCCATGTCTTTTTGTGATTTTTATTTTGTTAGGGAATTGGGATAGGATGAGGGTGAGCCTAGGGATACTTCAAAAAACTTTAGCAACTTGCAGAAGAGGACACTAAATCCTGAACTAATGCCTTCAGGGTGAAGGCACCCCTTTAAAGAGAAGGTGAACTGGCACTAAAAGAGGGACTCTTCAACAGGAGTATAGTTCTACAAAGGATAAGCTCTCCCAAATGAGGCCAAAGAAAATCTCTAAGTCCAGAAGGCTAGTGCTTACTGTTTCCTTAATACTGTGGTATCAGGCAGCTGTTGTACTTGATTTGCCTGTGCCCTGGATCCCTAGATGAGCTCTCTGAAACCTTCGGGAGGCTAGGCCAGTGGTCCCCCAGCCAAAGCAAGAACCAGGACCCCAAAAAGGATACTTTCAGTTGCCGGTGAACTCCCAGGGATGCCACAGCCCTCAGGCTGGGTCTTCAAGAAGAAGAGAGCTCTGTTCTGGGTCCCAGCCTATTTATACCCCTTTCAGCCCCCTGCTGGTCACTCACTCCACTGGCCAGGGATAGCCTGAAGAGGCATTAATATGGCCAGAGTATGTGTTCTTGCACTCACTATATCCCATAACTCAGTAGGATGCAGGGAAAAGTAACTGGGCCTGCGTCAGCAGAATCCAAAACAGACTCTACTTAATGATTGTTGCTCTCCCTACAGGGAGGCCAAAAACTAAAATGAACACTAGTAGCCAACTGGGGCACTACAGTGCATTAACACAATGTTTGACAGCTCTGGTTGCTACAAACCCACTAAATGTGAAATCTGATTACATGTTATGGGTTAATATATTCTGAAAAATCATCACTTCTCTTATCATCACTTCTCTTTGCAACTCCTTATTAAGCAAGCTCATACCTTATTAAATCGTACACACTGTACTTTCCAACTTAACTTTGGCTATAGTTCAATTAATGCACGATTCTACAGCCGATTATCAATTGTCGTCCAACAGAAGTTGCACGATGTGACTAGAAAACTTGTGTTGGCCAACAAGGCGTTGGCTGATTGTTGGCTTGTGTGTACAGAAGTTGACCAACAAAAAGTTGTAAGTGCAAACACGCTTGCTCGGAATCCAGGAAGTGTTTGGTCGTGTAACCTGTGTTCGTAATTCACAAATCACATTCACCTGAACTTCCTTGCTATACGCTGTTAACACATCACTACGTTCGGCTTTGTTAGCCGATGACTTGACTCCTGTCAGTACGCTAGACTAAAATAAAACCAATTAATTCCGAGCTTAAGTCCATTAAATATAATGAGCTGTATTAACCTATGCAGCTAGCAGACTGGTTCGGTGAAACCATCAATAATACGTATCTAAAAACTGCAGTGCACAGTCCATTTGATTGAAGGAAGAAAATGTCCACACTGTTACACTCTAAAAATGACAGTAAAAGTGCAGCCCATCACCCGTGACACCGCCACACTCGGCTCCTTACCAAAATGCACCGACCCTCTGTTACGGAGGGTCAGTGTAAGCTTTTCCAGCAACCAATCCAGTCTAGGCAATCACTGCAGGGCACTTGTATCCCCTTGGAAACCCAGATAGTGTTCCACAGTGTCACAGCATAAGAGCACAGGACCGATCACGTATGCAGAGATGCTCATTCATAGAACAAAACATAAAAGACCCATAGTGCAGACAGCCATAACAATGATTTATTTAATTAAAAAAGGATCCACTCACATTTTTGTAGGTAAAAAACGGCACACATAATAAAATTCCAGCGTCCAACATCAAAGATGGCGCCCGCTCCTCAGCTTCCTGGTCACATGTGCTGAACGTCGCTTGGCTCCACCCAACATGTTTCATCATCAACGTGACGTCGTCAGGGGTGTGGTCACCAAGCGGCGTCAGCTTTTTGTAACCAGACCAGAGTGGAAGTAATGTGTGTTCCAGGGCGGCCGGTAATCAAACCAGCCGCACCGGATATTACATAATAACAAGACCAGAGAGCTTAAACAAAATACTAAAAGAACGTATATACCCCCAGCCATCACCGAACTGGAGGTAGAAGGCCCAACAGAGCCAAAAAAAATATTTAAGCATAGACTTCTCATTTAACTAATAAAAAAAATCACAAACAGCAAAAAATGTTAAAAATATAAAATCATATTATAAACTACATAGCAACACGGACCTGGAAGTGAAAAGCAGCGCCATCTGGCGGATAGGAGCGGGAAGTACATAAAAACACAAAAACACATATGAAAATATACATACATATGAAATCTCATAAAAAAATATATATAAAACAATGCATTACAAACAGGGTAACAGACAAAGCAATAAACAAAAAACCTAATCAAAAATTAGGCATGATCGACCCCCCTGGAAGGCCCATTGTGAGCGGGATTGACTCTATTACTTCCAGGGTGGGTCGGTATATTGATACCTTTTTGCAGCCCTTAGTGACCAAGACTCCATCTTTTCTTAAGGACAGTACACAAGTTATACATTTCTTACAGGATTTTGAGTGGAGAGAGGGCATGATTTTGGCTACGGCCGATGTGCAGTAGAGAAATTTCTTAGGACTGATGGGTCTTTGCATTCTAAACAGGTTGAGTTTGTTTTGTCCCTTCTTGATTATGCCATGAAACATAATTTCTTCTGGTATGGTGGTAAACACTATTTACAGACCAGGGGCGTAGCAAGGGGGGCTAAATATGCCCCTAGTATGGCTAATTTGTTCATGGCTAAATGGGAGGAGGACGTCGTCTATAATGACCGTAAGCCAGAACTACGTGTCTGGCTCAGGTACATAGACGACGTCCTCCTCCTATGGGAAGGTGACATGCAATCACTAGATTCCTTCATTTCTGCCTTGAATGTTAATGATAGGGGTATCAAACTCCAACATGAGGCTAGTGTATCCAGGATTCATTTCCTGGATCTTAACATTGACGTGAGGGATGGGAAACTTGTCACCTCTACTTATTTCAAGGAGACAGACAGAAACTGATTTATTGAGGTGAGGAGTTGTCACCATCCCTCTTGGTTGAGGGCTATTCTGAAGGGTCAGTTTATCCGTCTTCGGAGAAACTGTACCAATCTGAATACATTTAAGGAGGAAGCCACAGCTCTTAAAATTAAATTTTTGGAGAAAGGTTATGATCCTGGTATGATTGATAAGGCTTGTGATGAAGTAACCAATATGGATAGACAACTCCTTCTAGCTCCTAGACAGAGACCCACTGACAATAAATGTAATTGCCCTATGATCACCACATGCTCTAACCAGTTTCAACATGTTAACAAAATTATAAAAAAAACATTGGGGGATATTAAAAAACAATCATGTTCTGGCACCTCTCCTCACAGAGAGGCCTACCATACTATATAAGGGTGCAGCTCCTTTGAGGTTGGCAGTGGCACCTAATGTGATTGAGCCTCCCCCTAAAAAAACTATGTTTTTCCAGGACATGAAAGGTTTTTATCCCTGTAGGAGGTGCAAAGTTTGTAAAGTGAACAGTGTTAGGTCCAAATGCACGTAGTTTTTTTCTCCACATGATGCTAGAACTTACCAGATTAATTCTTTTATTTCTTGCAACACTAAAAATGTTGTATATTTATTAATTTGTCCATGTGGTTTGTACTATGTTGGGCATACGATACGCACCTTTCAAGTGAGAATTGGTGAGCACTTATATCCGGAAGGGTTTTCCTAATCACAGTGTTTCAAAACACTATGATATCCATCATGGAAGAAATCCTTCAGGTACGAGGATATTGGCTATAGATCACTATATACCAACATGGAGGGGTAATAACACTAGGAGGGAGATATCCAGATTGGAAACTTTTTGGATATATACCTTACGTTCTTATGCCCCCCATGGCCTTAACATTGAATGGGACATCAACGCTTTCATTAATAATGCATAATTTTTGATTAGGTTTTTGTTTATTGCTTTGTCTGTTACCCTGTTTGTAATATATTGTTTTATATATATTTTTATGAGATTTATTTTCATATGTGTTTTTGTGTTTTTATGTACTTCCCGCTCCTATCCGCCAGATGGCGCTGCTTTTCACTTCCAGGTCCGTGTTGCTATGTAGTTTATAATATGATTTTATATTTTTAACATTTTTTGCTGTTTGTGATTTTTTTTATTAGTTAAATGAGAAGTCTATGCTTAAATAATTTTTTTGGCTCTGTTGGGCCTTCTACCTCTGGTTCGGTGATGGTTGGGGGTATATACGTTCTTTTAGTGTATTCTTTAAGCTCTCTGGTCTTGTTATTATGTAATAGCCGGTGCGGCTGGTTTGATTACCGGCCGCTCTGGAACACACATTACTTCCGCTCTGGTCTAGTTATAAAAAGCTGACGCCGCTTGGTGACCACACCCCTGACGACGTCAGGTTGATGACGAAACACGTTGGGTGGAGCCAAGCGACGTTCAGCACGTGTGACCAGGAAGCTGAGGAGCGGGCGCCATCTTTGATGTTGGACGCTGGAATTTTATTATGTGTGCCTTTTTTTTACCTACAAAAATGTGAGTGGATCCTTTTTTAATTAAATAAATCATTGTTATGGCTGTCTGCACTATGGGTCTTTTATGTTTTGTTCTATGAACGAGCATCTCTGCATACGTGATCGGTCCTGTGCTCTTATGCTGTGACGCTGTGGAACACTATCTGGGTTTCCAAGGGGATACAAGTGCCCTGCAGTGATTGCCTAGACTGGATTGGTTGCTGGAAAAGCTTACACTGACCCTCCGTAACAGAGGGTCGGTGCGTTTTGGTAAGGAGCCGAGTGTGGCGGTGTCACGGGTGATGGGCTGCACTTTTGCTGTCATTTTTAGAGTGTAACAGTGTGGACATTTTCTTCCTTCAATCAAATGGACTGTGCGCTGCAGTTTTTAGATACATAGTACGCTAGACTAAACCGCCGTCGCCCAATGTGGACAAAAGTTGGACGTTCGGTTGTCCAACCATCGGCTCGTGTGTTCGAGGCTTTAGTCACAAGGACTACAGCTATCATTAACATAATTCCATTCATAGGCATAATGAAAATCCATAATAATTCACATTCAGATTCAGATATAAAGGTGATCAGTAGCTGACTAGTAGAAGATTTGGTGGCTAACCAGACACTGGCTAGGATGTGGTGCCAAGTCCACGTGGATAGTAAAGTCTGTGTGAGGATGAGAACAATGAAAGAAATAAAGGAATCTTTGTAGCTGGAAGGTATAAGTGTTAGAGGAGAGTAGCAAGAACAATTGAGTACTGTCTGTGATACTTTTTTTATTTGCACTAATATTCACATTTTCAGGACAAGCTTTTGGAGTGTACCCCCTTCTTCAAGGTTCAAGCAGTTCTTAAGTACTTGTTGCAAGTGCACTAATCTGACTACAATCACCTCAAAGAGGAGAGTAAAAGAGGGAAGATGAAAGGGGGAAGAAATGGGAGGAGAAAGAGGACATCAAGGGCACCCAAGCCAGAACCTTGGGACCCAGCACTTAAAGAGAGGCATAACTTGCTATGAGCATTAATAGATAAGCAACTTTGGCTATAATATAGATAGTTATCTCTCTCGATTTGAGCAGAGGTATTCCTAGATATTGGATGCATACTCTTCTACATCTAAAGGCGGAAACCAAATGAAGACATGTACATTTTTTTTGCAATTCCTACATCACATTAAAATGACTCAAAATGTCAGACTAAAGTAGGATAACCTAATTTAACCACGCACAGTTAATGTATGGGCTGTACTGCTTATCTTATATGATTACTTACCCATCTTTGACCCTCTTACTTTCACACTCTGAAAAAAGCAAAGATAACGTATTGGGTTAACACACAAAATACTATACTATATGTTAATAACACAATTGATGTTTAGCAAAGATAGTGAAGTTTTCATGATTGTTGCTTATTGAAATATTTAACCACTTCAATATAGGGCACTTTCATCCCCTTCCTGCCCAGGCCAATGAAAAAAGACCGAAAATGTAGAAAAAATATTATTTTTTCTTTGTTTCTGTTATAACATTTTTTAAATAAATAATTTTCTTTGTAAATGCAGGCCAAAATGTATTCTGCGACAATTCTTTGGTGAAACTAACCCAAATCAGTGTTTATTATTTAGTCTGTAGGAAAGTGAAAATAACCCAAATCAGTGTTTATTATTTAGTCTGTAGGAAAGTGAAAATAACCCAAATATGTGTTTATTATTTAGTCTGTTGGAAAGAGCTATAGAGTCCACAAACTATGTACAGTATATATATTGAAAATTGATCAGTCCTGATGCACTAATGGCCTATCTCATTTCTTGAGGCTCGAAAATGCCAGGACAGTACAAATACCCCTCAAATCACCCTTTTTTGGAAAGTAGACAGTCAAACGTATTTAGTAAGAGGCATGGCAAGTTTTTGAAGTTGTAATTTTTTTGCCACAATTTTTCTGAAGAACTAAAATAAAGGAATCACATTTTTTTTTTTTTTTTTACATGCTGTCACCAGTGCAGTACAGCGTTACCATATAACTGGTGTAGTGGTGATCAGGGAAACTGACTGGTGACAATATGTAAAAAAAAAAGTATTTATTTATTTTTTAATTACACTTGTTAATTTTTTTTTTACAATGTTTTTTAACACACCGTGACCAGAGCAATACAGTGTTACCATAGTAACACTGTACCAATCTGGGGAAGTGATCAGGATTTTTTTTTTACACATCATGATTGCTTATACCAGTGAATTTCATCGGTATAACCAACCATTTTTTTGGCCACAGCTAATCACATGGTACAGATGGGCTGTGATTGGAACGTGTCTGTACCATGTGATCATTGTGACCAATCACAGCTAGAAACACAATTGTACACAATATAGTGCATGAAAGGAAGCCATCCATTGTTTACAATTATCATGTGATCTGCTGTGATTGGTCACAGCGATCATATGGTACTAGTAGCAGGCTGTTACAGTGATCAGTAATCGGACACAGCCGGAGACAGATCACGCTGCAGCGTGGCCCCCCAAGAAGTGTGTTCCAGGAGGACGTTATATGACCTCCACCCAGAACAATGAAAGTCCTGCCCAGCCATCATTTGACTATATCCTGGGCAGGAACTGGTTAAAGTGGTTGTGAACCTAAAACATGAAATAGAAACAGAGCATATCCCTCTATAGTGTGTACTTGTCTCATTTAAATGGGGTGCTTCCATTGTGGTAATAAGGTGTTCTAAACTGGATGCCCACCACATCACTTCATATAACGTGCCTCCAAATTGCTGAAAGCCATGCTTTAACCACTTGCCGACCGCCGATCGGCATCTGACGGCGGCAAAGTGGTTCGTTCCCGCAAAACGCCGTCATACGACGGCGGCTGCGGGAACGAGTTTAGTGAGCGCGCGCGCGCTGCCGGAGGCGCGCCCGCGCGCTCACTGTGTTCGGGGAGGGCCAGGGAGCGGGTGCGGCGGCTTCGATTGCCGCCGGCTACCCGCGATGGCCCCCCTGGAGCGAAGGAGCGGAGGTCCGTGTATGTAAACACGGACCTCCGCTCTGTGTGAGGGGGAAGGGCTGTGATCACAGCCTTCCTGTACGTGAAGGCTGTGACCACTTCCCTTTCCCAGTTAGGGCAGTCCGCATACAGTTAGGACACGCCCAGGGAACATAGTTAACCCTTAGAGCGCCCCTGCAGGTTAACCCCTTCACTGCCAATGGCATTTACACAGTAATCAGTGCATTTTTATAGCACTGATCGCTGTATAAATGCCAATGGTCCCAAAAAAGTGTCAAAATGGTCCGACATGTCCGCTGAAATATCGCAGTACCGCAAAAAATCGCAGATCGCCGCCATTACTAATAAAAAATAAATAAATAAATAAAAACCCCAAAAATTAATTCTCATCATCCGTAAACGCGACCACTTTTGCGCAAACCAATCAATAAACGCTGATTGCGATTTTTTTTATCGCAAATATGAGGAAGAATATAAATCGGCCAAAAACGGTGAAAAAAATGTTTTTTTATATATTTTTTTTGGATTTGTATTTTAGGAAAAATTAAGAAATTTGTTTTTTTTTGCAAAATTGTTGCTATTCTTTTGTTTATAGCGGCGATCAGAAATGACGCAGCGGTGATCAAATACCACCAAAAGAAAGCTCTATTTGTGGGAAAAAAAGGACGCAAATTTCGTTTGGGTACAACGTCGCACGACCGCGCAATTGTCAGTTAAAGCGACGCAGCGCCGAATCGCAAAAAGGGCTCCGGTCCTAAAGCTGGAAATCCTTCCGGGGCTGAAGTGGTTAAGAGCGTGTTCCCCAATGATACTGCATAGATTAGCTCTGAACTAAAAGAAATGTGAATGAACCCTAAAAGTTAATTTCTCCTTAAAGCGGAGTTCCGCCTGAGAAAAAAGAATTAAAAGTCAGCAGCTACAAATACTGTAGCTGCTGACTTTTACAACAAGGACACTTGCCTGTCCAAGAAGCCCGCGATGTCGGCACCCGAAGCCGATCCGTCCCTCAGTTCCGTGTGCAGACGCCGGAATCCTTACTAAGGGAAACAGGAAGTGAAGCCTGGCGGCTTCACAGCCTGTTTCCTACTTCGCATGCGCGAGTCTCACTGCGGGTTCTGAATGGTCCCTGTTGTCTTCTGGGACCTGTGTGTCTCCCAGAAAACAGCGGGGGGGGGGGCCGGACATTGCGTAGTTCGCAGCACAGAGTGCGACAGACTTTCCTCGGTAGTGGGAGCAGATACCTGGATTTGACAGGTATCCGCTCCCCCCTGAAAGGTGCCAAATGTGGGGGGGGGGGGGGAGCAATCCGATCCGCTGAAGTTCCATTTTTGGGTGGAACTCGACTTTAAGAAAATCTACAAAATTACGAAGACTGTAGATACCCATACTGTGCTTCACAGTCTTCCAACATATATACAAAATATTTTTTTAGTGCAATGCATACTAATACCTTACTGCGTGTCTTGAGTCTAAAATCATCAACAGTACACTGGGATACACCAGCCCATTCTTGCGATGTGCCAATTTTTATGCTTGGAACTTTGACTTGCACTTTAGGTTGCAGTGGTGGAGGCTCCTGTGGTGGTTCATCTAGTAAAAACAATGTAATAACATCAAACGCTTATAAAACCATCATATTTTACACATGGAAAGGAATCTTTTATACATTAGAGAGGGTGAATCTCCCTAACAGGGGCACAGACAGCAACAAAAACTTAAAAGATGTTCTAATCCGCTCCACTGCAAGATAATAAATACAAAAACTGTATTTTTGCTTGCACATTGCGGCAAGGGAAGTCAGCTTCACTAACCTAAGGGAAAATTCTCCTGCAAAGTGAACAACACATTTGCCTTTAGTAATGCATCTACCACTCATCTGGATACTTTGGGTTGATTTACTATAAGTGAAGAGTGCAAAATCTGGTGCAGCTCTGCATAGAAACAGATCAGTTTCCAGGTTTTTTCCCCCTTTCTAAGCTTAAAGGGGTTGTAAAGACAGAAGGTTTTTTTATCTTAATGCATTCTATGTATTAAAATGAAAATCCTTCTGTGTGCAGCAGCCCCCCTCAGCCCCCCTTAATACTTACCTGGGCCCCTCTGGATCCATCAATGTCCACAATTGCCTCAGCCATCTGGGACTCTCCTTTCCGTTTGGCTGAGAAACAGCAGCAGCCCCATTGGCTCCTGCTGCTGTCAATCAAACCCAGTTAGCTAATGAGGAGAGACAGTGGGCGAGGCCGAACTGAAGCCTCGTGTGTGAATGGATACACGGAGCTGTGGCTCAGCTCAGGTGCCCCCATAGCAAGCTGCTTGCTGTGGGGGCACCATAGGTGTGCGCAGCCTATTGCATTAGGGTGTGCACCCCAAAGCTCCAACACACATGGCTTTCTCTGCAGCCTGAACTGCACAGGACAGTGAATGAATGGGAAGTGCTCTGTGCTGAGCAGCTTCCTGTTCATTAACAAACTGAAGCATAGTAAACACAGTTTACTATTCTTCAGCCATGAATGGACAGAGTGAGTGAGCGTGTTTTCTGTGTTCATTTGGAAAAGGAAAGGGGCCGGTAAATTACATATTTACTAGCCCCTTCCCCCACAGCAGCCGGTGGGTGAGGAGGGAAGTCAGCAGCACTGCGGGGCAGGGGGGGCCATACGTGGGGAAGCCCGGGCAGTAAGGGGAATCAGCACCGCACATAGGGAGTAGGGTGTGCCCTGGCACATCCTTTGCGCTCGCCAATGGGGGGCTTTCAACAGAAGGCAGGGGCCGGGAGCTCCAGCCAGGGACCCGAGAAGAGGAGGATCCAGGCTGCCCTCTGGATAACCACTGCACAGAGCAGGTAAGTATAACATGTTTGTTATTTTAATAGAAAAAACAAGACTTTACAATCACTTTAAAGTGATTTGAAAATGCTCGAATATTTTTTATTGAAATAACCAATAGGTTATATTTACCTGCTTTGTTCAGTGATTTTGCACAGAGCAGCCCGATCCTCCTCTTCTCTGGTCCCCTGCCGGTACTCCTGGCTCCTTCCCCCTGGTATGGGGCACATGTGCGTGCATGTCCTTTGACATACAGAATGGGACTCAGCCCCACCACCTCCCTCCTCACTGGCTGTAATTGACAGCAGTGGGAGCCAATGCCGCTGCTGTGTCTGAGCCAATGAGGAGGAAGAGAGCTGCTGCTATTGTGCACATTGCTGGATCGGAATCGGGCTCAAGTATAAGGGGGTTTGGGAGCAGCATGCAGAAGTTTTTTTACCTAATGCAGAAAGCACATTAAGGTAAAAAACCTTCCTCCTTTAGAATCACTTTACTTGAACAAGATGACGTTAGCTAGTTGGCTACCATGCACAGCTGCATCAGATTTTGCACTCTCCAGCTTTAGTAAATCAACCCCTTTGTGTTGCAACAGATACACTTTTTGTAATTGGGTGCAATGATAAAACTAGGTAAAAAAAGGTGGGCTTTATTCTGTTTCACAGTTGAAACCTTATTGGCTGATTTGGAGAAAACAGCCACCTTTAGTTCCTTTCTATTAATAAGGGGAGCTAAACTCTGCAATACTTACCTCCCCAAAGCAGTCCATCGTCCCTCACCAGCACTGGCATCTTCCACCCAGCTTCTTCTGGGTGTGCCACACTGTGGCTGTTCTCATTGGCCAGCACGAAATGATGTCCCAACTATGCGTGCACAGGAATGCAATCATCCCGGTACTCAGGTGCTGTGCCAGAATGTACTGTGGATTAAACTGTGCTTGCACAGCTCAGTGTACATTCCACAGAAGACTGCGAGCAGGTAGGTAGGTTAATTTATGGCAGAAGAGACATTGTATGTCTCTTCTGTAATAAAGAATCTGTCTGCTCTCAGTTTTCAAAAGTGGGACTTTAGTTCCGCTTTAGCACATGATGCCTATATTTAAAAAAAATGACAGTAATGTGTTGCTTTTATCTATTCATCACTTACCAAGGTCACCAGGTACGATAAAGGATTCAGGCGTGCGTTCTGGCAGAGGGGGGGGACTCTCGACATCTGCTTTTGGAGAAGTAACTAAATACAACAAGACATGCAATATGAGTTATTTAAATGAACATTGTGTCAGTTAAAGGTATGTTTATGATATATTTCAGTGAGCTAGCTAGTATGAGTGTTAAGCTAGTCATATACAGTACTAGTAGAATTCGGTTTGAAAAATGTTGTTTTAGTTTTTAGTGGGGTCAAATCAACGTTTATTTTCAACCACAGTGATGAAAAAATTCAACGGAACAGGATGGAGTTCATTTGGTATTTTTTTATTTATGTAGTTAAAAAATAAAATACCCAGTGGTAATTAAATACCACAAAAAGCAAGCTCTATTTGTGTGAATTATTTTTTTTAAATTCATATGTGTATAGTGCAGCATCATGACTGCGCAATTGTCATTCATAGTCCATTCCCTCCAAAATCGAATGTCAAAAACAAACTTTTCAAAAGTACTTTCAAACAACATTCGTCAAGTCATCAATTGTACTGATGATAATTTGTTCTAACACATGTTTGTACGAACATTCTATGAAATCTACTATTGAATGTCTATAGTCTGAGTGAGGCAGATTCTTTGGAACATATATTTAACCTATATTTAAGGTGGAACTTCTCTCTCCGGATCCTTCACCATGACACCAGGTTCCTCTCCCTGCACCTGCGGTCACTTTTTAAAACCAGCGTGGCTGTTCTGGCCTTCATGTACAGTACACAGCCGCTAAATTAACTGCAAGTACCATCTGGCTCTGTGGCAGACGGACTTGCAGTTTCAATAGGTTGCAGGGGTGCTGATGATCACTCTCGTAGTCTACTGACATGAACTCCACCTTTCAAATAGAAGACCTGTACGGTGGTATGGGCTAAAAGCTGGTGGACATGTCTGCAGGAGCCCACATTGCACATATGATCCACTGATCAGGGGTGTAATGCTTTCCAGGCTCCTGCAGGAAAAAATAATACATGCACATTTTGTTCTGCAAAAATATTTCCATTTATTATTTTTTCTGTAATGGTGAACTTAGCCTAGCCTATAAATCACTGTCTAATCTGTCTATTAGGCATTTTTTTAAGCCATTTTTAGCCCTGACACCTGTTAAGGATAATTGACCATCAAAGATATTTGCTTCACCGATATTTAAAAAAAAGTGGCATTTCAATTAGATTTTGGCAAAATGCATTCAAATCATTTAGGTGAATTTAACTGGTTCCCCCCCTGCGGTGGCGCGCTCTCGTGCCCGCCGCACGCTCCCTGAGTGGGGTCGCTGGTTGGGCGGACTCGATGTCTGCCGGCGACCCGCGATCGCCTGCTACAGAAGAAAAGCGGGGAACTGCCGATGTAAACACGGCGGTTCCCTGCTCTGTCAGGCGGCATGACAGTGATCTACTGATCCCTGTGATCGGGATCAGTTAGATCTGTCATGCCCCTGCCAGCCCAGCCCCCACACAGTTAGAACAGGCTGAGGGAACACAGTTAACCCCTTGATTGCCCCCTGCAGGTTAACCCCTTCCCTGTCAGTGACATTTATACAGTAATCAGTGGCTATTTTTAGATCTGATCGCTGTATAAATCAATGGTCAATGGTCCCATAAAAGTGTCAAATATGTCCGATCTGTCCACCGCAATATCGCAGTCCCGATAAAAATCGCAGATCGCAGCCATTACTAGTAAAAAAAAAAATAGTAAAAACGCCATAAATTAATTCTCATGGTTTGTAAACGTGGCAACTTTTGCACAAACCAATCAATAAACGCAGATTGCAATTTTTTTTACCACAAATATGTAGAAGTATATATATTGGCCAAAACCGATTAATAAATTTTTTTATATATATATATATATATTTTTTGGACATTTATTATAGCAAAAAGTAAAAAAATATCCGCAGTCAAGTTGTTTTTACTGTCTGTGCCCCTGTTAGGGAGACTCACTCTCTCTATTCATCCTGTTTATTATTATCATTGAAAGTGCAAGTGAAAGAAAATCCCACATTTTTGGGTTGTCCTCAGAACAGGAATAGAGGGGAAATCTTCCAATGGGGACCGGGGACACTAATTTTAATGACCGGGGGCGGGGGCAAGGGATTCCCTTAATTTGCACGATTTCTCCTCACTTCCAGTTTTGTCTTCGGGACAGGAAGTGAAGGGAAATCTCCCCAAAGACACAGATGTAAAAAAAAACTGACAAGTGTTATAACCCTCCCTTCCTCTATCCAAAATAAAAAAAAATGTTGCCTATAGTTTAACTTTAAAGGCCATATTACTAAAATCTAATGCTTGTTGCTATCAAACTTCACCTATATTATCCCAATGTTTTGCTGCAGCAAAATATGTGTGTCTCTATTAAATCTATATTTCAATGTGCCATACTGTTCACTGATTGGTTGCTAGGGGTGACTTGAGATCATCACAGATATCACAACATCTTCATGGCACAAGTAAATGCCAACCTTTCAAGGGTCCCTTGAGAAAGACTCTGTGAGTCCCCAGAATGTGGTTATGTAATCGTGACGTAAGTTACGTCTTCACAATAAAATAACTGAAATTAATTATCTGGAATATTCATAACTTTCCTATTACTTTGACTCTTTCACCGTGCCATCCACCAAGCACCTACCATTTCAAGAGGTCACAAGCCGAAGCGATTGCGGCTCACAATGGATAACTATTTTCTGTGTCTGACACCTCACCTTCTTTTAGGGAGTGAATGGTAATATAAAGTGGACAGTTGCAGCTGCTGTCCTGTCAACTGCCTGACTTCCCACAATGCACACTCAGAGGTTGGGGAACAATGTGTAAGGCCAGTTATTTTATATGGTTGTTGACAGAATTCAGCTGACCTTTCACCCCCAGGCTGAAACTGAGAAGTCAGACACAGGCAATGTACCATACATAATGCTAAATGAGGGGGGAAATAATAGGGGGCACATTTAATAAGTACAACTGTATGATTATAAATGAATAACAGAATAATTCAATTCTTGCATTACATAGAAACATAGAAATATAGAAAAGTGACGGCAGAAAAAGACTGAGTAGTCCATCGAGTCTGCCCCTTTTTATTTTTTTTTATTTATTTATTTATTTATTTATTTATTTTTACATTAACCTTGTTGTCTGACTATGGATTTATGTTTATCCCAAGCATGTTAGAAGCCATTTACTGTTGACTGTCTCACAGTTATAATGAGTTTCTCCGCAATGCCTATACATACAGAGGCATATGAGGGCTTGTTTTAAAGTGGAATAAAAGCTTGAATATGTAAATACTTACATTTGCATAGTCTGGGCACAGGTTCACTTTAAAGTGCCAGTCTCTTTATTATTTATTTTCTTCTAATGACCAAGACACTGTAGTTAGTGGCCCTTTTTTAAAAGTCAACATAATATTAACATTTTCTGACAGTTAGAAATACCATGGGATAGGGCATGGTCTGACTATTTAATTGTGAAGTTGCACCTTACCTTGGCTCTTGCTTCCTGTCATCCTTTTGCTGGAAAAACCTGTCATACAGCACCCATACTCATCCTATTGGCATGACTAGAAAGAGGAGGCCCGAGACACAACTTTTGGATTCAGCCTTCAGGTATAAAAAGCTTGGGTATATACAAAGCACCACACCACAATGGACTCTCCCTGTCAGCACAGTGAGTCTTAGCAAAATTGCTAATGCGCACTAGAGAGACCTTGACAGCCAGGGAACTTAATTTTCTGGGCCAAATCTCCAGTGGCATTCAGAAGTCCCTGCGTTATTTACCCACAAAGGCAGACCTAGCGGTCTTCCTCTGAAGGGTCAGGGATACTTATCAGATTAACTTTACTGAGCTAAAAGCCGAGACAACTAAATGGGGAACTGGAGTGAATGACCTGAAGAAAAAAAGGGCAAGCTACAGCCCAGACATTGGACATTGGAGGATCTATTGCCCACACTTTTAGAGATCTTCCAGATTTTGAAATGTCCACAGTCCCCACTTCTGCAAAAAAAAAGGGCACATTGGACACTGGTGCCCTGTTGTGACAAAGTCTAGACATGTAATTCGAACATTGCTGAGGTATACGGATATAGATGCACAGCAGAGAATTTTTCTACTTTCAAGGTGCAGAATTATTTTCTATCCTGCCCCTCTCTAACCAAAAGGAAAGCTCTGTGGGATTTTCCATTTTGTCTGATAAGGAGAAGGAATGATGTAATGGCAGCACTGCACACAACAGACATTTTGGAGACCTTCTGTGCAACACTGAGATAGCACTTTCAAACTGGTGGTCTGTGTCCACTGCATTGCCCTCTACATTTTCCTTTGCGTGGCAGATAGTTTGTAATAAATACAGCCACATTTCACAACCTGCAGGCCCTCCTGCAGGGCTTTCATATATTTTTGCAGGTTGAGATTTGTAGAAGTTGGCTTACTATTACATACCTGAAGGATATCAGCCATGCTCACATATCGGTTTTGGGGGATGTTTGTGGTGGGGAGGGAGTGCCAGGGGTATGCAGATTTGCTTGTTGGAGGTCTGGGTCCTTTGGGCTGATGACTAAGCAAACATGTAGTTCGTAAAACGCATCAATCTTTGCCAGTCCGCTGTTTGGTGTCTGCACCTTGTCTGTAATCATTTTTCATCACTGGATGGATTTACAATAAATCAGCCATTGCATTCAGCTCAACCTGTGTGCGGTCAACTTCCTTTGCTTTACACTTTGGGCCCCCTTGTTTGCCACCCCACCTGTCCACTTCTTTTTCTGCCTTCCTATTTGTTCTCCAGGACTTGGCATTTTGCCTTCTGGGTACTGATGTCTATGTTAAGTTACGTTTGCACGTTTTGGACTTCTGGATGGAATATAATATTTTGTCTGACCCATGCCTTGTTCATTTTGAAAAACATTTTACTGGATTCAAATGTTCTCATATGGGTTATGTCATTTCTTTTTTTTTTTTTGACTCAGGAGGATGGGGCTGGACACATTATCTCATTGGTATGGCCCCCTGTCAATAGAGAAGCACTCTCCCATGTAGAGAAATGCACGGGGAGCCCCCCAATTGCTTGCTTGTTTCCGGCATAAGGAGGCCCTATCAATGTAGATGAGATTTATTGTCTTTGTGGTTTTGTTCTGATTTGTTGATGTTGTTTTTGTTCTTGCCATATGTCATCAACAGATCTTTCTGAAACCTGTGACATCATGGCAGAGTTGAGGATACTAACCTGTAATATGAAATGCATTTTCCGCCTTTCAAAGCAGAACAGAATATGCTGTGAACTGAAGCACCATGACCCGCATATCCTGATGCATCAGAAAACACATTTTTGCATACTTCTACCCAAAAATTGCCCAACTATAGATTCAATCAATGGTTTCTCAGCAAGTTTTCGACAAGGAAAGCTAAAAGGGTGGTGACTGAAGTACTTAAGCATTACAATGATTCCTAACCTACTTCTGTTACTCTGAACGATCTGGCAGTTTGTAAACTTACTTTGTGAAGATCCTTGCACATTTACTTCCTTGAATTCTGTGACATGTATTCACTATGGCCCGTGCGTATAATGGCTAATGTGGAAGATTTATACTTGGCATACTTTCCTAATCTACTTTACAGGGTTCAAAAAGATTTAGAGCCACTTCCCTTACTTAGCTAAGAAGGATATCTCTAAAATGGCTGTATCACCTTGGTTTCTGTTTTACATATAAATTATCCTGGTTTCTATCCCCAAGTCCCCAAGATGTACTTCCTTCAGATTCGTGCTGTTTATTAGGTTTGTATATAGTTTGTATATGGGAGGAGAGGAGAAGGAACCTAGACTGCTGTACTCAATACTACAGTGATCAAAAGATGCTGGTGGTTTGCGACTCCTTTATATTCATTTACTGTATGCTGAGTCAAATGCCTCGCATTATTAACTGGAATATGTGGGTGTGGGAGAAGCTTTGGGTTCCTTTATAGAAAATACTAGCAGACAGGAACATGGCTATGCCTCCTGGCTTCTGAAGCATTTCAGGGGCCTTTCCGAGTATGTGTCGCCCTTATGCGAAATGAGGTCTTTCTCTCCTACATTCCTTTTCTTCTTTGAGTTACATAAAAATTTTGACCCCTCTCTTTGGCCCCTCTCAGCCACATAATGGGCCTATTTTTCCCATTTTCTATGATGTTTTGATGGAGTGTGGTATGCAAAGAGAGTAACGGTCATCATTTACTCTGGTGTAGTCCCAGGGGAACTGGAGGATTATTACACGATCTGCTTTGTTTTACGATCTTATTAATGTGAGTGGTCAACATTATAAGGTTAGCTTATCACCATTTGGGTGCTATTGGGAGTGGAGCAATTTCTTTAATTGAGAAACTCTAGAAGGGGATTTTTCACTTTTGGTTGGCATTATAAAAGTGGACTTTGCACATAGTTGGACATTGTTTATGTGAATGATTGCATATGTTGATTGCATCTTTATGTGTAAGTCTTTTATTTATTTATAGTGCATTTTGTTTTCCTATTTCATATCCATTAAAAATTTATACAGCTGGTGTGAGGGAGTTTCGGTGAACTTTATTAGGAAGTCCAGAATTTTTTGGTACACATTTTGTTATTCATTCTAAGATGCAAGAATCCTGCTCTAAGTTTCTGTCTTGGTGGTATAGGGCCCAACAATTTATGCAGTGTGCTGGTGAAGGTGTGGGTAGGTACAGTCTTACACCTCAGGTGGTAGTGCCCCTAACATAGGCATTTATGGAGATCTTATTGTGAAGATCATGCAGCACACTCTGCCAGATGCCCCCCCTGTGATTTTTTTTTCATACCACCTCTATGTTCATTAGATCTTCTGTACCACATTTACTGAATGCTGCAAAAAGCTTGATACCCTGCTTATGGAAGAAAAGCAGGGCCCCTACATTAGGGCAGTGGCTTATTAGAGTTCAGGTTTCTATGGAAGCAAAGGAATTAGTACATAAGGTGAAAGATCATTATGAGCTTTTTTAATAATCTTAGGCTTCTTGCATTGAAATCATCTCCTCTACAGCTTATAAAATGATCATACCAATAATAGTAAATATTCAGCATAGATCAATAATAAACCACAACTCTAGATGATAGTTGGCAGCTGAACACTACAAGGAAAATCCAATAAACCTTGATAATAAGCAAATGAAGAATCAGTGCAGCGCAACATATAAGAGGTCATAAAGTCCATAAGCATAGTCCATTACAGCAGAAGGCAGCCTCCGTGAAATGAGTGCTTGTTGTCATTCAGACAGTGACACAGGTGAATCCAGCCCATCCATCACAGATAACACCAGCCTCTCACCTCATACATTCAACCTAGAAAGGCCACACAGCATCTAGCCTCCTCCTGAAGCTAAAACCTCCAATAATCCGGTGGCAAATAATAAAGACTCCACAGGACATGTGAGGAAAGATGAGAATCTGTGCTGCACCATGGATATTTACCTCAGAAACAGGTGAAGAGGTTTTTTGTCCCTCCCAGGACAACTCAAAATTTACAAATAAACATTCCTGACATTTCAAAAAAAAAAAATCACTGACCAATATAGACCCCTTCTTTTCAATAACAGTCATAAGCCTTCCATTCATGGAATCTGTCAGTTTCTTGATCTGTTGATGATCAACTTTTTGTGCTTCCCAGACACCGTCCCCGTGGGCCCTTATTAAATCTCCCATTTAATAAGGGCCCACAGGTTCTCAGCAGGGTTTAGATCAGGTGGGGAAGGGGACCATGTCATTATTGTTTCATCAGTCCTTTACTGGCTAGCCACGCAGTGGAGTACTTTAAAGCATGTGATGGAGCATTGTCCTGCATAAATATCATGGTCTTCTTGATGCAGACTTTTTCCTTTACTACTGCTGAAGAAATGGTCTTCTAAAAACTGGCAGGAGGTTTGGGATTGATTGAGTTGATTTTGAGTCCATGCTCAACCTGAAAATGTCCAACTAGCTCACCTATTTAATACCAGCTCATACCAGTACCCCACCTCCACCTTGCTGGCATCTGAGTGGAAGTGGAGGTCTGTGCCCGTTACTCTCATCTCATCAGTCCATAAAACCCTTGAAAAATCTGTCTTCAGATATTTCTTAGCCCAGTCTTGACGTTTCAACTTATGTGTCTTGTTCGGTGGTGGTCAGGTTTCAGCCATCCTTACCTTGGCCTTGTCTCTGAGCACCGAACACCTTGTACTTCTGAGCACTCCAGGTAGGTTGCAGTTCTGGAATATGGCAAAACTGGAGGATAATGGGTTCCTGGTAGCTTCACATTTGATTTTTCTCAAATCTTTAGCAGTTAATTTGTGTATTGCTCAACGCGTTTCTTGCAACACCTTGTTGACTATCTGCAACAAAACATTTGATGGTTCTGTGATCACACCTAATATTTTAGACATTTCAAGAGTGCTGCATCCCTCTGAAAGACTTTTTACAATTTTTGACGTTTCAGAGTGAGTTAAATCTCTTTTTTGGCCCATTTTGCCTGAGGAAAATAACCTGCCTAATAATTAGGCACACCTTAATATAGGGTGTTGATTTCCCTAGGCCACACCCTTCCTCATTACACAAATACACATTACCTGATATGCCTCAATCCAATAAGCATTAAAATATATACAGCTTGGAGTTGGACAATATACATAAAAATTAAGATTTAGTCAAAATACTCGCCTAATAATTGTGCACACAGTGTATACGTTGCGCTGCACTGATTCTTCATTTGTTTATAAGATGATCATGTCAACTCATGGTGGTCCTTGTCATTTTGAGGGTGGAGGTTTTTTATGGATCTGAAACCATGGAATTGTAGATGCGCGATGACAAAAAAGATGTCTCTTTGTTTTTTTTTCTTTGATATTCCTCTTTTCCGGCCTTGATACTTGGTTAGGGATCTCAATTTGTTAGTCTTTCTTGTATTTCTAAATCCATATGTGAGTGCAATTATATAAAATGTTATTTTTTTTTAATATGCAAGCTTTCATGTTGTGATCTTACCAGAGTGGTACTGGGCTTGTGACTGTAATTCCTGTAAATCTGATTCAAATATGTGCTGTATGCATCAAGTATTTGTCTGTCTTACATTTATTAATAAAATACATATTTAAAAAAAAAGAGACTGTGGGAAACTATCAGAGGAATTTACTAAGACTGGATCAGACAGAATCTGGAGCAGCAGTGTGTGGCATCCAATTGGATTCCAACTTTCAATTTCAAGGCTTAACTGAACAAGCTGGAATTAGAAGTAAGGTGATTACTATGCACAGCTGCTCCAGATTCTGTATGTTCCAGTTTTAGAAAATACACCCCCTTAGAGTCATTTGCCAAGTACAAATACCAAGGATCTAGCTGTCAAAGTGGAAGTTTAGGGTAAGATACATATGTAGTCAAGGATATTTGCCAGATACTGTTGCCAAGGGCTGGTAAAACAAGATCCAGAACCAGAAGATAAAAGATAGAGACACCATAGAGCCATGACAGTAGGCATTTAAACAAGGTCATGATACATGAGGTGAAAAATGAAGACAAATTCAGAAAACTGCAATATTCCGACCCATGTGCTAACACACTCAGTCTGCAAACAGCAACAAGGAAGAGAAACAAGTTGCTCCTTATAAAGTAGCTCTGTCTGTCAAGATGTTCATGAACTTCCACTGATGATTGGATGAACACAGTCATGCTCTTGCAGGTGGACAGGGTGACTAAGGGGGGTGCCAGATGTACTCGACATTCATGTACTTTACTATTCATGATTTCCTAGCTAGAGGAAACCCCACAGAAGGAATCTATGACAATATACAATAGGGTTCTAGCAGATAGGTCAGCCTTTCTCAACCATTTACTTCTGAGGAATCCTTGAAATAATTTTCAGGTCTAAAGGAACCCCTGCTAAAATACATAGGTGGTCAGTGGGAGAAATGCCTTCTTAAACTGGCAGCCTGTAGAAGGAACAATTCTTATAGTGGTGGTCAGTGGAAAGTAATCTTCTGTCAGGCGAACATAAGGATGACTACTATGAACAGTACTTATATTACCCAGAGAACCAGAAAACAGGGAGTCTTGATGATGATTAGATAGTGTGCTACATATTATAGTAAATATTCTATATTTTATATGCATTGTTCTTTGAAGAATATAGAAAATATTTATATTTAGCCTTGGGGACACTTACCAGTGCTGTTCAGATTGCTGAAAGGTGGAAATTCTACTTCTTGAAGTGGTTCTAGTTTGGAGGAATGCTCAATCTGGGATGAATTATTTGAATCAGACAATAGAAAAAGGTCTTGGATATTGTGCCTATTTGCATTGGGTATACTGGGGAAGATGGCTTCAACACAAAAATCTGCAAACTTTGGTGACCCTGGATCAGAAGATGATGTTGGAGAAAAATAAGGATCTTCTGTCAGGCGAACATAAGGATGACTACTATGAACAGTACTTATATTACCCAGAGAACCAGTAAACAGGGAGTCTTGATGATGATTACCAAGAAATTTTTGTTTATCAAAACTAGATGCTAAAATCTTTTGAATATGGGGGGACGAATCTGATGCTTCAAAAACCTGCTCAGACATGAAAGACTGTCTCTGAAATTCCAACGGTGTAGATTTGGTGTGTATTAATGGTGGATGTCCACTGTAACTTTTTCTGTTTTCAGTACATGATTGAGGACAAGGATTTTTTCTGTTGCTGAGATTTTGTGAAGTTCTGCGCAATATTGTCCGTGGAAAAGGTTGCGGCATAGGTTGTGTTTCTGATGTCTGCATGGCAATTGCATTTAGTTCATCGTAACTTTTATACATCTTTGTTACTGAAAATGGTTCCATACAGCTATTAGAATTATTTCCACTACTGATGGCTGTTGTAGATGAGTTCCAAAGATGTGTTCTTTTTTCCTCTTCCATCATGCATTCACCTGTATGACTTGAACAAAAGGATGTTAGTATTATAGTGTGCACAATGTACAAAGTTTAATGTTCAAAACAAATATTTTCTAGGTATCATATCTAGTTCCCATAACCTGTCAGTAAATTGTTAGCTATACTTATACTTTTTTTACTCATTTTGCACTCTCTTCTTGCTGCAGATTTACTGTAGTGGAAATTGATCCTTTTGCTGACCTTTTTTACCTACAGTTCTGCTTTAAAGTTTATATCCAGCCAAAAGTAAGTTCTTATTTTGTATAGTGTGAGATGGTTTAGAACCCCTACTGTTTTTTTAATTGTTTTTATTGTAGTATTTTGCAAAAATCCAGACAAGTGTACAGTCATATTGTCAGTAGAATTTTTGTCATATCAACTATACAATATAGCAGTTTTTTGCTTTCCATTAAAAAAAAAAGAAAGAGAAAAATAGAAACAAGAAATAAAACTTAACACATCTCTGAACAGTCATGGTTCTATGTGACGTGTGTTATTTTATATTAATCAATAAAGAACTCCTTATTTCACTGATTACCTGAATCTATGGCTTATGAATGAGCTTGAAGGGCTATAAGGCTATGTGGCATATTGGTGTACTATGTTTTTTGACAAAGGAGGAATGAACCTCTGAAACACGTTAGACCGTCCTCAGCATTATCCCCCATTTCACACAAACACAAAGGGGTTGCCATAAGGTAGACTGCGCTTGTCCAGGACACTGAGGAATTCTGGGCTTTCTGACAGCTGCCATGATTTTATCTCCCTGATGCCGGCTAGAGGGATAGGACAGGCCCAGCCTTGCAGTTTCCTCATCCATCACACTGTGTACAATCCTGTGGTGTTTTTCATCTGCCATCTATGCTGATCATCAAGATTTTAATATGTAAGTGTACCGTTTGTTTTTATGGAATAAATTACTTCATCATTCTAATAAGGATCTCGCACTGCCATTTCTTTGTTGTCAGAGCATAGGAAAGAAGAGGCTGCAGGGACTAGTCTTGCAGTGAGAGGATGAGCCTGTAGGAGTGGAGGATCAGGGAAGTAGAACTACTTTACCGGTCAAAGCATAGATTTGCTGTTTCTACAGAGCTTACAGTTCAGCTTCAAGCATTATTTATTTAGAAATCATAAAATAAAATCTTGCACAGAGAACCATATTCAGTTCAAGCACGCAACCACTTTCTGCACATGAATGGGTTTCTCACTTGAACACATGTTCTATGCTTATGGGGCCATTTCTCTTAAAAGTGAGATTTTAGTTATAGCTGGAGCCTGGTGGGCTGAGTCAGTATCTGGCTTCTTATATGTCTCAGATATTCCTATAGAGAGATCTCCTTGCAATATTTCCTGAGTGCACAGCTCTGTCAGGAAAAGGACTTGTCTGTGCCGCAGAGGAGACTTTTGCACAGGCACGGCTGCAGGAGAGACTGCTATTAAAAAACAGAGCAGTCTGAGTTAAGCCTGCCCTCCATCCACTACAGGGTGAATTGAGGATGTGGACTGCTAGAGACTCTAGATAGAAATGTGGAGGACTGTGGGAGATATAGTTCCCAGGAAAAAGCCCTGAAGGTAATAAATACTGTGTGGGACTACATGTCCCAGGAGGATAGGCTGCTACAAAAGGAGAGGAGAGCAGAAGCCAAGACTAGAGATACAGAGTCTCATGTGGAGAAAGAGAAGGGTAAGGTGCTGGTGTGCTGGGTTGGTGATGCTGCTAAATGCCAGTGCTCAGTGCCAGTGCTTCCTGTGTCCCTAGATAGGAACTGAACTCTTGTACCTGCCAGAGACCACTGTATCAGAGGAGAGACATCTTGCAGAGAAACCGAGGCTACAAGGGGACCACTTATTGTTTTGGCTATGGGACAAGAAGTGAAGGCAAATCTCATCAATTGGACAAAGATGGTAAAAGAAAAAAAAATGAGAGGGGTTAGGACCTATCCAAAACGAGTAAAAAAAAAAAGTTTTGCCTTGAGTTCTACTTTAAGGTAAAAAAACATTAAGTGAAATAATATCAGGTCTACTGGCAGGATCAACAAGTAGTAACACCATATTAAAGCAGGGACTTATAAAAATAAAAACTGCTGTATTAATACTAGTGACAGATTGTATAATATACAACATTTTTTATTATGCCCATATTTACACTTTAATTTGCAAACATAAGCAAGCCTACAGATGGTAGTCAACTTATGACTTATAGGGGGCATCAACCGCAGCACCAGACACAACCAAAGGACTGCACATATTGTTCAATAGATGTAATCAGTGGCGGCTGGTGAAATTTTAGGATGGGGGGGCGTCAGACCCCGCCCTTCCTTTTTTACCCCTCCCACTTCTCATAAGCCACACCCCTTATAGTTTCCACCCCTTGTGTCAGGAGTATACAGCCCAGCATCACCAGATAGGGTATACAGCATCACCAAATAGCAGTATACAGAGTCACCATATAGCAGTATACAAAGCCCCAGATAGGGCATACAGAGCACCAGATAGGGCATACAGAGCACCAGATAGGGCATACAGGGCACCAGATAGGGCATACAGGGCACCAGATAGGGCATACAGGGCATCAGATAGGGCATACAGAGCACCAGATAGGGCATACAGGGCATCAGATAGGGCATACAGAGCACTAGATAGGGCATACAGGGCACCAGATAGGGCATACAGGGCATCATATAGGACATACAGGGCATCAGATAGGGCATGCAGAGCACCAGGGGCAGCTAATCAGACTATGTGTGTGCGCTTGTTCAGCGCACACACATAGACTTTAATGGCTGACCAATTGGCTCACTACTTCCTGTTAGCTGACAGCAAGGAGCCGAGGAAAAAAGAAAGAAAAGTCAATATACCGGCGCCTCCTGCAGGAGGGCCGGGCTTTTTTTTACTTGTCAGCGGCGGGGAGGCGGCACCCAAGCGCCCCTTATGCGCCAGCTGCCGCTGTCTGTAATGCTTGAGAGGACTACTAGAAACTGCAGACCTAGAAGAACTAATGATCAGACTGTGGACATGCTACATTTTTGGCTGTAGAAGACATTTCAAAATTGAGAACATGTTACATAAGGCTAGTAGAGATCCCTGCTTTCACCCTAATCAATGTTCCCAACTGCTGAGGGTCTTACATCATACACTAAAGGGTCACAGGTTGGGCACCAGAGCTTTAGATGAATGTCGTACTGTGGAAGATGAGAGGTGAAAAATCTCTCTGTTATTGACCCCACCAAAGCTCACGACTATGTACCTTATGACTTTGCTGATGAAGAACATCAGTTAACATGTTTCTTTCAGATCAGCAAACCTCTGTGTCCAGTAATGAGTACTTTCAACAGTCATCAGTGATTGTTATCAGACCCCACTGTATAAAAGGCCTTGTCCAGATGTCACAAGTGATCCTAAAAATAAAAGCTTAACCTCCCTGGCGGTATGATTATGTCAGATTTATACGTCTAAAAGCGGTACATTGTTTTGCATAGAAATTTGGCATTTTATATTGCAGGCCTGTAATTATTAGGAATAACTCACTTAAATCTGTCCAAACCAGAGTCTAGTAGACATCCCGGGTATGATAAAGTTTGAAACATGAAATCATAAATTATAATATAATAAATAACTATAAATAATTATCAAAAATATTAACATAATAGTAATAAAATGTATTCAATAATGTAATCAAATGAAAAACACTGAAATTTGCTCATTTGCAGAATTGTTGCTGTCGTCACTTTCAGTGTCTGATGATAAATTTCCCCAAAAATCAGTATCACTCAATTCTGCAAATGATTCTTATTTACTATCGCTGTTTTCTAGCTGATCAAAGACCACTTTTGACGTAAAGTGACACTTTTTGGTTGCCATGGACATTCTCAAGTTTCCAGGCAGAAAGAATGACATATATAATATAAAAGTGCATGCAGGGCACTGGGCAAACCACTAGGGACAAAGGGGATGGGAAATGATTTCATACAGTAATCTAATCTTACAGATTACAGTGTATTGTATGTTTACTATGTGTTTCACTTTTTGAATCTGCCGCTAGGCTCCGCCGCCAGGCTCCGCCCCCCGTGCAACGCGACGCTCGC
Source organism: Glandirana rugosa (assembly GCA_018402905.1). Lineage (NCBI taxonomy): Eukaryota > Metazoa > Chordata > Amphibia > Anura > Ranidae > Glandirana > Glandirana rugosa. Next base: position 2,119,852 of record BLSH010440097.1, read on the forward strand.
AGGGAACGGAGGCCGGCACACAGAGGCATCGGGCAGAGGATACAGCCCACGGACACAGCGGAGGACATCGCTGGATCCAGGGGACAAGGTAAGTAACGCTGGATCCAGCGATGCAATCCCGAGTGTGGCTCGGGGTTACCGCTCCTGGTACAGAAAATTCACCCCAAGCCACACTCGGGAATACCGCCGGGTGGTTAAAGTACAACTATAGGCAAAACTTTTTTGTTCATTTTGGATAGAGTAAGGGTGAGTTATAACCCCTGCCAGGTTTATTTTTTGCTATCTTTATCCCATTGGGGAGATTTACCTTCACTTCCTGCCCCATAGGCACAACAAGAAGGTAGAGGAAATCTCAGAAAATTAAGGGAATCCCTTTGGAACAGAGAGGTCGCCAGAACTAGTGTCCCCATTGGAAGATTCCCCTCTTCTACTTTTCTGGGGACAACCCAAAAATTGGGATTCTTTCACTTTCACTGTCAATGCTAATGGTAAACAGGACAAATAGAGAGGGTGAATCTCTCTCATGGGGACACAGACAGCAATAAAAACTGACAGGTGTTGTAATCCCTCTTCATTATATCCAAAACTAAAATAAAGTTTTGCCTTTAGTTATGCTTTAATTGCAGGGATCAGTACAGTCAAGCTGTCCATAGGTTTGGTATACAACCATATGAAGTACTTACCCATCAGACAGTCTGATTAAATCATGTACATCTGCAGAGTGTGGTATATTCCTGTATAACTGCAAGTAAGATAAAAAATATATATCTGTGATATGTATATTTCCAAACTTCTATTGTCTAACAACAATATTAGAACATTATGATACAAGGTTACAGGTAAAATGACCTGCTAAAAATGATCATAAAACAATTTCAGCACTGACATAGAATATTGAAATGTACTGGATTAGGGAAATATTGAATATTGAAAGTCTCTTTAGAGACATATTGACATATTAAAATACTGCACTTGATAATGCAGCCATGGTTCTGCTCAGTATGAGGAGTACAATATAGGGCACATCTGATGATAGAATCGGACTAGGTAGCTCATTAAGGACCATTAGAAGGAAAAGATGAGATGGTTGAATTGTTTGATGTTTTCTGCATACATATTCAAATATAGGTCTCGAGCACATGAAGGGCCTCTACAAAACTCAAGAGGGAATAAAAGCACATTTCACTACAGATCACATTATTCCAAGAAATGAGGCTGTTTTTAATCTCAGGAATAATTTTATGAAGTATGACTAGTTCTGAGGAAAAGTCAAGGTTGAAAACAAGCAGCAAGGAGAATCAGAAATTGACATTACAATGCTCTAACAAAGTGTACAGAATATTCATAATACCCCATTCTAAACAGATTGAAGAACAGATCTAAACTGTATCAGCTTGAAATCAAGTGTGCTTTTTTTTTTAATTTAAAGGACAACTTTACGTTTAGTGAAGTTATCCTTTAAAGCTTACCCCACAGTGTAACCTACATAGCATTATGTTTGCCTATAGCCTATAAATTCATACTTAGGTACGGTACTGTACATAATTCTTGTCAATGTGCTTGAAGTTCCATATTTCTTTTTTGGCCACACTCTGATCGACTTTCGACCAGTTCCTGATAAACCTGGTGAATTTTGCTTTCTGTGTTGCACTGTCACCCCCCTCTGAGCCCACAGCCTTCAATTTAAAAACTGAAGAAGCAGCATGTTGTTGGCAGAACAGCAGCTGCACCCAATCAGATGCAGCTACAGGTTGGATGGTCTGATAGCTGCCGTCGCCTGCTGTCGGCTTGCAATAGCCACAGTGGGAGATTCAGGCTGGGTTCACACCATTGCGAATTGGATCTGGCTTACACCGCATCCAATTCGCAGAACATTTCAAAACATGTTCTTTTTAATGTGTCTGGTTCACATATGTGCATTGCATCCGCACTCCGTATTGCACAAAAAATGTGTGCGTTTTTTAGGCAGTACGGTGCGAATTGCAGGTATATTAACCTTCAATGGGAACACATCTGATTAGCAGATGTGTTCCGTTCTGAACAGGAATTCTTTCCATCTCCTCACTACACCTCCCCCCTCTACCAGGTCAGCTGATCCTCAGCTACAATGGAGAGGAACCACTGAATTAATAATTTTTATCTTTGCAGGGAAACTGGAGCTGCAATTCGCACTGGACTAGAGTGAATCCAGCCTTATTGATTCCCGCTGTATAGCATGGATGGAGGAATATTTTACATAATCTTCATTCAGCGTGAGGGCTGAATGAAAAAAATGTACGTGGGTGTGCCCAGCATTGGGACTTCCATGCATTTCTATATAAAGTCATTAAAGTGGACCTTTATATTGTTAATTTGCTGTGACCTCTTGCATTGGGGGGAATCTAATTTGTTCTGGGATTTTAACATGAATTGTTGGCAAGTATGACTACCTGTATTGTATTTGAAAATCTATTTCTATTTCATGCATTGGATGTGCTGAATATTTGAATACAGTCCATTAATCGGTAAAAATGCTTTGGTGGAATGAGGGACCTAGTGACCGAGTGCATGCCGCTATAAATGAAAGATTTTAAGTGGGTCTATACTATATACTATCCCTGCTGGGTGTTGCAGACATGGGATGATGCCAGCTTCCCATTCTCCCCTTCTTTTCATTCTCCATGTCTCCAGCGCAATTGGTTTCATACATGCCAGTTCACCGCAGGATCTCCTTATTAAACATAATCTGTGAAATGCACTGAGAGATAGCTTCCTCTGATATTCTGTTTGGCTAGTGTTATTTTTTAACACTGTTTTTCTTAAAAATGTTTGGTTAGCACATTTTGTAAAAAGCCATATAGGAGGATGCTATAAGAGGTGTATGGTATTAGCACTATATGGAACACTGCTATATATTCTTTTTAAAGAGTAACTCCACTTTTGTTGATAAAAAAAACATTCCTCTCTGGGGGATCAATGTACATTGCAGGGATTTTAACAAACTTTGTTGCAGAAGCCTACCTTTTGTTATACTGAAAAAATAGCTGTTTGTCTGTGTCAATGTGCTGAGTGAATCTGTATGGGAATAGTTTTGAGCTTATCAGTCAGCTGCTGCACCTGCAGGGCTCTAATGAGGGATGTAGCAAGCAGCGGCGGCCGCCCTCTCCATCCATGCGTCTGGCTCCCTGATCTACATGCAGGGCGCTGGGCACATGGATTCCAATGGCGGGGGTGTGTTTGTTTGAAGCATGTGATTAGAGCCTGAGGCTCTAATAGGCTTCAAAAAAAGGGTGGGCTCGGGGTGCAGAGCACTGCACCCCTATCCCACCCAGTTGTGTGACAATAGCGAATGAATATTTGCTATCGCTGCGCTGATCCTCCTCCCGGCCAAACAGTAAGTGTCACCTGATTGGCTGAAAGGACAGGCGATCCTATTGGATGCCTAGGTGGATGAGGGAGGAGCTACACAGCGGAAGCCGCAGTAATGCAGAAGAGGACACAGGAGCCGCTGCCCGTCACCCGTAGCAGCCTGGAAGCTGCCCACCACCAACCAGGGAGGGTGTTTAGCACCCCCCCCAAAAAAAAAACTAAGAAACACCAACCACCACTGGTATCAAGGTCTGCATCCCTTTAGACTCAATTTCCCTTTGGGAGTATCACACCAAAAATGCAATTTTTGCTGCAGGGGATGCCCATAATGTAATTTGTATTTTAGTGCAGACTTCAGGGAAAATCAGTAAGTCAATCACACAAGCAGGAAATGACATATCTGGGGAGCGTTCTGTACACCATCTGTGTACAAAACGCCTCCAGGTAGTCGTATTGCATTACATTTTACAGAAAATTACAGTTCTGTTGATTGAAATGGAAAGGTAATTTTAAAAACATTCAATTACAATATGAATTGTGTCACATTTGTATACAATATATTATTTTTTTTTACTTTTTTTCTTTCCCATGAAAGAGGAGTTACCCATTAAGCATTTTTAACTTTTTTGATATAATAAAAGATGTACAATTTTAATGGTTTAATTCATTCCTGAGAGTGGTAACACCTATAAAGTCCCATATTTTTTTATTTGTTTCCATTAATCAGTAAAAATAAATGAAGGAAAAACCAAAACATTTCTTTGCTTTACAGAGTAGTTAGAGGGATTACAACATCTATCAGGTTTTTATTGCTGTCTGTGTTGCCATTAGGGAGATTCGTGCTCTCTGTGGGGTTGATTAACTAAAGACAAATAGGCTGTTTACTTTGCAAGTGGATTTTACCCAGAGCTTAGTAAATGTAAGGAAATTCCACTTTGCAGAATACCCGGTCATGTGCAAGGAAAATAAAAAAAAAAAACAAGATGGATGATGGAAGTCAGCAGAGCTTCACCTCATTCATTAAGCTCAGGAGCAATTTTCATGCGAAGTGCAACTTGTCTTGCAAAGTGAACAGTCTATTTGCCTTTAGTAAATCTGACCCTATTTGTTCTGGTGACCATTATTGATGAAATTGCAAAAAGCCCACATTCTGAGTGGTCATCAGAAGAGGAATAGAGGTAAAATCTTCCAGTGGGGACACTAGTTTTGGTGACCCTGATGACTATCAGAGATTTCCCTTACTTTGAGGGCATTTCTTCTCACGTCTTGTTGCTATGGGAGAGGAGGAGAAGGAAAATTTGCCCAATGAGACAGAGGTTGCAAAAAAAACCTATTTATCACAACGAAGCATACATATTTTTTCCTACTTTTGCTTATGCGGTTTGTGTGCCTACACTCTTTCATTACTATCTGGAAAATTATTATGCTCTGAGCTGTTTCCTTGTGTTATCAGTGTAATTAAGGTCAATGTAATTCTCTTCTCTCATTACAGCTGGTAACTATTGCTACCTGCATCAGTGTTCTCTATTAGGAGGTGCCATACTGGATGGCCATTTTACCTTGAGCAAGCCTATTGTACTCACTACAAATAGAGAAAAGCCTTTAAAGCTCTTTTTTATGCTAGATACATTTGTGCCATTGCATTTTATTTAGTCTGTTATGACAGATATGTTTGAACCATAAAACACTTACGTTTTTCTGTTCTGAGTCTGGTATCCCATTGAGTTTATCAAGTTCCTTCTTGAACAGATGGGTTACTGCATTATAGACAAGTTCATACTGCTCCTGTGATCAACAAAATTGACAATAAATTAGTTCATTTTATCATCCCATAATTGTACGGTGATTATACTGTATACTCAGTGACAAAACAAGCATTACAATTACAGTAATGATTTATAGGCAGGTGACTAAATGTTAATTTTCTTTAGTATCTAAAGGGTTAATGTTTTGTGTTTCATGGGTTAATGTTGTGGTGTGCCTCCCCTTGCATGAGTCACTTCCTGACTTTTGGGGAGTGATAAATACAGGAGGATGTTGGGCCTTTTGGAAGTTGGAGGTGTGACCATACACAGGAAGATTTAATCGCTGTTCTGACAGTGGAGTATCCCTTAGCAGGACCCTGGCATGAGTCAGAGGTCTGGACTTTCTCTACATTACCTTTTGGGGACACCACTGAACTGGTTAGGTTAGAGCACTACAGCACTACAGGAGACTGAAGAGATGTTCTGTACCATTGATGTGGCATCGTTGTGTGTATTATGCTGCTCAAATACTTTTGGGAACTGTTTGTAAAGGATGCTGAATTGACAAGTAAAGAAATTAGTGGTAAAGTGTCAATGTCTGGTCTGCTTCTTGTAAAGAGAAGTATGCATCCATAGTGAATATTCTTTGGGGGAACAGCAGTTTAACCCATTGTAATAGGAATAAAAGTGATAAAAAATAAATAAAGGGACAGAGTAAAAATAAAAAGTAAAATAAATAAGGAAAAAAAAAATAACGTAAAATTGCCCCATCCCTCCATGCTCGCGCTCAGAAGTGAGTGCATACGTATGTCATGCTAGCATATGTAACTGGTGTTCAAACCACACATGTGAAGTATCATCATTAGAGCGAGAGCAATACTTCTAGTGCAAGACCTCCTCTGTAACTCTAAACTGGTGGAGATTTTTAAGTACCATATTTTCTCGCCATTCCACGAGCGTGCGCAATTTTAAAGCATGACATAAAAGATTATATTTACTCAGCATAATATTATCTTTCACATTATATAAAAAATTGGGGTAAATATTGTGTTTCTTTTTTCTTTTATTCATTAAAGTGTATTTTTTCCAAAAAAATTGCGCTTGAAAGACTGCTGCACAAATACTCTGTGACATAAAATATTGCAAGAATTGCCATTTTATTCTCTAGGGTCTCTGCTAAAATATATATATATATATATATATATATATACAGTATATATATAAATATATATATATATAATATTTGGGGTTCTAAACATATTTTTAGAAAAAAATACTGATCTAAACTTTTAAACAAAAAGTTCCAGAAAGGGCCTGGTCTTCAAATGGTTAAAGAAACCTGAAATGACATCTGCAGCAAGAAGTTCCAGCATTTTCCCAATGCCAAGACTTAAAACAGAGCTTCACATATAAAGTATAGAGGATAAAGATAATTTAAACCTTGCTTCTCTTGAAGAATATAAAACACTCTGATAAGTAGCTGTCTGACAGCATGCATTTTAGATGTTTTTACATTCCAAGGGTGCAAATCCACTTTAATAATCTGGTATGATTTGGGGTGTGAGCCACAGAACGAGATGTAGATAAGAAAGCAGTCATATATTACTCAAAATCATAAAGCATGAATGTGAGGCTGCTGCAAGGTTGTTGTGGTGTCAGTCACACTTCTTTATATAACAAAATATGACAACAAAATAAACAATTCATTTTTTTTATAGGAAGCATACCTTGGTTTGAACAAGGGAAGACCTCTGAGTTCGCATTTCTTGTATAATAGAATAAACACTAAAATTAACTGGAATAATCTATTACAGACAAAGAAAGCAAAATTGTTAATTGTAATTCAGATATTCTCCTCAGCTCGCGTACGCATTTCATTTTCATACTCAACAAAACAGTTTTGTCAGGAATTAATTTTTTTAAAATGTATCATAGAAACACATACATACATATAGTACATCATTGTTATGTTGTTAAAAAAATCAGAACAACAAATATAAGATATGTATGCTAAAGCTCAAATTGCCCAAAGTTTCATACTTCCTTGGACTACCCTGCATTCCATTGGAAAGTCGCTACCCAGAAAGTGGACATTCATAGGATGTAGATCAGGGGTAGGCAACCTTACAGAGGTGGAGATCTACCTAAACAACATGAGAGAAGTCAGAGATCACCAGGCACAGTGTCGCCTCCTCACACCTGATTTAAACTTCTGATTGCCATACTCCCTTGTTGCAACCATGTGCATTGCACGGCAATCATAGGTTATCAGGTGGTGAGGAGGCATCATATCACTTCGATAAAGGGTAGAGTGCAGTTGGTATCACTCTGCATGGGATAGGAGTCAGCACTACAGAGGAGGCATCGGCTTATACAGCTCTTGCTCCTTACTACAGCTCTAACTTTACAAGTAATCCCTCTGCATTGTAAAATATATAAATATCCCGCACTCCCCCAAAGAAATAATAACGAATGTGGAGTGACCCCTGGCAGCCCGCACAACAAAAAGATCAGTTTGTATATATCATATAAAGACAAATAGCAGCGCCAGTAATAGATAAAAAATAGACAATGTCCAATGTATATTCTTATTATCGGATAAAATGGTGAATTTGAAAATTCGCCCAAAAATTCATAGCTGTGATTTCACAGAGTAATAGATAAAAACAGACAATGTCCAATGTAAATGCCTATTATTGGATAAAATGGTGAATCTTAAAAGTTCACCCAAAAGTTCATATCTGTAGTTTCACAGAGTGGGATACTGTATATGAAAATGCAAATCCTCTAAAGCTTTTAGCATATGCGCTTACCAGAACCTGGTAAAAATAAGGCGAATGGAATCCTTAAACCATCCGTCCTCTGAAACGTCCACGTATCATCTGAGTGGGTTCACCATCAATGTGCCACCTCTCCTGAAAGTGGTATTGGTCCCTCCAATAGGGGTAGAACTACAAAGCCAAGCTGTGGGGCTCACATGTAGAGTGGGAGAGAAGAGAGACCCACCATAGCGTAATAACGTTTTGACGGTTTATTTGGTAGAAAATTAAAAACACTTACAGAAAAAACGCATGTGAAGAGCTCTTCAAGTAATAAATTAGTGACAGAAGGGGAACCAGACCCTACGCGTTTCGACTCGATCGGTCATCATCTGGGGTGTTCCCCCATCCTGTCACTGCTCATATATATAACCCACTGAATTACGTCAAAAAACGCCCACCAGGGGGACAGAAAACGGAAGTCTTCCCTATTAGTCAAGATGGCGTCTACAGCGTGCATTCCACGCTTCTATCTGATTTACTTGATAGACAGGAAGTGGTGTTCAAGCCTTGTGATAGTGTAAAGGTGAGAAATGAATAACCACCGAGTTTTATAGGAGAGAGATAATGAATATACTACAAATATGTGAAATAAGAAATCCGGGGTCTAAATAATATAAATTAAACTGATAATTGTGATGAGATCATGATATACACAGCGACTTGACCCTGCTCACAGAAGGGGCGCTGTCATCAACCATATTCAGCCAATGGATGGAAAGTGCTGGATGGAGTTCGGCCAATGAGTGAACGTGTGTACCGGCAATTTAGAAAATGGGGCAAAAAGAATGTAAAAAAAATGGAAAAATGAAAATAAAAATGTGTATAGCCTACAGTTAATCGAATAATATATTAGAATGGGTGAAGTGAATGTTGCGGATAAAAATAGATATACCGTGAGGCAAAACTAAAAATTACAAATGAAAGCAGTGTCATGTGGTTCTGACCCTGAGGTCAATCTCTAGACAGGTAAGTATAAATGACAGAAAATGACTCTATAATAATATAAGCAAAAGAAAAGGTTGATGATGGTGTCCAGGCAAAATGCCCGGGCGTCGAATCAGGCAAAAAATCATCCTAGGGAGGACATAAAAAATACATTGAAAAGGGACCTCAACTTAATGATAGCTCCATATTGAAAAAAAGGGGGGAGGGGGGAAGGAATAGGGGGGTGTTGGAAATGTGTAATGGAATCGAGATTCAATGTGAAGAGAATAAGAAATTGTGGTGATAGTGATATTAAAAAATAATATATTAAATGATAATGAAGTAAATGGGTATAAGCCAATATACTGAAAGGCTTCCATGTACAAATAAATGGTTACAAGCGACTAAAAATATTTTAAACTTTTTGAAACAGAAAGACGCCAGATTGATAACCTGGGTAGATTTACATTGTACAAACAGTGCAATATCCATGTAAAATACAGGGTCAATAAAACCAAAGATGAAGTGAACATGGAATAATAAGTATCAATAAAAAATGATTTTTAAAATATGTATTAAGAAGCTGTATAAAAGATGTATATATAATGGCTCAGGACCTGGTAATAAATGCATTAATGTCCCATTCAATGTTCATTCCATAGGTATAGAAACACTTAAGTTGGTAAATCCAGGAGGTTTCTAGCTGGGAAATACCTCTCTTGATCCATCCACCCCTGCAGGGTGGGACATATCTGTCGATAATCTGAAAAAGGGGTGCCACTAGGATCTCGATTGTGGTATTTCAAATAATGTTTTGGTACGCTATGGTTCGTTTTTCCTTTGATGATATTAGTGATGTGTTCATTCACCCTAACATTAAAGGCCCTAGTAGTTCTACCCACATATTGTTTATTACAGGGACATGTTAATAGGTACACAACATTTTTAGTTTCACATGTGCTGAAAAACTTTATATCATAATTCCGTCCAGTGACCGTGGATCTAAAATCTAAGATCCTCCTGTTTTGGCACTTATTAAGGCTGCATACCCGACACTTTTGGCATTTATAATAACCTTTTAAGTCCTGGAAAAAAGTTAGTTTCTTAGGGGGAACGATAACGTTAGGGGCCAATTTGTGTCTACTTGACGGAACTCCTTTATAAATAATTTGTGGCTTGGATGGCAATAATGGGCCAAGTACCCGATCATTTTTCAAAACATTCCAATGCCTGTTAATGACATTTTTAATTTGTCTATGCTATATAGAATAATCCGTAAAAAAAGACCACTTAGCATCATGTCTTTGGGTTTTAGGTTTGTCTGTCAGTAATTCAGATCTTTCAATCTGAGCAATGTCATTGATTACAAGATCCAACTCATTGGCTTCATAGCCCTTTTCCAAAAATCGTTTTTTTAATATTTGGGCTTGTTCAAAGAAATGGCTTTTATTAGAGCAATTTCGCCTCAATCTTGTGAACTGGCTCTTAGGAACTGATTTTAACCAAGGTTTGTAATGACAACTGTCTTTTGGGAATGAAACCGTTCCTGTCAGTAGGCTTGAAAAAAGTCTTTGTAGTTAATTGGCCCTTCTCAATGTTAATATCTAAATCTAAAAAATGGATGTTAGTCTGACTGCATTCAACAGTCAGTAAGATCCCCCTATTATTAGGCAAAAAAAGTCTTTCAAGGAGCCCTGATCTCCATGCCACAGGAGGAGAATGTCGTCTATATACCTAGCCCAAATGACCAATTCTGGTCTGTTTTGGGCATAGACGACATCCTCCTCCCACTTGGCCATAAATAGATTAGCCAACCTAGGGGCAAATTTAGCCCCCATAGCAACTCCTTTATCTTTGGAGTAAAAATGGTTATCTATTATTTGTCTCAGGACACTTTTTTACCCAATTCACAAAGGGAGTTTATATTAGCTATGGTAGTATTTGCCACGAAGCACAACTATTTTTGGTTCGATAACCATTTTTACTCCCAAGATAAAGGAGGTGCTATGGGGGCTAAATTTTCCCCTAGCTTGGCTAATCTATTTATGGCCAAGTGGGAGGAGGATGTCGTCTATGCCCAAAACAGACCAGAATTGGTCTTTTGGGCTAGGTATATAGACGACATACTCCTCCTGTGGCGTGGAGATCAGGGCTCCTTGGAAGACTTTTTTTCCTATCTGTATTCTAAATCAGACTAACATCCATTTTTTAGATTTAGATATTAACATTGAGAAGGGCCAATTAACTACAAAGACTTTTTTTCAAGCCTACTGACAGGAACGATTTCATTCCCAAAGAAAGTTGTCATTACAAACCTTGGTTAAAATCAGTTCCTAAGAGCCAGTTCACAAGATTGAGGCGAAATTGCTCTAATAAAAGCCATTTCTTTGACAAGCCCAAATATTAAAAAAACGATTTTTGGAAAAGGGCTATGAAGCCAATGAGTTTGATCTTGTAATCAATGACATTGCTCAGATTGAAAGATCTGAATTACTGACAGACAAACCTAAAACCCAAAGACATGATCCTAAGTGGTCTTTTTTTATGGATTATTCTATACAGCATAGACAAATTAAAAATGTCATCAACAGGCATTGGAATGTTTTGAAAAATGATCGGGTACTTGGCCCATTATTGCCATCTAAGCCACAAATTATTTATAAAGGAGCTCCGTCGAGTAGACACAAATTGGCCCCTAACGTTATCGATCCCCCTAAGAAACTAACTTTTTTCCAGGACTTAAAAGGTTATTATAAATGCCAAAAGTGTCGGGTATGCAGCCTTAATAAGTGCCAAAACAGGAGGATCTTAGATTTTAGATCCACGGTCACTGGACGGAATTATGATATAACGTTTTTCAGCACGTGCGAAACTAAAAACGTTGTTTACCTATTAACATGTCACTGTAATAAACAATATGTGGGTAGAACCACTAGGGCCTTTAATGTTAGGGTGAATGAACACATCACTAATATCATCAAAGGAAAAACGAACCATAGCGTACCAAAACATTATTTGAAATTCCACAATCGAGATCCTAGTGGTACCCTTTTTCAGATTATCAACAGATATGTCCCACCCTGGAGGGGTGGATGGATCAAGAGAGGTATTTCCCAGCTAGAAACCTCCTGGATTTACCAACTTAAGTGTTTTTATCCCTATGGAATGAACATTGAATGGGACATTAACGCATTTATTACCAGGTCCTGAGCCATTATATATACATCTTTTATACAGCTTCTTAATACATATTTTAAAAATCATTTTTTATTCATACTTATTATTCCATGTTCACTTCATCTTTGGTTTTATTGACCCTGTATTTTACATGGATATTGCACTGTTTGTACAATGTAAGTCTACCCAGGTTATCAATCTGGCGTCTTTCTGTTTCAAAAAGTTTAAAATATTTTTAGTCGCTTGTAACCATTTATTTGTACATGGAAGCCTTTTAGTATATTGGCTTATACCCATTTACTTCATTATCATTTAATATATTATTTTTTAATATCACTATCACCACAATTTCTTATTCTCTTCACATTGAATCTCGATTCCATTACACATTTCCAACCCCCCTATTCCTTCCCCCCTCCCCCCTTTTTTTCAATATGGAGCTATCATTAAGTTGAGGTCCCTTTTCAATTTATTTTTTATGTCCTCCCTAGAGTCATTTTATGTCATTTTACCTGTCTAGAGATTGACCTCAGGGTAAGAACCACATGACACTGCTTTCATTTGTAATTTTTAGTTTTGCCTCACGGTATATCTATTTTTATCTGCAACATTCACTTCACCCATTCTAATATATTATTCGATTAACTGTAGGCTATACACATTTTTATTTTCATTTTTCCATTTTTTTCACACTCTTTTTGCCCCGTTTTCTAAATTGCCGGTACACCCGTTCACTCATTGGCCGAACTCCATCCATTTTTATAACTGTCACCGAGGGGTTTTTACATATACATCCTCTGGTTACAGTCCTTCTGCTCCCGGGATCACGTGACGGATATACATCACGACGCCATGAAGTGCTACTCCCCATTCATTGGAGCAACACGGCTGACGTCAGCGCCCCCTCTATGGGCGGCACCAGGTCACCGTTTACATTATGGGCACATCCCATTCAGGCCGGTTATATGTCATGACGCCGTGAGGCGGCACTTTCCATCCATTGGCTGAATATGGCTGATGACAGCGCCCCTTCTGTGAGCAGGGTCAAGTCGCTGTGTATATCATGATCTCATCACAATTATCAGTTGTATTTTATATTATTTAGACCCCGGATTTCTTATTTCACATATTTGTAGTATATTCATTATCTCTCTCCTATAAAACTCGGTGGTTATTCATTTCTCACCTTTACACTATCACGAGGCTTGAACACCACTTCCTGTCTATCAAGTAAATCAGATAGAGGCGTGGAACGCACGCTGTAGACGCCATCTTGACTAATAGGGAAGACTTCCGTTTTCTGTCCCCCTGGTGGGCGTTTTTTGTTGTAATTCAGTGGGTTATATATATGAGCAGTGACAGGAGGGGGGAACACCCCAGATGATGACCGATCGAGTCGAAACGCGTAGGGTCTGGTTCCCCTTCTGTCACTAATTTATTACTTGAAGAGCTCTTCACATGCGTTTTTTCTGTAAGTGTTTTTAATTTTCTACCAAATAAACCGTCAAAACGTTATTACGCTATGGTAGGTCTCTCTTCTCTCCCACTCTACATGTGAGCCCCACAGCTTGACTTTGTAGTTCTACCCCTATTGGAGGGACCAATACCACTTTCAGGAGAGGTGGCACATTGATGGTGGACCCACTCAGATGATACGTGGACGTTTCAGAGGAGGATGGTTTAAGGATCCCTTTCGCCTTATTTTTACCAGGTTCTGGTAAGCGCATATGCTTAAAGATTTAGCGGATTTGCATTTTCATATACAGTATCCCACTCTGTGAAACTATAGATATGAACTTTTCGGTGAACTTTTAAGATTCACCATTTTATCCAATAATAGGCATTTACATTGGACATTGTCTGTTTTTATCTATTACTCTGTAAAATCACAGCTATGAATTTTGGGCGAATTTTAAAATTCACCATTTTATCCGATAATAAGAATATACATTGGACATTGTCTGTTTTTTATCTATTACTGGCGCTGCTATTTGTCTTTATAATCCCTCTGCATTGCATCCTGTTCTGCTCTGGGATGGCGGGTCAGCAAGCCCAGACTGCAATCTACCAGTCACATGGTCGTGATCTACTGGTTGCTGACCCCCAATGTAGATTAATGAATTGGGTTTGGCCACGTGGATTTGAGGGAGTCTAATTTGTCCTGGGATTAGAAAATAAAATGATGACAAGTAAAGCCTCGTACACATGGTGCGACGGATGTACGACCGGACGTCCAAAATCGTATGTTGGCTGTTGTGTCTCGCATACTGACATGCACTAAGCGATTGTACGACCAAGCCTAACGTGGTGACGTGCTACAAGCGTATAAAGAGGAAGTTCAGGTGCATGTGATTTGTGAATTAGGAACGTAGGTTTACACGAACAGACACTTCCGGGCGTTCCTGACTTCTGAGCATGCGTGTTTTGCACGTACAACTTGTTGGACCTTCTCTGTACACATGGTACAACAGTCGTACAACCACTTGTTGTACAACAAAGGTTTTCTAGTCTGCTCATCCAACTTCTGTTGTACGACAGTCGCACATCGGCTGTTGTAATCGTGCATACTAAAGGTCGGATGATCGTACAACAAGTTGTTGCACGACCGTCGCACTGCCCTTAAAGTGTAACTAAAGGCAAAACTTTTTTTTTCCAGTGGGGATAACCCTGTATCAAGAGTCATGTCAGGTAAGTGTTTAAAAAAGGGGTGGCGGGGGCACTCAGCACGTGGTAAAACCTTTTTACCTTAATGCTGGGAATTAGAGTTGAGCGAACCCCAACTGTAAAGTTCGGGTCCATACCGAACTTTGGGGTGTCCGTGACCCGGACCAGAACCCGGACATTTGAAAAAAAGTTTGGGTTCGGGTATTTGATCCCGCCTGTTGAATAGCTGCAGGGCAGCCAATCAACAAGCGTTTCACTGGTTTGCCGTTGGAAGCCATCACAGCCATGCCTACTAATGGCATGGCTGTGATTGGCCAGTGCATCATGTGACCCAGCCTCTTTATAAGCTGGAGTCACTTAGTGCTGCATGTCACATGCTCTCTGGCTAGTGTAGGGAGAGGATGCTGCCGGCGCTGTGAGGGACAGATTGCAGGTATAATAACATCTCATCCTGCATTACAGAACGATCTGATTGTGGACTAGGTAGATATTACTACTACTACTGCTTTGAGGGACAGATTGCAGATCTCATCCTGCATTACAGAACGATCTGATTGTGGACTAGGTAGAGATTACTACAACTACTGCTTTTAGGGGCAGATTGCAGACCTAATAACATCTCATCCTGCATTACAGAACGATCTGACTGGACTAGGTAGAGTCTACTGCTTAGAGGGACAGATTATTGTTCTAAAATCATCTCCTAGTTCTATAGGGTCAGGTTCCTGCTGTTGCTGTAAGGGACAGCGTATTGTTCTAAAATCATCACCTACTCCTATAGGGTCAGGTTCCTGCTGTTGCTGTAAGGGACAGATTATTTTTCTAAAATCATCGCCTACTCCTATGGGGTCAGGTTCCTGCTGTTGCTGTAAGGGACAGATTATTGTGCTAAAATCATCGCCTACTCCTATAGGGTCAGGTTCCTGCTGTTGCTGTAAGGGACAGATTATTGTTCTAAAATCATAGCCTACTCCTATAGGGTCAGGTTCCTGCTGTTGCTGTAAGGGACAGATTATTGTTCTATAATCATCTCCTAGTTCTAAAGGGAGAGGTTACAATGTGCTGTCCTTAATTCCCTCACTGGAGCGTGAGAGGAAGATGCGCGACTACAAGCGCACACTGATAGACGCGCTGCTGAGGGCATTCCCAAATGACACTGGGGGCTCAGTGGAAGCACAAGGCGAAGGCAGAGGAGGAGGAGGAACTGGCCGCCAACGCAGCTGTGGCACTGCCAGCACCTCAGAAGGCAGGGTTACCATGGCCGAAATGTGGCAAAGCTTTGTCAGCAGCCTGCCACAACAAACATCACCACCAGCTGATAGGCAAGGTCTTAGCAGGAGGCAGCATTTCAGCAACATGGTGGAACAGTATGTGTGCACACGCCTACACATACTGACTGATGGGTCTGCCCTATTCAACTTCTGGGTCTCCAAATTGGGCACATGGCCTGAGCTTGCCCTTTATGCCTTGGAGGTGCTGGCCTGCCCTGCAGCCAGTGTATTGTCTAAACGTGTGCTTAGCACGGCAGGGGGCGTTATCACAGACAAGCACAGCCGCCTATCCACAGCCAACGTGGACAAGCTTACGTTTATTAAAATAAACCAGGCATGGATCCCACAAGACTTGTCTGTACCTTGTGCAGAATAGACATTTAGACTGGCATCACACAGCCATTGGTATACTTGTTTTTTTGAATATGCCTCAATATTTTGGGGGCTACCCCAATTAGAAAAAAAAAACAAACAAACAACAAAAACTACCTCCTCCCCCACCACCGCCACTTCCACCTACACTGCCATGGTCACGGCCTAGTCAACCTCTAGGCTCCTACTCCACATCCACCCCCCCTTCCCATTTTTTTATTTTTATTTGATTTTAAGTTATTTTCCCTGTCCCCATTTTTTTGTAGGGCACTTGTCCTACTCTTACCCCCATTTTACTTCCTTTTGCAGCCCTCTAGCACTTGCCAGGACTTTTTTACAGCCATTTTTGTGCCGAAAAGTTCGGGTCCCCTTTGACTTCAATGGGGTTCAGGGGGGTCAAGTTCGGTACCGAACCCAAACTTTTTCGCGAAGTTTGGCCGAACCCGAACATCCAGGTGTTTGCTCGACTCTACTGGGAATGCATATAACTAAAGGAAAACTAAAGGTATAATTAAAGGAAAAACTATTTTGGCTATAGAACGGAAAGTGATGGGAAATCCCGCCAATAGGACACATATAAAAGAAAAAAAAAATTGACCGGGGTTATAACCCGCACCAATGTTCTATCCAAAATGAAAAAATAGTTTTACCTTTAGTTACACTACAATATATCCATTGCATGCTATAGATGTGTTGCATATTCCAATGCAAACCATTACTCCATAAATCACATATAGTTCCTCCACTCTTTGGTTCTTTGAAGCATTTTATCGGAACTGGATAATCCACAAGCAATCTAAGCAGGGAGCCTAGGACCTAAAGGATATCCAGGGGCCCAGTTACAACAGTCAAGCTTAAGCCAGGAGGATAGAGCAATTGGTCAAAGTTATGCACCTGCCTGTCACATCAAAGAAAGGATGTCAGTATAAACAATGCAGATGGGGTGGCATCTTTGTGCTTATTGCATTACATATCATTGTCAAAAAATGGGATGGGGGCAAAGCTGATACCTTGCTTAAATACCCATTCTGCCTTACTCTATCTCTGCAATTTTAGACATGCTTTGGTCTTAATAGCAGGTTAATACGTTTGATTAAACATGTTAAAAAATACCTTTATTTTTTGTTCATCAGCACAAAAAGTCTGCATGGTCATCAACAAAATTATATAGGCTTGATCAGCACCATTTTCAAAGGCCTAATGACATAACCAGATGGATGCTTTGGAAACTGGATGCTCAGGGAACATTTGGCATTGTCAAACAGATTTGCTGCAACAAAACTGTGACTGTCGCATGGATCATTTGAGACTATAACAACCACTGCAACCTTTCCTGATGTTACTGTTCTGTTGCACCGCCACATATCACATATGGACAAGATATGCAGCAGCTGTCATACACAACCATCCATAAGGCTATGACCTCCGAGTTTATTCTGAAGCATTTTATTTATGTCTTCAAATACATATGGCAGAAATCTTACCTCATCTTTCAGTAGTCTCCAGATATAATCAATTGCACAGATAACGCCCGTTCGCCCACAGCCAGCACTAAAATAAAGCAAATAGGTATAAACTGTAGATATTTAAATGTGTATTAGTATTCAGACAATTATACATTATGCCTTAGTGTATTTTGCAATTTTTGTGATATAACAAGTAGTAATAGCAAAGTAACACTAGATGGTACTATTGGTCTAGTGAACATGTTTACTGTACAAAGTTGCCATGAGCACTATATGTACATTTCTTTTAAAATGTTAATATTCCCTCATTTGTAAGCAGCAGATACATATTACTACTAAAACTGTAATCCTGTAGGTAGGTTAAAGTATCCCTTTTTTCGAAAAGTCTTGCATTCTGAAAACTATATATATGATTAAAATATGTAAGTATGTTATCCAGTATAATATAGCAACAAAATATAAAGCTGCTAAATGGTTTCTAAATGTTTCTACCATTGCCTCTGGCAGTGTTTTAGTTTTTCCTACTCTTGTCAATGTCACTTTTGCTAGACAGCTTAGTCTGCATGGAGATAAATATACAGTATTTAACCAACCTCACGCCTGTGTATACCCCTTATGGACCAGAGGAATATTTACATTCTTGCTATGGGCCTATTTATTTGGAATAACTTTATTATCACTTGGGATAAAAAAGTAATACATATATTGTTTTTTTGTTTTTTTTTTACATACAATGCTTTCTTTTGGTGAAATTTTTCTAATTTGATCTCTATACGCTTAAAAAAATGTTATTGTAGATACAAAAAAGTATACATTTTATTATAACATTTGTCCTTTTTTTAAATTACTCCAAAATTATGATTATGGTACAAAGCATTGCGAAGCTATTTAAAAATGAGTTTTTCATAGGCCTTAGAAAAATTAATGAACAAAATCAGTAAGAACAAAAGCATTTAGATATTAAAAATAAGAACAAAAGCATTTAAATATTAAAAGTCAGAAAAATAGAAATAAACAAAAAGAATCAGCAGGAAAATAATAGCTAAAAGGAGAGGAAGAGGAGGTAATTAGGGTTGATTAAGGTAAACTAAGGGTTAATAAGGGGTTAAATAAGAGCAATGTTTAGCTTTTTATTTTTTTTTTTTACTCGTCAAGTTCCTTAACTGACATCATATGCAGAGCAAAGCTCATCCCTTTGATCTGTAGATTAAACACATTTCCCGTGGAGCATTTTTTTTTTTTTTCATTTTTCACTCAGATGCTGTATATTTGGCTATAAGTTTACTGAAAACCCCCAGAACATTTTTATTATCTGAATACAGTAAAGCACTGTAAAATAAAAAGATGGTAGTTGAAATGTTTAAAAATAGCAGAATATTTGTGTAACTGTATCAAATCTGTATTTTCAGAAAGAAAATACATTTGAGTGGAACTTCACCACCAGTGGGACCTCCTATCTTTTGCAGCCAAGGAAGCTGCCTTTGTTTGATCTGCAGTTGCACATACTGTACATGTAATTAGCTACGACACCAGCCATTTTATGGCTTTACAATTTGGTTGGGAGCTGACATAAGCACATTGGTATTTGTAACAGTTTTGGGAAACAGGTAAATCAGTGGTTTAGTTCTGCTTTGAAATTAATTTTATTGCCTGCAAACACAATTTACTCCCCAATAGAGTTGAGCGAACCTCTGGAAGTTCGGGTTCTGCTGGTCCGTCCGAACTTCGGGACAAAGTCCGGGTCCGGGTCGATCACACGGACAACGAACCCCATTGAAATCAATGGGGACCCGAACTTTTAGGCACAAAAATGGCTGTAACAAAGTCCTGGAAAGCCCTAGAGGGCTGCAAAAGGAAGTAAAATGGGGGTAAGGGTAGGGCAAGTGCCCTACAAAAAAATGGGGACAGGGAAATAACTTTAAATATTTAAAAAAAAATAAAAACATAAAAAAAGCAAAAATGGAGGTGAATGTGGATCATCTTCAAACTGTGTCTGAAAAGTATTAATTAACGGTAGAAGCCATATAACGGTTCTAAAATCATCTTCAAACTAGGGCAAGTGCCCTACAAATAAATGGGGATAGGGAAAATAAATTAAAATCAAGTAGAAAAACGGGAAGGGGGGTGGATGTGGAGTAGGAGCCTAGAGGTTGACTAGGCCGTGACC
>BLSH010440097.1:2146499-2159489 GCA_018402905.1 Glandirana rugosa
ACAGTCATGTCTTTTCTTATATATACTATATTGTGTCCCCTTGAATAACAATATTATGTCTCCCCCACCTTCGTAAAATAAGTTCACCGAATTGTTGGTGAAATTGTAACTAAGACGTCTTACAAGGACTAGGACTTTAACACAGAATATAGTACAAAGGATACGTCTAATAAGATTACCGGACATACCTCAAACTTTACCCCTTCCACTCACATTAGACAGAACCTTGTGGATAACGTACCTCTTTGACCATAAAAGAAATAAAGACAGACATACATCTATTTTATTTCTCCTATCGTGGACCCTGAAATATCCATGGCATTTTATAAAAAAAGAGTTTTTCAATTATAATAAAATTTATTTTTTATAATTATTGACTCCTGTGAAGGATATGTTCTACGGTACCTATAAAGTCCCAGGTGCTATCCTCTTTATTTTATCTACATACAGACAGAAATAAAGAAAATACCAGTTTCTCCATGCAATAGGTGTTCCAAGACAGATTACACTCACCTTCCCCATTTCAAACTCCATACAGGCCATTAGAATAATCTGCATAGGAAACATGATATAAGACACAATTTCAGGATCAGGAACATTCTGCAGAATCAATGTTAAAGTGGTTGTTAAGCCACTTGAATAAAATGCTTCCACCCCCTCTGTATTATAACAATAAGTTCCCCTGTGTTATATCATATATATTCTTTTCTGTACTGACAACACAGAGTCTTCCTGCGACCAGTTGCGCCTTTTCTCCTCTTCTCTGCCTAGCTGACAGTCCAAGCAGGTGGGGCCGAGCACTGCAGCTGACGTCAGCAGGGGAGGAGAGGAGAGAGGAGAGACAGAGCTGAGGAGTCACATGACTGCAGGAAGACAGTTTGTTATCTGTACAGATAAGCAAATTTGTGATACAACACTGACACAGGGGAACTTCTTGTTCTAATACATATGGAATGGGGGCTTTTCATGTTAAAGAAGAAGTAAATCCTGATGGGTTTTACTTCCTCTTTATTACCCTGAAAAGTAAAAGCATAATGGACTAGTATGCATTGCATATTAGACCATTATGTGGCACTTACCTCAGAACGAAGCCTGCGCTGTCCCCGCTCCAGGCCGCATCCATGACTGTCCCTCTTCCTTCCGTGGCTGCGGACTCCGGCTCTGTGACTAGCCAGAGTTGCGTGACGTCACTCCCGCGCATGTGCACGGGAGCTGCCAATCACGGAACGATACTAGTAAAGAAACGGCACGTCAGTACGTTTCTTCACTGCGCATGTGCCGATGACATTGGCGCAAGCGTATACAGAGAATATCTCCTAAACTGTGCAAGTTTAGGAGATATTCTTGGTACCTACAGGTTAGCCTTATTATAGGCTTATCTGTAGGTAAAAGTGGTTGTAAAGGGTTTACAACCACTTTAAGTATGAGAGCAGCAGGAGCGGGGCTGACACGAGCAGAGACTCAGAGAGGGGAGGGGGTAGAGGAGGGAGGGAGGGAGAGAATACAGGAGACAGAGAGCAGGGCAGCAGATGATGGAGGCACATACTGACTCCGGTGTCGCAGCCCTGCAGCCATGATATTTTGGAGTCAGTGTACAGGGGGAAGGCAGAACCAGGCAGGGTCAGACAGGTATTACAGGTGATACAGGGGGCCAAATGACACAGCACAAGCACTGTGCTGTATAACATGTTTAAGGGAACAGGATCTGGGTTTTTTTTGGGGGGGTTAACAAACGCTTTAAGCACCTTTCATATAGGTGGCCAGGAGGCAGTAAAAACAGGAGGCTGATCTGTGCTTTTACTGCCCCCCCAAACACCTACCTACAAGCAGACATGGTGGCACTCAGATGATTACACATTGCTATGGCCACAATGCTTTGCATCACAGTGCAACAACTGTAACACTATATGCTTAGTTTCAAAGACAGCAATGCCTGTCAAACTCTCCCATGTAAATGAATGGGGCTACAATTGGCTTACAGCTCCATACAATACTGCAATGCAAAATTGGCATTTGGCAATTAAAAAAAAAAACAAAAAAAAAAGAGGCATCAGAAATTGGCAGCATCACCCTCTGAACGCCTATAAACCACCTTTCACTGTCCTCTGCAAAGAGTCTTACAGTTTAGAATCTATGGGCAAAACAGCTTACATTTGGATGCATTTGTCTTCAATTTGAGACACATCCAAGATTATTCAGAATTCACTGACAGGTGCATTTGACCTGCAGCTTACCACCTTCTGACCTGCATTTAACCTCCTTCTAGGCTACATCAACCTGCTGCAAACTATTTTTGCATTTCCAAGTCATTGGTTGCTAAGCACAGAGTGGGTGCTGGCACCAGTTGCTTCCATAACTACCATTGGAAGAAAGCTACCATATATGATGTTGTGCTTCCACCCAATGAGCAAAAATGATGGCTTTTGGAAGAATGCTCCAAACAGGCATACTCATCGCTAACAACTAGATCCCATAAATTGGGATGGCATATCCACTGCTTACACATTTGATAACCAAGTCAGCAACCAGAGCTTCTAAAATTTAGACACTCTTCTTGTAAAGCCTAACTCCGTGTTTCTGTGAACTTTAAATAGTCAATTTGGACCAAGCCAAGCTGGTTCAGACAAACTATTTCCCTCACTAACACGTTGCGGCTGTCAGCGCTGTTTTCCAACAGCGGGATGGGGACTTCCCTTACCACCCCTGGATCAAAATTGGGACGAGTGCTGTTCAGTGATTCACAGGAAGCTTTGTATTTTCTAAATGAATACATAGCTTCCTCTGATTGGCTGTGGTGGAGATTGTGATGTCATTCATGTGCCTCTGCCAATCAGAGGAAGCCTTGTCATTCAAAATACAAAAATTGCCTTGAATGGCTAAACAATGCTCAGCCTGACTCAATTTTGTACTGAGAGCAGAACAGGAAGTCCCCATCCTGCTGCCAGAATGCAGCGCTGTATATTGTATGGGACTGACAGCCACTGCATGTGTAAAGCCTCGTACACATGGTACAACGGTCGTACAACAGTGGTCGTACAACCAGTTTATTGTACGATCATCCAACCGTTAGTACGTGCGATTACAACAGCCGTCATACTACGGTTGTACAACTGAAGTTGGATGAGCAGACTAGAAAACTTTGGTTATACAACAAGCGGTTGTATGACCGTTGTACCGTGTGTACAGAGAAGTTGGTCCAACAAAGTTGTACGTGCAAAACAGGCATGCTCAATACGTCATTACATTAGGCTTGGTTGTACGACCGCTTAGTGCAAGTCAGTACGCGTGACACAACAGCCAACATATGATTTTGGATGTCCGGTCGTATGACCGTCGCACCGTGTCTACGGGGCTTTAGTGAGAGATATAGTTCATTTAGACCAGCTCGATCCAAACAAACTATTTAACGTTTACTAAAACCTGGAGTTAGGTTTTAACCTGACATGTCACAATAATCATTAATTGCTTGTGTGCATAATGCTGCTTTTATACTGCTCAATTGAGAAAAAAATGCATCAAAAACACATATGGAGTTTTGAATAGTGCACCAAAAATGTAGCAAGCAGGATGTTTTTAAAGATGCAAATGAAATGCAATTGACCACCATAAGGAATTCCATATGATTTAAAGGGATGCATTTTTCATATATTTTTCTTCCTCTTTTTTTTAACTGAACTGATCAGTGTGAAAGGGCCTTAAGACCCCATACACACTATTCGATTTTCTGAATATTTTTGTCTTCAGATTTACCAAAACCATATAATATGAGGTCAAACTTTAAGAGTTTCAATTTGTATGCAATCAGGCAGGCCCTTGCGCTACATGGTTTTTGGTAAATCTGAAGGAAAAAATCTGCAGAAAATCTAATAGTGTGTATGGGGTCTTACTGGTCTAAGTTGCCAAAACTCCAGCAGCTTTATATTCTTTACTGACATTAGAAGGAATATCTTACCCCAACACTGTATTCCCAAATCATCCTCCAAAAGTCCACAACGGTACTTGGTAGGGGACCTTGAGTAGCTATATATGCCCGAGGACAGTAAACACCCTGCAATATATTGAGAATAAATAAACAAACAGAAACACACTCACATTGCCATCTATAACACATAATGGAGTTCACATTTCATTTGAAAGGTGCAAAATAATGGAATAGATTGTCTTTTGCTACAGGAAAGGGGAATTTGCCAAAACCCATGTTGTTTTAATGCTACTGTGCTCCTGCAGGTACCGGACAGAAATACTTGCTACCTAACTATAGATTTTTTTTCAATCTGTAACCATCTGATTTTTAAAACTTCCAAAAAATGTATTGTAAATGTCACTTGCTTACAACTAGGGCAACTAAACGCGGATGTTTACAAGAAGACCTCAATAAAATAAAGGGGTGGGCAACTACATGGCAAATGAAATGTAAAGTAATGTACTTGGGGGCTAAAAATAGGGACCCAAGTTACTCACTAGGGGGATAACTCCAGGGGGAATCCAGGATGGAAAAAGGTCTGGGGGTCCTAATAGATGACAGACTCAGCAACCACATGGAATGCCAAGCTGCAGCAACCAAGGCAAGCAGAATATTAACATGCATAAAAAAGTGTATTCACTCAAGAGATAATACTATATATTGAAGTACATGATGTGCAATGATGTATTTGTCTTATGCAGAACTGTGCCTAAGGACTCATTTACACCATGTGCAGTGACTTGCATTTTTTTGCACAGGATCAATGCAGGTGACTGCAAGTACACATAGAAAACAATGGTTGTCTGTGCTTTGTGTACACCATGATGTTGTGTACATGTGCATTGCATTCAAATGCAACCTGTCTGCATTTTAATGCACATGAATGCATGTAAACTGAAAGTAAAGATATAAAAAATATATTTTAAATTATTATTGCATGAGGAGGTAGGGCAGAGCTCAATCACCTCTCTCCTTTGTAAACATAGCTCACGGGAATTACCATTTACATCACAGCATGTCCCCTTTAAACACAATGGCAAAGCATTGTATTGCATTTTGCTGTTATAGAGCACAGTCATTTAGCGATTGTGGGCATCACTGACAGCCAGCAGTTTTTAGCACACACTGAGGAGTCACTGAGATTTAGTTTAGTATTAAAACCTTGATGAGAACATTTTCTATAAAACCAGCATTGTTTTAAAATGAAATCTGGAATTCAAGTGGAGTGGAATTCATCTTGGCAGCACAATATAATATAATGGCACTCTTTATTATATTGCCTATAATATTGTACCATCTGACACACTTATTGTTCAATGAATAGATATTTTTCTTTTTAATCAGGAAATTATTCATCATCTAATTATGAATTGCAGAGATTTTCCAACATATTTTAGTTGTGACCAATATCAAGATCAGTTTTGGTCGTTTTGACTGACGTAAAAAGGGAAGAAATGGCCTTTGCAGTTCTCTGCTACTGTTTCTTTACACTGGTTATTTTGCCATGCATTTCGAAATACAAGCAAATGCAAGAACAAGGAAAAATACATTGTTTTCAAAAAGACTCACTCATACCTATGCGATGCATTGCAGTGTATTGAAAGAGTCCAATACCCTGCATTTAGCGTGTGTTGACTTGCAATTGCCATTACAAAAATGAATTACATCCTTAAAGTGGTTGCCAAGTCATGACAACCACTTTAAACTACAAGCAAGCCTACAATAAGGCTTACCTGTAGGTCCTGGGAATATCTCCTAAACCTGCACCGTTTAGGAGATATTCCCTGTAACTGCATGTGCTGAAGTCATTGGCACATGCTCAGTGAAGAAACAGCCCGACTAGGTGTACCGTAAATGATAGCTCCCGTGACGTCAGTGCGGCTACTGCCAATCACAGCGCTGTAGTCCGCGATGTGATTGGTCAGTGCCCGGAATCCTGGAAGACGCAGCATGTGGCTGGTTACAGCGGTGCTCGGGAACCACTGCAACGGCATCGATTTAAGGTAAGCATTTAATAATGAGCTAGTATGCGATGCATACTAGCTCATTATGCCTTTCTCTTGCAAGTGTTTTGCCCCCCCCAAGCCTTGACAACCACTTTAAAGCAGTTGTAAACCTGAATGCTGTTGCACAAATATAACTAGGGAATTTCCATGTGAAAAAGAATTAACAATCACTTTTAAAAATGGTTCAAAATATTTTTGTTTGCTTCTTTTCTCCCAGGTCATGTATCCTTCTTGCCTTTCTGTATACTACATGGCCCAGACAGTTGGCAGGACCAAGCCACAGTATGTCACAGGGCCATGCATAATGGGGAGATTTACTAAAACTGGTGCACACAGAATCTGGTGCAGCTGTGCATAGTAACCAATCAGCTTCTAGGTTTTATTGGTAAAGCTGATTGAAAAGTCTTGTTTAAAGTAAAAAAAAATATATATAAACATGTCATACTTACCTCCTCTGTGTTTTGCACAGCGCAGCCCTGATCCTCCTCTTCTTGGGTCCCTCTTTGCTGCTCCTGGCCTCTCCTTCCTATTGAGTGCCCCCTCAGCCAGCAGCTCTCTATGGGGGCACCCAAGCCAAGTCAGAGCTCTGTGTATCCATTCAGACACGGAACCCTGACCCGGCCCTGCCCTCTCTTTCCTCTGATTGGCTAACTGATTTTGATTGACAGCTGCAGGAGCTAATGGAGCCGCTGCTGTGTCTCAGCCAATCAGGAGGAGAGTCCCGGACGGCTAAGACACTCGTGGACATCGCTGGAGCGAGATGGGGTTCCGGTAAGTAATTAGGGGGTGCTGGGGAGGCTGCTGCACACAGAAGGTTTTTTATCTTAATGCATGAATGCATTAAGATAAAAAACCTTCTGCCTTTAGGGCCGGTTCACACCTAGGCGATCCGACTTCAGAGGCGACTTTGCTAGGCGATTTGAACGTGACTTCAAGGCGACTTCAGCTCGACTTTTGGCGACTTACAACGCGACCTGAAGTGACCTCCAAGTGAGGCAACTTTGACTGTGGCCAATCAGAGAAGAGAGGGAGGGGGGTTGTCTTAAAAAAATATTTTCTTTTTCCTGTAAAGTCGATTCAAAGTCGCTTCAATATATATGTGGGATCCGACTTGGAGGCGATTTCCATTGAATTCTATGGGCACAAGTCGGATAGAAGTCGTGTTAAAGTAGTACAGGAACCTTTTCTGAAGTCGCCTTGAAGTCGGAGCGACTTGAGTAGCGTATATTAACCTCCCTGGTGGTATGATTATGTCAGATTTTTGCGTCTCAAAGCGGTACATTTTTTCACACAGAAATTTGGCGTTTTATATTGTAGGCCTGTAATTCTTAGGAATAACTCACTTAAGACAAGAGTCTAGTAGACATCCCGGGTATGTTAAAGTTTGTAATAAAGAAATCATAAATTATAACATATATGAAAAAAAAATGATAACATAATAAATAACTATAAATAATTATCAAAAATAATAATATAATAATAAAAATGTATTCAATAATGTAATCAAGTCAAAAGCAATTAAGTTTTCTCAGTTGCAGAATTGTTGCTGTCGTCACTTTCAGTATCTGATGATAAATTTCCCCTAAAAAAAGTATTACTCAATTCTGCAAATGATTCGTATTTATTGCCGGTGTTTTCTAGCTGTTAAAAAAACACTTTTGATGTAAAGGGACGCTTTTTTATGCCATGGACGCTCTCAAGTTTCCAGGCAGAAAGAATGGCATATATAATATAAAAGTGCATGCAGGGCACTGGGCAAAACACTAGGGACAAAGGGTAAGTCAAATGATTTGATACAGTGACGTAATCTTACAGATTACAGTGTACTGTATGTTTACTGTGTGTTTCACTTTTTGAACTTCCCACCAGGCTACGCGCCTGTGTGACGCCACGCTTGCAGGGAATGGAGCCTGGCATCACACAGGCATCGGGCAGAGGATACAGCCCGCAGACACAGCGGTGGGACATCGCTGGATCCAGGGGACAAGGTAAGTAACCCAGCCTTGGATTCAGCGATGCAATCCCGAGTGTGGTGCAGGGTTACCACTATTTGCAGTGATAACATACTCCGAGCCACACTCAGGAATATCGCCAAGGAGGTTAAGAGAACTCCCATTCATTTCAATGGGATTTCTCATGTCAAGCAACTTGAGGTGACTTGGGGCGACACAAGTCGCCTCAACAAGTCGCCTAGGTGTGAACCGGCCCTTATAACTCCTTTAACTGAACAAGCTGAAGTTAGAAACTGACTGGTTACCGTGCACAGCAGCACCAGATTCTGTGTGCTCCAGTTTTAGTAAATCTCCCCCAGTGAGACCAAAACTTCCCTGCTATGAACAGAAAAGATAGCAAGGTTGTGAGCTGCTGTCAATCAAACAAGTCACGTGACTGCCTCAGTTTTTCTGGGCTCTGCATGGTCTACTCTAGATCATGGGTGCTTAACCTGTGGCCCTCCAGCTGTTGTGGAACCATCATGCCTCTGCATTTGGTAGTCATGCTTGTAACTGTCGGCCTTACAATGCCTCATTGAACTTGTAGTTTCACAACAGCTGGAGGGCCACAGGTTGAGCACCCATGGTCTAGATGGTTGCATCACATCACCTTGATGTTGCACTGTTGTATTATTCACCTCATCAGACAGTGCTATATGTGACATAGGCAGCTGGGAAACTGATGGGGCAGAGTAGCCCTTTTTGCCATTTGGAGAAGGAAGAGGAAGCCATTGGCAGGATCAACAGGCATTTGCATCAGAAGTGAGATTTTGAAAATTAAAAGATAAGGCACACATTGTTAAAGTTAATGTGGTGTTTGTTTTTGGGTTTACCACCTGCTATAAATTGTATCTAATACTAAAACTTTTATTGTTGGTTTTGGAAAGAGCATGGGGATGTTAACACCCTGTCAGAGTGCCCCCGCTAGGGAAATTCACACTCTCTGTTAATCCTGGTGACCATTGTAAGCAGGAGAGAAAGTGATGGGGAATCCAAACAATTAGGAAAATCTGTTTCAGTGATAGCTGTCAAAATGGGACTGCACCTCCTCTCTAAAAGAGAGTTCTGCTCATTACCTGTTGTGATTCCAAAATAGGAAATGGATGGAAAAAAAGTAAATAGGAAGGATTTAATGTGTATCTAAACCCAAGAGCAAAAATAGCAGCAATACAAGACTTTAAACGTGGAGACTGCATTGGTTTTCTTTTTTTTTTTTTAGGAATTTTGTCCTTTATTTCTACTGGTGAAACTGCCAGTAACATACTTCTTGTTTTAGGGTGACAATGCTTATTTACAGTGTTGTATCAATGGAGCAACAGTCTTGTCATCCTAGGATGCTAACTTATGAATTTGACAATAAACACCTCCCCTCTTCTCATTTGAATATTATATGGAGGAAGTGTTCTGTAGACCCCAGTGTTGAACTAGCCAGGGTTGATAACACTGCTTGAGATTTCAGCAAACATAGAGTGTATATAAAGTTAAGAGCTCACTTCATCTTTGGTAGGTGAAAAAAGGAAACAATGTGACCAAGTAAGTCCACAGTAACAAGCTTCCATCCCTGGCTGTAGAGAATAAAAACAATCCTTCACCATGAGAGAGACACCGCATCACTGGTTTCACACTGTCAATATCCATACAAGATTGATGCGGATTGTTCAAGACCACCCACCCTCTCAGGGATTGTATTGTAATTAATTGACCTGCCATTTAGCTGACCCCTTGATCTGGTTTGGGTTTATCTGCCTCAACCCTTGGCTGGGCATATTTTGGGGGCCCCCTCTTCCATTCCCTTTGTCCTCATGTGAGCCGATACAGTTCTCGGGCTGATCTTGAATTATTGCATCCATACTCCTGATGAGTGAACGTGATTCACGAAACGCGTAGAGTTCTTTATTCACGTGATGCCAAGACAGTTTGGCTTTTTATCCAGCATGTATCTAGTTGCCTGTATATGTATAACTATGTATTATCATCATATACAATGTCTATGTCCATGCTATATTTGTATTATTATGTCAGCATATTTGTATATGGTTGTGTTTAATGTTTTGAAAATGTTAACATGCATTTCTAGACCACGGAGCTGCATTTGATACAATAAAGGTTTTATCATTATATATATACTCCATATACTTCTTATTTTTACAGTAACAAGCCTCATTTAAAGTCCCACTCTTTCTCCTTTGTTTTTATCATCTCTGGGTAGGATCAACAGAAATTCAGTAATTATATAGCAAATATAACCAAACACTTTCAATTGTATATTTTGTAGACTAAAAAAGAGCAAATCAGAGAAGGTAATTGTTCGGTTATAAATGCACACTAAAGTATAAATCTGGGCATAACTTAACTATGCTTAAACCTACCCCAATCCCCACTCTAAGCCCTATACCAGCTACCCTGTATAGGAAAGATGTGTATACTTAAAGTACAACTAAAGGCAACATACATATTTTAGTAAATCCTCATATAAATACCTGAAAGTTACACATGGTAATAAACATAACTGAAATTATTATTTTCCTACCATATAGCTGCAATAGTGGTCTGTAATCCCCTCCACCAGTTCTCCTTTGCTGTAGTGTTCATGATGATGAGAGGAGTTCTGCAGAAGTCAGGTGTCATTTCCTTTCCATGAACTAGCTGCTCTATCACCCAGTCCTCCAGCCTTCTATCATGCTCAGTCTATTTTACATAACACACACCCATCTGCTAATCAATAGCTGGGTGTGTGCTATGTAAAAAAGTCAGTACAGGTTCATTTCCACACAGTCTAATAAACTGTGTGCTTTTTCCTGCCTGCTTTCCTCTGGTAATTTGTAAACTGACAGAACAGAAGCCTAGCTAGGAACTACAGCAGTGGGCGGGCAAAGGCAGGGCATAGGTGGGAGTGGGTGGGGATTCATGAGCCGATCATGGGCAGAGCCTAATCAGGACTTCTGTGTATAATAAAATGCCTGAGATCTCCCTTTGCTACAAGAGCACCTCCCCCCAGTGGTGTCAGGATGTTTCTGCATAGAGATAGAGGCAAATGGGGACAACAGGTGTTCAACACAGGCAATTAGAAAACCAGGAAGTAAAGTTGTCACCTCATTAAAGGAAATGCACATGAGAGCAGGGGACAAGGTAGATATCTCAACATCCTTACTGCTTTTTGCAAAACAATCAGTGACATGTTTAACAGACTATATAGGTGCATAACATATTGATTTCTTATTCTTGACCATAGTTCTACTTTAAGAAAGAAGTATGAACATACAAAAAAACAAACAATTATATTCACCTAGGTGGATGCAGCATCGATCCAATGCTGCACCTGTTCCCCGCCAGCTCTGCAGTGAGAACTGAGCGATCAAACACTGCTGATGTCTCAGTTCCCCCCCTCCTCTCTGAGCTGAGAGCTGTGACTGTCAGTCACCGGCTCTCTGCTCTGCCCCTCCAGTGCTCACTGGAGTGCTGGGCTGTGGTGGAAGCAGGAGGGGCTGGCTGAGAGCCTGAGCCAGCTGCTGGTCCAGAGATCTGGGTTGATCCCGACCATATGCTTCGGATCTTTCCCCAGCCTGGACCAGCTGAGTGACATCATCCAACAGCGGAGTTTAGCTGTCGGCTGAAAACAGGTCAAAGGAGTGCAGAACGAACTGGCACTCCTGTGACTTACAGAAGTATAAGCAAAATAGCTTTGCCCACACTTCTTCTTTAATATAAGCCCGCTCCAGTCCCATAACATGATCAGCTCCAGTGCCAGCATCAGTGTAGAAGTAGAACAGCATATAACAGATCTCCTATAGTAAGTCTATGGGTGACGTCACCCCCCCGGGCTCCGCATCCAATGCCACTGTTCTCTCTGCTTCCCTGAAACTCGTCGGAGTATCCTTAGGTTAGTTGAGTATACGCATTTTCCTTTAGCCCTGGTTCACATAGGTGCGATGTGGGAACCCTGCGAATCCACTGAGGGTCCCCGCATCGCACCCGACTCGCACGGCAGGTCACACTGCCCTATGCGAAAAATACATTGTTAATGACATCCCATTTTCAGTTCACATATCGCAGTGTGAACTGCAAACTCGCACAGGAGTCGGATCGCATGGGTGAGAACACCCATGCGATGCGATTCTAGTGCGAGGAAAAAAAAAGGTACATGCACCTTTTTTGTTGCAAATCTAATGCGAGTTCAGCCATCCAACTGCATGGCTGAACTCACACTGCTCAGAGATCGCATGCGATCGGCTCTGAGATCGCATTAGTGTGAACCCAAGCTTACAGGTTAATCAGTATATTGCTTAGAATGGGGGGTGGGAGTGGGTTTAAGCTTAGTTAAGTTTTGACCAGACTTCTACTTTAACCATTCTCTACGCCACCTAAACTTTAAAACAATATTAGATATATTTAAAAAGTTTTTTTTCACACAGGAAGTGCTGTCATGCCTTTTGCTTTCCAGCACAGCAAATTGCATGCAGAAAAGAAAATCAATTGTTATTAATAGGATCTGTTGACATCAATGTTTTGCTTTGCTATAGTGTGACTAAGCCATACATATAGTGTATACCTATGCATTTTTAGTCCTGCTTTTAAGAACTAGTATATTGGAAGGTGTACCTTGATAAAATTAGCATTGATAAAATCTGTATCTTCATCCGATGTTATCAGAGAGAGTTTCACACGACTATGGTCAACTGAAATACAAAAAGGCAGAGATGGATTAGCTGTTCACATAAATGTTTTGGTTTGCTATATTGTGACAAAGCTATATATATATATATATATATATTTATATACACAAAATTTCTGTCGGTCTATATTACAGTGTCAGAAGATTGACTTTTCTATACAACAAATATCTAATATGTGTTTTAAAGTAAGTGCTTCTAAAGGCAAAAGGTTTTTTGTAACTCAATGCATTCTATGCACTGAGGTAAAAAAAAAACCTGTGTGCAGACCCCCCCCAGCCCCCCCCCATACTTACCAGAGCCTGATCTCAATCCAGTGCTGTGTATCAGAGCACCATTGCTGCTCTCTCTCCTCACTG
>BLSH010440097.1:2159499-2174804 GCA_018402905.1 Glandirana rugosa
TTGTACCGTATGAATGGACGTCGGGGCTCGGAGGAGAAGAGTCTCTCTCTCCTCACTGGCTCAGAGGCAGCAGTTGGAGCCACTGGCTCCTGCTGCTGTCAATCACAGCCAGTGAGGAGGGAGCGGGGGAAGGGCAAGTGGCTCGCTATGTGGGCACTTATCAGGGGGGAGAAGCCAAGAGTGCCGGTAAGGGACCTGAGAAGAGGAGGCTCGGGGCTGCAGGTAAGTATGCCATGTTTGTTATTTAAAAAAAAATAAAGGACCTTTACAATCACTTTAAAGCAGTGGTTCTCAACTCCTGTCCTCAGGACCCACTAACAGGCCAGGTTTGCAGGATAACTGAAATACATCACAGGTGATATCATTTGCTGCTCAGTGATTACAGTATTCTAGTTTGCATCTCCCCAAGGTAATACTTAAAATCTGGCCTGTTGGTGGGTCCTGAGGACCGGAGTTGAGAACCACTGCTTTAAAGTGAGTTTAAGCCCAATCTTTTTGTTTGTTTTAGAATTAGAGAAGGGTTATTTTATGCTGGCTGTATTACACTGTGGAGATTTCCCTAACTTTCTGTCCCTGAAAAAAAGGAGAGCGACTCTCTCAAAAGAATTTCCATCTTAGTGTGTCCCAAAAAAGACACTGGAGGTGTCTAACAGGTATTTATTCAAAAGTAGTTTTTTATTTGTCATATAGGAATAAAAAACACCATTAACATGTTTCATAACACTATAATGGCGGCTTCCTTACGATAGGTGTACAGGACACTAAATAGAAGATAAAAGTAAAATGAGGTAAAATAAATTATAATATAAACGATATATAGCATTAAAATTAAGAATTAATAATAAGAACAATAATAATAATAATAATATTCACTGTTTGGAAGTTAAGATAAATAGATAACATAATTTATTGTATGAGAACCTAATTGTATAAATACTATTATGTGAAAACAAAAAAGATTTTGTGAATAAATAGAACCGTGATAATTATTATATTTTAACTTATATTATTATTATTATTTTAATTTCATATACTTGATTACTAAACATTAAGGCTTTCATAGCATATGGTTTACATGATTCAATGCATAATATACTAAATATATACAAAAAACATGGCATGTAAATTGATTCTTATTGGTACATTACATGGTAAAACTCATGATTCCTATTTCTGGATATGAAAATGTATACTGTTTCTCTGTGTGTACTTCCCTCCCGCTTACAGTATGATAGGTAATTTAATCTGGTAAGATTCTCATGTGCTGGTAGACATAAAAATCTTTTGTTCCTTTATTTATGAGAATACATGTAAGGTATCTGGCATGGTTACATGTTTAACTCTCTGTCAGAATGTTGTAAAGAAGTTCTCTTTGTTGTGGAGTCACCATTTCTTTTTTTGGATTTAGTCTACTGTGTGCAAAGATGTGTTTTTATAGTCTTTGCCTGTCTGAATGGACCTCATAAAAAAAACTCACACCAAAAATATTTTGACATAAAAAAGAGCTAAAGAAATACCTACAAACTTTACAAAAATGTCTATCTTTTCTACTATTTTAGATGATCATTGTGAAATAGATGATTTTCTAAACACCTGGGTAGATATTTCACTAAAAAAGAAACCCAACAGCTATCCAGTTTCCAACCAAGAAAAGTACATTGACTGCTACTACACACTAACAATGAAAGATTTTCAAAAGATAACCACATTAAAAATTAGGAGAAAAAAGCACCTAACAATCTAAAGAAAATCATCATGTATCAACTGTCTCACTACCACTCTGACCCAATGTATTGATATCCATGCCTAAAGATACTGTATCTTAGAAAATGACCCTCATATCCACGTGATCACACACATCTATTACAGCAATTAACCACTACAGACTAGTGTCATGACGCTAACAGGGGTGCGCATGCACCAACACACAATCAAAGAATTGCTGCCAGTAACCGGCATGGGCATGCATGTCTGCATGCCCACATACTGTATGTACACGCATTGAGTGAATGGCTGTGCTTAGAATTGGTGCCATGTACCCTATTTAAACAAAGGAATGGTGACAGGTAATTGTTGGATGATCTTCAGCCATCTGTGATGCTTGTTCCTGTATTTCTGATATTCTGACTTTTGATTACCCAATGCTGACTCCCTTGTCAGCTTGTTCCTGGACTTCTCCCTGATCTTGACCTTGGCTTGCTAATTGACCACTCTTCTGTCTGATCTCCTATGTATGACCTCAGCTAGGCTCTAGATCTTGTCCTGTATCACGGCTGTTTACCCATGTATGTCCCCCAGCTTGGCTCTCGACTACGTCTCCTCTTCCAGTTGCTTACTTGTGTATGACCCTGGCTTGGTCTCAAGATCACATCTTTTCTACTTACCTGCAGAAGGTCCTGGCAGCCTGCCTCGAGATCCACTATCTGGGTCTTACCTTGCACAATCATATCACTAATGCATGATCTGCCTACTACAGTTCCTTCCATGGACGTTAGGCTTGTGCAATTTGTTTAGTTCTGAATTTCATTTTTACCAAATTTTGCAAAATTCGCCAATGCGGACGAATTCTGAATTTCACATGTTCACAAATTTCCTTTTTTCGATTCAAAAATTCGGAAATTTGCAGTAATTCAGCAATTGCGGTAATTCGGAAATACAGAAATTTGCGGTAATTCGGAAATTTGCGGTAATTCGGCAATTGTAGTAATTCAGAAATTCGCAGTAATTCTGCAATTGCGGTAATTTAGCAATTGGAACAGCCGAAAATTTGAAAATTCGGAAATCCAAAAATTTGAAAATAACATTGAACATTTGATATAATAACTAACTAATAAATAACTATTAAATTATAGGTATTGGAATTTCATTGACAATTTGGCTGTTAGTGAACTTAAATATGAAATGTAATAAATTTCATATTTAAGTTCACTAACAGCCAAATTTTCAAGGAAATTTCAATACCTATAATTTAATAGTTATTTATTATTATTTCAAATGTTCTTTCTTATTTCAGATTTTTGAAAATTCGGAAATAAGAAAGAACATTTGAAATAATAATAAATAACTATTAAATTATAGATATTGGAATTTCCTTGAAAATGTGGCTGTTAGTGAACTAAAATATGAAATTTAATAAGTTTCATATTTAAGTTCACCAACAGCCACATTTTCAAGGAAATTCCAATACCTATAATATAATAGTTATTTGTTATTATTTCAAATGTTCTTTGTTATTTCCCAATTTTCAAAATTTGGAAATAAGAAAGAACATTTGAAATAATAATACATAACTATTAAATTATAGGTATTGGAATTTCCTTGAAAATTTGGCTGTTAGTGATCTTAAATATGAAATTTATCACTAAAAGCAATAATTTTCAAGGAAATTCCAATACCTATAATGTAATAGTTATTTATTAGTTAGTTATTATTTCAAATGTTCTTTATTATTTTCAAATTTTCGGATTTCCGAACTTCTGAATTTTGGATTTTAAGCTGTTACGATTGCCGAATTTCTGCAATTTCCGAATTACCGCAAATTTCAGAATTACCGCAAATTTCAGAATTATCGCAATTACCGCAATTGCCGAATTACTGGGAATTTCCGAATTACCGCAATTGCCGAATTACCACTAATTTCAGAATTTTTTTGAATTGCCGAATTTCCGAAAATCAGTCTCAATGTCACTTCCCTCTACATCAATATAACACCCATAGTTGGCCTAAAAGCAATATTAAGTTATTTACACACAAGTCTTATTGCTATCAGACAAATAATTCTTTCTGGAAGGAACACATTTTATTCTTGCCCATTACCTATTTTCATTTGAAAACAAATACTTTGTGCAAAGAAAAGGAACAGCAATAGGCACAAAATGTGCCCCAAGCTCTGCACAGTTAAAACAGGTAAACACTGATATAGCCCTCAAGAATCAAATCAAAAGTGGCTTTACTTCTACTCCTAATCTTAACACACGTGTTTTTAAATTTCTAGATTTGCAACTCTATATTTTTGAAAATGTAGATATCGATACTAATCATCTGAAAGGCTGGAAAACAAATATACCATATGGACAGTTTCAATGTTTATAAAATAATTGCTCCACAGATTTTATTGTACAAGCCTCTAGATTTGCAAAAAAACTTAATGTGGGGCATAATCCAAAAACCCTAACATCAAAACTGGGAAGAAGAAAGGTGGATGACTGCACACCTGATAATTAAAGTTCTGTCTACTTCATTCCACAAGTAGAATCCAGACAAACGCACAATACTTCTGTGACATCAAAATCATTAACCTTGTTACCTGTGTACTGTGCTTTTGTCTGGATTCTACATGTGAAATAAAGAAGTTATAGCTTTTATTATCAGGTGTGTGATCATCCACCTTTATTCTTCCCAGTGATCATGGTATGAACCAGATCTGCACCCTACTTCCCCTGGAGCAGTGTATTTTCACTCATCTAAAACTAAAGTGGTTGTCGACTCGTGACAACCACTTTAACCTACAGGTAAGCCTATAATAGGCCTGTAGGTTACCTGTAGGTGCCCTGCATATCTCCCAAACCTGCACGGTTCCGGAGATATGCAGTGTACCGCTGATGCCGACGCCATTTCGGCACATGCGCACTGAAGAAACGGCCTCTGGGCCATTTCTTCACTGTGATCGTGCTGTGACTGGCTGGAGCCTGCACTGTGATTGGCCGGAGCCGCGGACCAGGAAGTGGTATGTCGCCAGTCACAGCGGTGTGCTAAGACTGCCGCAACAGCTTCATTTCAAGGTAATTATTCCATAATGAGCTAGTATGCGATGCATACTAGCTCATTATGACTTTCCATTGCAAGTTTTTTTTGGGGGGTGACTTGACAACCTCTTTAAATCCTTGAAACAGAGAAAAACTCCTATTTCCTGATTTTGAAGAAGAAATAACACATTCTAAAAAAAGTTGAAATGTTATCGTTAGATCTAATACTAAGTAATAATACAGTAAAATAAAGAGGACATATACATATTAGGGCCCCATAGAATGACAGGTGGCTCCAGCCCAAACCCCTCCTTCACATAGCCAGAGTACCTGTGTGAATAAGCCCTTAATTATATTTTTCTTAGAATTTTTTTAACAACCCTGTTGGGAAGGGGGGGCGGGCTTTGGTGAAATATCATTATGACAGACTTACCTAAAAATCAGATCCCTCCAGCGGCGTGCTGTCACTAGAGAGAGGGATTCTATCTTCGCCTGGTCTTCTCTCTGGGTTCTTGGGCTCCAGCTGTTTGGCCAAACTGTGATGATGTAACTACCACGCATACGTGTGGGGGTCATGGTCACAGCATAGCTCTCTCAATGGATGGTATGCTGTCTGTTGAGAGCACAATCCACATGCGCTGCTACATTTAGGAGATATTCATTGTACCTACCGGTAAGCCCTATTATTGGCTTACCTGTAAATATAAGATAAAAAATTAAGTTTACTATTGCCAGATCAGTTAGTAAATGGTTAAAAAGAAGGTGTTGATACATACATTTTCAGAGGGAACTCACAGTGTAGGGGAGAAGAAGCAAAGTTGCATAGGTCTGGAAGCAGTCTGGGGGAGAGGAATGGGAAGCCCAGCTACATAAAGCACATTAAACTGCACTGGGACAAGATAAAAGGCAGCAAAGGAACCGGTGTAACGGTAAATCCTTCACCCCATGGGAATGCAACTGATCAGCTCTGACTGTGTCAGGGAGACAGAACATTGGAGGAGAGAGCAGGAAACAAATATACAGGCTGGGCAGTTGGAGCTCCAGGATCAGAGAGATGGGAAAGATGAGATGGGAGGAACTGCAGGGAGAGAAGAGGTCATCTAGCAGAGCTAACATTAGAGCCAGCGCTGAGAGGGGGGCCCACACAGGGAGGGGGATTAGTGAGGGACGACAAGTGTCTCTCTCTTCCTCCAGGAGCTAAAAACTGGCAGCAGGGAGAGGGGGAGAGATGAGCTTTCAGCTGCTGCAGGAAGAGAGACACAATTGTCATCCCTCACTAATCTCCCTCCCTGTGTGGGCCCCCCTGTGTGATCAGGCCCCCTTCAAGAGGACAAGTAGTTCCTCCTATCAGCGGCCCTGCCCCCAAGCCTCTGTTCTATTAGCAGATGGATTGGGGACAGTAAAAGAAGGGCAGGATCAGAGAAGACAGGATCAAACAGCTTTTTGACACAAAGTGCAGGATTAACCCTTTAGGTTCCACAGTGACAATAACAAGCATGCTTTACTGCATATACAGACTGATTTTACTGTTGGGGATTTAGTAACACTTTAAAATCACACTGGCACATGCTTTTACAAGACCCATATCTAAAAGCAACTCTACCAAAGCTACAGACATTCAGATGGGCAAAGACTATGAAAAAAATCTTAGCACCACGTGAAATAAAAACAGAAAAAGAATTAGAAACTCCACAGAGACCTCCTTGACAATAATCTGACAGGAAGTTATAAATGTTACCATGACAGATACCTCATCTGTAATGTGATAAAAATTGAACAAACGGTTTTATGTCTACTAGCACTTGAGAATCATACCTGATTAAATCTTTCATAACCAGCAACACAAATTATGTAATCTCTTTTGGAATGCTCATGCAGCCTACAGTTTGTGGGAAAGACCACAAAAAAAAAATACAGAAACAGAATCAGCTAACACATATGTAATATTACAAAAAATAAATATTAAAGCAGAATATCTAAGCACTATACCCTATTTCACAAGAAATCTAAAGCGTCATTGATTGTCATAACCCATAGAACATATCTGTGTCAGAACAATATGCCAGATACAAAAGTTTCAAAGCATGGGATTTCCACTGAATATCTATACTGCAAAGCCTCCATCTAAATGGCCTAAACAAAGTCACGGATAGTATAGAGGGGCAATTTAGTTTCTGAGAAAGTTCAGTTTCACACACGAATCGCACAGGAAGACGATCTGTTGACAAAATCTAAAGACATCTTTATCTCTCCTTCACCCTTTAGACAGTATATAATACAACTATATATATATACTGTATATATTGTGACGTTAAGAGGAGCGAGGTGATCAATGGACAATATGTATCGCCTCATATGCGTTAATTTGCAGTGAACTAAGATGGAGTCAGGGATTTACCAGCCACCTTGAAAGGATTGTTTCCAGATTTTGTGGTCCACTGGTGTCCACCAGCAGGTGGTATAAGTAATCAGGAAGAGAGCAAAGTTTTGCTCTGGCCTGGGACTCAGGGACCGTTAAGCCTGGGAGAGCTGCTGTACCGAAGTCTGCTTTAGGACTGAAACAAAAGGTTTGCATTGGTTTTGTTTTGTGGGCGACTGAGAGAAGGCCTTCACCGCTCAGTTAGGAAAACTGAAATGTTTAGTAAGAGGCTGGAAGGCAAGGATTTCATTTCTATTTTGTTTGTTTGATTTTCATGCAACCTTTTAAAAATGAAAAATGGCCACAAGTCAGCTTTTAAGAAAATCTGCCATTGAACTACCTTTTTCCCAGGGAAGGAGATCCCCATTGCGCTACCCCCCCCCCCCACATGGTGGATTTTCGTCTCGCATCTTCCTAAACAAGGGTAAAGATGGAGGACGTGTTAAAAGCCCTGCTGCAATCGTAATTCTGCAACAGGAGGCAAGGAAACTGATCACCAGATCACACAGGCAACTGCAGCGCAGCAGGAGGCAAATCGCCAGCAGCATGAGGTGAATTGCCAGGCCATTGCAGCCCAGCAGGAGGTGAATCACCAGGCCATTGCAGCCCAGCAGGAGACGAATCGCCAGTTTGCGGAGGCCCTGATGGAATTAAAGAAGGGGTCCGCAAGTCCTTACCGGGAGAACAGAAAACCGGGGGAACAGAAAATGGTGCGTGCCAGCTATTTCCTGCAGAAGATGACACCTGCAGATGATGTGGAAGCGTACCTAGCAACACTTGAAAGAGTCGCTGTTCGAGAAGAATGGCAAAAAGAGCAATGGGCAGGACTGCTAGCGCCCTTTCTGACAGGAGAATCCCAAAAGGCCTATTATGATCTGGAATCAGAGGCTGCCCAGGATTATGAGACACTGAAAGCTGAGATGCTTGCACGCAAGGGCGTCACCATTGCAGTCCGGGCTCAACGTGTAAATCGCTGGTCATACAGTACTGACAAGCCACCCCGCTCCCAAATGTTTGACTTGATACACCTCACCAAGAAATGGCTGCAGCCGGGCCCTAACATGGTGGAGCGTGTGGTCATGGACCATTATTTATGGGCACTCCCTGCCACTTTAAGGAAATGGGTCAGCCATGGGGACCCTAAGACTGCAAAGCAGCTGGTGGACCTGGTGGAGAGATATATTGCTGCCGAGGACTTGTTTCACCCATCCGTGCCCCACTTCAATGTCTCTAGGGGGGAAAAAATCACCCAGAAGGTCCGGTAAGACTGTTCCAGGGTTCAAGGGTGTGGGGAAAAATTACAAGACTGTGGCCACAGATAATGAGACTATGGGCTCAGGACCTAGAGACTGGCCAAATAGGTCAGGAAGGTCTCTGAGGACTGGGTACAGAAAATATAAAACTTTGCGTTTGGTCATATTGCTGTTAACTGTTCCCTAAGCAATGGGATAATGCTTACTTGAAAAAAATGCATGTCTCTTTTTGCACAGGTGGCATGTACTGCAACATGTCAGGAATGCATGGAAAAGCAAATGTGTGTAATTTCAGTTGATAGAAAGCCAGTCACTGCTCTGCTAGATTCTGGTAGCTTTGGGACATTAGTCAAAGGTGATTGTGTAAATCCTGCAAAGTTACACCCTAGCACTATTGGGGTTATTTGCATACATGGTGACACACATGACTACCAGACTGCTGTGGTTGAGATTAATACTCCTTGGGGCATGGTGACACATTCAGTGGGGGTGGTACCCTCACTGCTTCATGAAGCCCTAGTGGGGAGACTTTTGGAGTTTATGGGAAAACAAAAGGAGTCGGGGGGACAGAGCTCCCCATGCTGAGGAAACATTGGAACTCACTTCAGACCATTTTGATTGCAAAAAATGAAAGGGTAAACTGTTGGTGTGTCCAACGGAGGTGTAGGTCCTTTTCCTTTTTCTGTAATAGCTGGGGAGCAGGAGGAGCAGGAATCCAGCCCCCAGCTGGAGGGTAATGTACAAGAAATCATATCTGACTCTAATAGTGAGAGTGGACAGAATGTGGTGCCTGACTTAGAGGTCAGGAAAGATGAATTTTGTACGGAACAACTAAAAGACACCACACTCAATAGAGCCAGAGAAAACATTAAAAGGATAGGTGGGGAACTTGTTGAACCTAATGTAGGGGTGTCTTTTCCCTACATGGCTCTTAAAGATAACTTGCTGTATCAGGTGGTAAAGCAAGGTGAAGGGGAGGTAGAGCAGCTAGTGGCTGCTCTACCTCCCCAAAACCTATCGCCCAAAACCTACCTCCCAAACCCTATCGCCGGATGGTATTATCTTTAGGCCATGGTCATATGATGGGTGAACATCTAAGTATAGAGAAGACCAAGGAGAGAATAACCCAGAGATTCATTTGGCCAGGTTATATGCAGATGTCAACGAATATAGTGAGTCATGCCCAGAGTGTCAGTATTCTGCATCATTGCCCCATTTTCGCAGTCCGCTGGTACTATTACCAATCATTGAAGTTGCTTTTTGAAAGAATTTGCATGGATCTGGTGGGATCAGTAGTAAAGTCCATGGTCATATGATGGGTGGACATCTAAGTATAGAGAAGACCAAGGAGAGAATAACCCAGAGATTCATTTGGCCGGGTTATATGCAGATGTCAACGAATATAGTGAGTCATGCCCAGAGTGTCAGTATTCTGCGTCATCGCCCCATTTTTGCAGTCCGCTGGTACTATTACCAATCATTGAAGTTGCTTTTTGAAAGAATTTGCATGGATCTGGTGGGATCAGTAGTAAAGTCTGCCTGGGGCCATCAGCACATACTGGTAATACTGGACCATGCCGCGCGATATCCTGAAGCCATTCCCTTGCGTAATACCTAAGCTAAAACTATTACCAAAGAGCTTGTTCAGGTATTTAGTCGTGTGGGTATTCCAAAAGAAGTATTAACGGATCAAGGCACCCCATTCGTGTCCCGAGTCACTAAAGAATT
Organism: Glandirana rugosa; assembly: GCA_018402905.1. Taxonomy (NCBI): domain Eukaryota; kingdom Metazoa; phylum Chordata; class Amphibia; order Anura; family Ranidae; genus Glandirana; species Glandirana rugosa. Next base: position 2,169,645 of record BLSH010440097.1, read on the forward strand.
GTGTAAGTTGTTCAAAATCTCCCATCTCCGTATCTCTGTCTACCACTCGCAAACTGATGGTCTTGTGGAGAGATTTAACAAAACGCTCAAAAGCATGTTAAAAAAAGGTGGTGGACAAAGATGGGAGAAATTGGGATTTCTTGCTACCATACCTCATGTTTGCCATACAAAAGGTACCTCAGGCATCTACAGGTTACTCTCCTTTTGAACTACTGCATGGTAGACATCCCAGGGAGAAGCGTCATCGAGCATATCTTACTGATGCAAGACAGAATCACTGCTGTTATGCCGCTTGTACGGGAACATATGGAGCAAGCCTAGGAGGCCCAGAGAAGGGTTTATAATCGGGGTGCCAAGACCCGGGTCTTCAGCCCTGGAAATAGAGTGCTGATACTTGTCCCCACAGTTGAGTGTAAATTCCTAGCAAAGTGGCAAGGTCCTTTTGAAATTATGGATAGAGTAGGGTAAGTAAACTACAAAGTTTACCAGCCAAGAAAAAGGAAACCAGAGCAAATATATCACGTTAATCTCTTGAAACCTTGGAAAGACAGAGAAACTTTACCGGCAATGCCAACCCCCCAAAAGGGCATATCGCCTGTGACTCCGGAACCATAACTGAAACTTTGTCGGTGACCCAACAGAAGGACGTTAAAGAATTTGTGAGAAAGAATAGAGACTTTTTCTCTCCCAGACTGACCACAGTTATACAGCATGACATAATTTCGGAACCAGGTGTCCGCGTAAATGTAAAGCCCTATAGATTACCCGAGGCTAGGCACGAAGCAGTTGTAAATTAAATAAGGAGCATGTTAGAGCTGGATGTGATGGAGGAGTCTCACAGTGACTGGTCAAGTCCCATAGTATTGGTCCCAAAACCAGATGGAACGTTACGGTTTTGTAATGATTTCAGAAAGTTGAACAGCGTCTCCAAATTCGATGCGTACCCAATGCCTTGGGTCGACAAGCTTGTTGACAGATTGGGTGGTGCCCGGTACATAACTACGCTAGATCTGACTAAAGGTTATTGGCAGATACCCCTAACGGAGTCTGCGAAAGAGAAAAGTGCATTTTATACCTCCGAGGGGTTCCTCCAGTATAAGCGGATGCCTTTTGGCTTGCATGGTGCTCCTGCTTTGTTCCAGAGAATGATGGATAAGACCTTAAGACCACATCACCAATATGCAGCCGCCTATTTGGATGATGTAGTCACAGTCCAGAGCCCAGATTGGGAATCCCATTTGCCCTGGGTGCAAGCAGTAGTAGATTCTCTTAGGAAAGCAGGGCTCACTGCCAACCCCAGAAAGTGTGCCATAGGCTTGGAGGAGGCCAAATACATTGGCTACATTATTGATTGGGGGCTGATCAAACCTCAGATCAACAAAATTGAGGCAGTTCAAAAGTGGCCCCAACCTATAAATAAGCACGTTCGGGCATTTCTTGAGATCACAGGGCACTACAGGCTCATAAAAGATGTGTGACCCTACAATAGTATAGTATTATTACTATACTATTGTAAGTCCCCCTATGGATATTAAGTGTTGATGCTGATGATTAGTCACTGTATCCTCATTTTTTCACTCTGACCTTCATTTTTTCCCACCACACCGTTTCTCTCTATTCTGCCCCCATCTTCCTCATACATACAGGTTTGTCCCCCTGCCTCTTTCACATGTGAATCAGTTGGAATGCAAAATGCTGGAAGCCCAACATCTAATGAATTGTGCACCATTTGTTTAAGTATAGTGCGCGCATGGCACGCTGTCCCTGAACACTACCAGCCACAACAGCACACCGGCCTCTGACAGCTTAAAGCAGGGATATGCAATTAGCGGACCTCCAGATGTTGCAGAACTACAAATCCCATGAGGCATAGCAATACTCTGACAGCCACAAGCATGACACCCAGAGGCAGAGGCATGATGGGATTTGTAGTTTTGCAACTGCTGGAGGTCCGCTAATTGCATATCCCTGGCTTAAAGTCTACGCTCCTCATACAAACTCATACAAACTTTCACAAACTTACATCAGCCAGAGCCGATTCATGTGTAAGCAATGTCAACCTCTCCTTTCACTTCATGGCAAGCAAACTTTAGTCTTCTCCACTCTTACCCTTTGTATACTAAAATAAATGTGAATTTAAAAAAAATAGTATTTTTACATTTAGGTTTTAATAGAAAATATTTTTATATTTTTTTATTCTAAAGTGATTCATATATATATATATATATATACTGTATATTGTTTATATTATACTTTATTTTACCTCATTTCACTTTTATCATCTGCTTGGTGTTCTATACATCTATGCGAAGGAAGTAGCCATTTCAGTGGCATGAAAAGCTTTGTTGGTGTTTTTTAACCACTTTGACAAATGACGTCCGGGCGGGTGTTCCTTTATTCTGACTGGACGTCCATTGATGTCCTCAGGATAACCCATGATCACGCACCCATGGGGACGCGCATCGCCGCAATTGTGGTGCAGTGTGTAAGGCTGACCCACCACATTACCGATCTCGGTATAGAGCTTCCATTAGAAGCTCTTTACCACGTGATCAGCCGTGACCAATCACAGCTGATCACGATGTAAAGAGTAAGAGCTGTTTATCACTTTTCCTCTACTTGCGTCTGCAGACGTGAGTAGAGGAGAGGCGATCGGCTGCTCTCCTGACTGGGGGGGTCTACACTGATTGTTTATCATCGCTGCCCCCCTAGGATCGCCATCCTAGACCACCAGGGAGCCCACCCAGGGACCACCAGGGAGAGCCCACCCAGGAACCACCAGGGAGCCGAACAGGACCACCAGGGGGCCAAACAGGGAGCCCACCCTAGACCACCAGGTAAGGGGCACAATGCCCAGCATGGATGGCACTCAGTGCCTATTTTAGATGCCTATCAGTGCCCACCAGTGCCACCTGTCAATGCCACCTATCAGTGCCGCCTAGGTGTGCCCATCAGTGCCACTTATCAGTGCCTGTCAGTGCTGCATATCAGTGCCACATATCAGTGCCCATCTGTGCTGCTTATCAGTGCCAATCAGTGCTGCATATAAGTGCCTCATCATCAATGCCCATCAGTGCCACCTCATCAGTACCAATCAGTGTAGCCTCATCAGTGTCTGTCAGGGCAGCATCATCAGTGCCCATCGGTGATGGAGAAAATGTACTTATTTACAAATTTCTGTGACAGAAATAGAGAAAAACTGTTTTTTCAAAATCTTCAGTCTTTTTTTATTTGTAGCGCAAAAAAAAAAAAAAAAGCAGATGTGATCAAATACCACCAAAAGAAAGCTCTATTTGTGGGAACAAAATGATAAAAACCTTGTTTGGGTACAGCGTTGCATGACCGCGCAAATCCGATGCCTCTGTAGTGCTGACTACTGTCCCATGCCGAGTGATGCCAACTGCACTCCACCTCTTATCCCAGCTAGCAATCTCCAAAGTGATGCCAGCAGCAGGAAATAGGAGATCTTCAGGTCAGTGTGAAGCAATACACTGGGCATAATAGTGTAGGGCTGCTTTCACTCTGATGTGCTGTTGTTTACCCACATTGTGGGTGCAGTGCAGTGTACCTGCAGCTTTTCTGCGGGTTTGTTGCGTTTAGCCATAGACTTCTATCCTGTGGGTTTGGTGCACTTCCTGATAGCAGCTCATTCACAAGTGCAGCAGGCACTGCTGCTCCCCTCAAAAAAACAAACCCAGTGTGTTTGACAGGTGATGAGGATGCGATATGTTGCCTCCTCGCCACCTGATTTAAACCCATGATTGCCATGCAATGCACACGATAATATGCGACACAGTAGTACAGCATTTAGAGGTTTAAATCAAGTGTGAGGAGGCGACACTGTGCCTGGTGATCTTTGATTCTCACATGTTGTTCAGGTAGATCTCCACCTCTTTAAGGTTGCCTACCAACGGCGGCTGGTGCACATGGGGCACCCCCCCACCGCTGAGAAGAAAAAAAAAATGTCAGCCCGGCCCCCCTGCAGGAGGCACGGTACATTGACTTGTCTTTTTTTTTTTTCCCCGGCTCCTTGCTGTCAGCTGACAGCAAGTAGTGAGGCGATTGGTCAGCCATTAAAGTCTATCTTTGTGCGCTGAACAAGCGCACACACATATGCTGATTGGCTACCTCCTGAGCCATCAGAGCCAATGACTCTCTGTCATTGGCTGCTGTTGGCGGGGGCGGGACTATGGTGGACGTGCTGCCTGTGTGATTACTTCGGCAGGCACAGCACTCCCTGGGACTTCCGTGCAGACTGCCAGCATACTCTCCGCTAGTGCTGCCTCTGCATCTCTCAGCCCGCTTTTCCGAATGCCGATCTCTACAACACTGCCAGTGCCAGCCTGGGCCTGCCTATTAGATGGGGTAAGTGCGTGACTTGTCCCGACCTCGGGGGGGTGGCTGTTGAGGCTGGTGACTGTATACCCTACCTGGGGCCCTCTATACTGCTATCTGGCACCCTGCATACCCTACCTGGCACCCTGTGTACCCTACCTGGCACCCTGTATACTGCTAACTGGCACCCTGTATACCCTACCTGGCACCCTGTATACCCTACCTGGCACCCTGTATACTGCTACCTGGCACCCTGTATACCCTACCTGGCACCCTGTATATTGCTACCTGGCACCCTGTATACCCTACCTGGCACCCTGTATATCCTACCTGACACCCTGTATACTGCTACCTGGCACCCTGTATACCCTACCTGGCACCCTGTATACCCTACCTGGCACCCTGTATACTGCTACCTGGCACCCTGTATACCCTACCTGGCACCCTGTATATCCTACCTGGCACCCTGTATACTGCTACCTGGGGCTCTGTATACCCTACTTGGCACCCTGTATAATTGCTACCTGGCACCCTGTATACCCTACCTGGCACCCTGTATACTACTTCCTGGCACCCTGTACACTGCTACCTGGCACCCTATATACTGCTACCTGGGACTCTGTATACTGCTATCTGGGACCCCTGTATACTGCTATCTGGGACCCCTGTATACCCTACCTGGCACCCTGTATACTGCTACCTGGCACCCTATATACTGATACCTGGGGCTCTGTATACTGATATCTGGGACCCCTGTATACTGCTACCTGGCACCCTGTATACCCTACCTGGCACCCTCTATACCCTACCTGGCACCCTGTATAC
>BLSH010440097.1:2174814-2192611 GCA_018402905.1 Glandirana rugosa
GTCCATCGTCATATGTCCCACGGTCCATCCCATATGTCCCCAGGGTCTATCGTCATATGTCCCCAGGGTCTATCGTCATATGTCTCAGGGTCCATCGTCATATATCCCACGGTCCATCGTCACATGTCCCACGGTCCTTCATCATATGTCCCACGGTCCATCCCATATGTCCCACGGTCCATCGTTAATATGTCCCACGGTGTATACCCTACCTGGCACCCTGTATACTGCTAACTGGCACACTGTATACCTTACCTGGCACCCTGTATACTCTACCTGGCACCCTGTATACTGCTACCTGGCACCCTGTATACCCTACCTGGCACCCTGTATACCCTACCTGGCACCCTGTATACTGCTACCTGACACCCTGTATACTGCTACCTGGAACCCAGTATACCCTACCTGGCACCCTGTATACTGCTACCTGCCACCCTGTATACCTTACCTGGCACCCTGTATATCCTACCTGGCACCCTGTATACTGCTACCTGGGGCTCTGTATACCCTACCTGGCACCCTGTATAATTGCTACCTGGCACCCTGTATACCCTACCTGGCACCCTGTATACTACTTCCTGGCACCCTGTACACTGCTACCTGGCACCCTATATACTGCTACCTGGGACTCTGTATACTGCTATCTGGGACCCCTGTATACTGCTATCTGGGACCCCTGTATACCCTACCTGGCACCCTGTATACTGCTACCTGGCACCCTATATACTGCTACCTGGGGCTCTGTATACTGATATCTGGGCGCACTGTATACTGCTATCTGGGAGCGCTGTATACTGCTATCTGGGAGCCCTGTATACCGCTACCTGGCACCCTGTATACTGGTACCTGGGGCTCTGTATATCCTATCTGGGACCCCTGTATACTGCTATCTGGGTCCCCTGTACACTGCTATCTGGGACCCCTGTATACTGCTATCTGGGACCCTGTATACTGCTACCTGGGACCCTGTATACTGCTACCTGGGACCCTGTATACTGCTACCTGGAACCCTGTATACTGCTATATGGTGACTCTGTATACTGCTATATGGTGACTCTGTATACTGCTATCTGGGGCTCTGTATACTGCTATATGGTGACTCTGTATACTCCTATATGGTGACTCTGTATACTCCTATCTGGTGATGCTGTATACCCTATCTGGTGATGCTGGGCTGTATACTCCTGACACAAGGGGTGGAAACTATAAGGGGTGGGGCTTATGAGAAGTGGGAGGGGTCAAAAAGGAAGGGTGGGGTCTGGCGCCCCCCCATCCTAAAATGTCACCAGCCGCCACTGTTGCCTACCCCTGCCATAATTTCATTCGCATAAATAATATATATCATTGCACTGTATTTTGTTTTTTTTTAATCTTCTAGGTACCTTATTCCTGCAGAACTGTTGTGTGGTCTCATCTTCTGCTGATGCATGCTCTCTACAGTATGAGCCTGTGTCTGGCCAGCCCAGATTGGTGCTGTGCCAGTCAGACAATAAAAAAACCCTTTTCAGAACAGCAATTCAAATTAGACTCAAAATATCAAATAACTGTTCTTAGTGAAAGTAATTAATCAGCATACTATATCCCGCCTCCAAAGTGTTTAGTGAGAGAGGACATGGAGGAGGAGGAGGGGGGGAGGAGAATGTCATTTACCACTGTGTATACACCTACATGTGTGACTCTATAGTTATGTGGGCTGCACAGATAAGAAAAAGTAGAAAATGAAGAGCTTAGAATGCAACTGAAATATGACCATGCTCAGTAGAGGACACCAGTAGGTCTACACAATAGCAGCCTGTAATGGGGACACAGAGATGACGGGAGGGACAGCTGAAGGCAGGACTAACCAGGTATATTTCACTCTACACAAAATGAATGCTTTAGTGGCTTTGTGAGTATGAACACTTTGTTATATAGCATGTACTGTAATAATAGTTTTTCATACTCTGGGCTTAATGACACTTTAATGTGTGGCAAAGTGGTCCTAATATAGGAAAATATATGCATCTTTTTGGGGTTTTAAAACTTATGATTAGGTCACATAGCAACTGTGGTAACAGAGCTAAACATTGCAATTGGGTCTATGGCTTCTTGGAGCTCAGCAATAACAATGATTCTAGACTATTTGTTTCTTTCATCCACACTGTACTGAATCATAGAAGCACCATCATGACAGGTTGATAAGGTAAATGATGTATTCATGCTCACAAATGTAGGTAAGGGTATATGTGTGTATAAAGAATGTATGCAGTGCAGTAACCCAGAGTTTAACACAACAGTATGAGCACACCATAAATTGCTGTGACATGAAGTACTATGGATATGGAAATTGAACAGGATTATCTTGCATGTATTGCAAAATATTAAAGATAGGTCTGCAGTAAAACATATACAGCAATTACTGTTTTAATCAATCCAAGTTTTATGAAGAGGAAACTATACACAAATATGTTGATAGTGTTGGCAGTGACGTGGTTACAGTTTAGAACAGTTAACACGGAAATCCACCATTTCCTTAATACCCGTTTAAGTGGTAAAACTGAATCCCTCTCTCCCAATTGGTCCCCAAGTTTTACCAAGCCAGGAAGCTGCAATTACTGGGTGATATAAAAATCTTTGCATGTGAATAGTCAAGCTTCAGAACTGTGCACCGAGGAACAGTAGGAAAAAAGTTGCACTATTTCCACATTTTATTTACCTCAAAATGTTGTACAGTACTATGAAAAGTTGTAAAGAGAAAACAGAAATAACATGCATGTACTTTTTAAATAATAATATCCATGGCATAGCAGATATGTCCTACTCACATGGGAGGATGTCTTTATAGCGATTCTTCTTGAAGTTCTCAGCACTTTCTGCAGCCTTGGTGGTATAGCTGTTATCGGATTTGTACTTTGCCGATTGTCTTTTCAGATTCTGGTGCAAAGCAAACACATAATGCGTTATGTGCTGATATTATAATTCATATGTGTAGTTTAGGATTCATGTAAAACTAATTAAAGGTCGGGAGTTGGTTTTAAAATGTTGATGAAATCACTAAACATATCCAGTCATCACTTTACATTTAACCATTTACTTAGCAGTTAGCTGTAGTTATTAATACATTCTCAATGTGGATTGAGCATTCCTTGTAATACACCTGTACTGACAGTACTGCTCATGCACACATATATGGATGTGAACCAATTCCTAGACCAGTATGGGGCAGTGTCCACATCCCGTTTAGTAAACTGCTAGGGCCTGCAATTAAAATTTAGGGATTTTTCAGGACACCCTCCATACAGTGACCGATCAGACAAAATTATCTTAAAACATACAAAATGTATTTATCACATCGTGTAAAAAATGACAATTATCCATTGGAAAGATACATAAAAACATGAACTTGAACATGAAGTGTAGGGACAAAAGCCAACGTTTTGCAGATTCCTCCTTCTTCAGGGGTAGCCCCATGAACTTCAGGTTCTAATGTAAATAAATATCATCATTAATCTCATATTCTATTCACAGATCGTTCACTGCATGGAGGGTGTCCTGAAAAATCCCTAAATTTTAACTGCAGGCCCTAGCAGTTTGTATAATGGTTTTCACAGTACTGCTCATGCAGAAGCAGAAAAAGATAAAAGCACACATGGCAAATGAGAACAAGAGTTTTTGTTTACCTTGTGCAGACTAGGGATGAGAGAGTGTGTCTGGGTTCAGTTTACCAACTGTTCGTTGAACACATGATAAATTCTTAAAACTGTGGACCTAAATTCAATCCCAACTGAAGTCTATGAAATCAATTTTGGTTTCAAGACTAAAAAGCAAAGGATTGCAAAACAAGGGACAAGAGGAGATGGGCACTGCGATGAAGGGAATATTCCAACACCAAAATTAAAAAGAAAAAATACCATTCAGCAGGGAGAGGGTTCTCCTTTTTATGTGGGGACGTCATGGAAAAAACACCTTCCCTTTCAATTACATACTTGAGATATGCCTTTAAGCTGTATGCGGTGTTAAAGAACAGTATGATTCTCATGGACAGTGTCAGCGACACCACATTTTGGCATCATATCTAATTTTTTTTTTAACTTTTACATTTTGCTTGGCTTAAATACAGCAGCAGCACCTCAATCTAGTTACCGTAATTTCAACTTGATAAAAAAGGCTTTTTTTAGGTAGTTGTGGCCACTCCAACCCTGGAATTTATGGTGTAAGGAGATGTGAGGAAGAGAAACGTTTATAGCGGAGTTGCTGGAGGGCTGACAATGATTTATATGCCCAATATGGGAACAATTATCTGCTAAGCAAGTGTGTATCTGTCTAAATTTGGGGATTATAGATTAGCCCTTTGCAATGGTGACCTGGCCCAGCAGTGGCCTCTGTCTTTTCTCCTTCCCATCTCTATGCCAGAGTTTTTTTTTCATCACTTGCTGTTTTTTTGTTGCAATATTTTTATTGTGGTTTGACAAGTACAAAGACAATCACAGAAATTGTCCACACAGGGGCCAGGTATTGAATAGGTAAAATAAGAACTGGCGAAAACCATAGACATGATGGCCACTATCAGGCAACACTGAGTCATAGGGATGGCAACTGAAAACAATAAATGAGAGGGAACTGTGTCCCTAGGGCAAGGTTGCCCATAATCCTGGGGAGGGAGCTAGCTCCCCACTGGATGACCAATGCCTGAAAGACATAGATAGAAGGAGACTAGGAATGGAAGAAAGAGAGAAAGTGGAGGAAGGAAAAGTAGTTAGAAAAAAAGAGGAAGGAAGAAGGACCTCTTGGACTCGGGAGCAATGCCGGAGGCAATCATAGGCAGGCCGAACAAAGTGGGTGAGATATGGGAAATGCATAGGAAATCCACGGTTTCCAAAACTTAAAGTGGTTCATCCCCCCCCCCCCCCACCAATCACGGACAGGACAACTAGGTGTGCTATATGTCCCCTCGTTGGCCACAATTTCAAAAACATCTGTCATTACACCCAGGGTAGGCATGGGCAACCCAGGCTGGGACTTATTTGCAGCCACTAGTGTATTATCCAGGCCTTACTCCAGTCCACCAGATCTATGGAAATCTGGAGATCCTGCTCCCAGTAAGACATATAGGAAATGGATGCTGATGACAGTTGGCCATTCAGGAAAGCATAAATAGCTGAAATAAGACCATGAGAGCTGTTGGCACGTGTGCTCAAAAAGCGTCTTGCGAAATGGGCAGGTGGATGTACGGCGGAGAGCAAATATCCAGATCCCTTGCTGTTTTTATACTCTGATTACGTTGAGTCTGGATACTTATTGTCCCTCTGCTATGGAATATCCCCATTCAAATATTTATGCTTGGATGAGTCCACAACTTCCTCATGAGGAAGGACAGTTAACCTTTGAAATACGCTGAGAAATTAAAATACCCTCCCCCGAGGGTTTAAATTGGTGGCCATCATAAAGATAAATTGTTGATTTCTTGACTGTGTATCTATAAAGTATTTTGAAAATATCCATTTAGGCCAGCTCTAGGGTAATTTTGTATAGGTATCTCTTGTAGGCAATCTCAACAAAATGGCTGTTATAATCGGTTGCTTGTCATCTAGCAGAAGTTGACAAATGTATTTATTACTCCTGTTGATCTATATTAACATCCTTTTATGGTGACAAAAACTATATACTGTATTTTTCACTTATATTTTGATGTCTATTTTGTACAGTATCTCACAAAAGTGAGTACACCCCTCACATTTTTGTAAATATTTTATTCTATCTTTTCATGTGACAACACTGAAGAAATGACACTTTGCTACAATGTAGTGAGTGTACTGCTTGCTGTCTCTTCAAAATAACTCAACACACAGCCATTAATGTCTTAACCTCTGGCAACAAAAGTGAGTACACCCCTAAGTGAAAATGTCCAAATTCGGCCCAAAGTATCAATATTTTGTGTGGCCACCATTATTTTCCAGCACTACCTTAACCCTCTTTGGCACAGAGTTCACCAGAGATTTGCAGGTTGCCACTGGAGTCCTCTTCCACTCCTCCATGATGACATCACAGAGCTGGTGGATGTTAGAGACCTTGAGCTCCTCCATCTTTTGTTTGAGGATGCCCCACAGATGCTCAATAGGGTTTAGGTACTCATGCAGCCACAGACCATGACACTCCCACCACCATGCTTGACTGTAGGCAAGACACACTTGTCTTTGTACTCATCACCTGGTTGTCCCCACACACGCTTGACATCCTCTGAACCAAATAAGTTTATCTTGGTCTCATCAGACCACAGGACATGGTTCCAGTAATTTATGTCCATAGTTTGCTTGTCTTCAGCAAACTGTTTGCAGGCTTTCTTGCACTGCTTGCACAGGCTTCCAGTTTTCGTAGTTTCAGGTGCTGCACATCTCGTATCTTCACAGCAAAGACAATTGCCTTCAGATGACCCCAAAGATAAAAGTCTAAGGGGGTCAGATTGGGAGACCTTGGGGGCCATTCAACTGGTCCACGACGACCAATCCACTTTCCAGGAAACTGTTCATCTAGGAATGCTCAGACCTGACACTCATAATGTGGTGGTGCACCATCTGGAACTATGATGTCAGTAAATTGCTGGCCATCAAGTCGGCTTTGGAGGAATGGCGGTACCTCCTGGAAGGAGCAGCTCACCCTGTATTGGTTTTTACTGACCATAAAAACCATATGCTGTGAAGATACGAAATGTGCAGCACCTGAAACTACAGATACTGGAAGCCTGTGCTAGCATTTCTCCTGCAGTGTTGCTATCAGTGTGTGAAGAGTGGGAGAAGAGGGTTGCATTGACAATCCAACACAATGGGCAGCACATTGAACACATTTTATAAGTGGTCAGAAACTTGTAAATAACTCATGAAAGAATAAAGTTACGTTAAAACCAAGCACACCAATGTTTTTCTTGTGAAATTCCCAATAAGTTTGATGTGTCACATGACCCTTTTCCTATTGAAAAAACAAAAGTTGAATTCAAAATGGCCGACTTCAAAATGGCCACCATGGTCACCACCCATCTTGAAAAGTTTCCCCCCTCACATATACTAATGTGCCACAGACAGGAAGTTAATATCACCAACCATTCCCATTTTATTAAGGTGTATCCATATAAATGGCCCACCCTGTATATATATATATATATATATATATATATATATATATATACAGATTCTGTACAGGTTCTGTTGGTTTGTTCTTAAGCTGAAATTGTATGTAGTTGGAACAGGTACATTTTTTAAGTGTAACTCCAGCCACAAAAATCATTTTTAAGTTTATTGGATAGCATAGGGAAGGGCTGATAACTCTGTAAGGTTTGTTTTGCTCTCTGTGCTCCTGTTCAAATGGATTTTGTCCCTGTGACAAATGGATTTTGTAAATTTTGGGTTCTTGTGGAAACAAGGATTGGTGATAAAGCTTCAGTGGAGACACCTTTTTCCCATGATAACTCTTAGAGGAGTGAATTTCCCTTCCTAGGGCTAGATTTCCTCTCACTTCCTGTTGTCTCCCTCTGTTCACAGTAAGCTTTATTTTGCTGTCTGTGCCCCTGTTCAGAAGTTCTCACCTCACGTTCTGTCCCTGTGACAAATGGATTTGGAAAATTTTGGGTTGTTGTAGAAACAAGGATTGGTGATAAAGTTTGAGTGGAAACACCTTTTCCCATGATAACTGTTACAGGATTAAATTTCCCTTCTAGGGGGAGATTTCCTCTCACTTCCTGTTGTCTCCCTCTGTTTGTAAGTAGGAGTCGTTTGTAAGTCAGATGTTTGTAACTCGGGGACTGTCTGTATAGGGGATTGCCTAATTTTATTAGTAGTCGCAATAATAGGGGGTTGATATTTGTCACTTTGGTACACTGAACAATGTGGCGATTTGGTGCACTAAACTGTAGTGTACAGGTTATGCTATGATTTGCTGCAAAGGAAAGTTTGCCTGTGTTAGAAGTTAACAATGCTAGCCCTAAAAATATAACTATGGTTATAGTTATTTTAAAATAAAATATACCTCCCTCAAAAAAATAAAATAAAACTTTAAATACTATACCCCAAACTTAAGACAATAAACCTCAACTCAAAAACATTAAACCCCAAGACATTTTTTGAGGATTTAACCAAAACTGAAAGTAGAAAAAGAAATATGAAAATGTGAAAAAAAAAAAAAACAGGAAAAAAAAAACTGCAAGGACAGAACCATCAGCTAAACAGCAAATAAAATTGTTGCAGACAATAAAACAGAAAAGATAGTCCTAGAAAGGATTGTTGGGTCTATGCACTGTGAACGTAGGAGGGGGTACATAATATGTAGCCCACACTTCAATGCACAGTGGACACATGGGTATACAGTGTGTAGCCCACCACATACCAATTTACTACAATGTGGCAGTTCTATACAGAACTGGGTATAATACTTTTCAGCAGAACTGTATAGAATTGCAAAATCTATCTCTCCCTGCATATGCTGTTTGATCTCTCCCTATCTGGGCCAAGTCTCCAACATACACTGTTTGTACATACTGTATAACTGACTGTAAATATAACCGTTTTCTGCATCCGTCTTTCATAGTGGTAGTATAGCAGCCTCTATCTCTTCCTCCAAGCTCTCTGTGGTCTATTCCTATCAGCTCCATATCTCTCTAATGCACACTGAGTGACTGTAATTATAGCAGTACTTAACAACACCAGCTATGGCTCCCTTCCAACACTCTGTTATCTGTCTCTATCTACTCGATGTCTCTTACAACACACACTGACAAAAGGCTGAAGATGTTGGAATGACAAAATGCATATGATAAGGACATCATCATGCATGATACAGGTTTACTGCTGGGCACTACAGAGAGATTACTTTTATGTGGTACAATAAATTTGTGGATTGTAAGCTCTAACGAGCAGGGCCCTCTGATTCCTCCTGTATTGAATTGTATTGTAACTGTCCTGTCTGACCTAACGTTGTAAAGAGCTGCACAAACTGTTGGCACTATATAAATCCTGTACAATAATAATAATAAAAAAGCGTTATTATACTATACAATATATTATGTACTCTGCCTAGAATTTGAGGTTGTGCCAGATACAACTTTGTGAGGAGAACCACTGGCTCACTCAAGAGTATGTGGTGAGTATTATATGTATGAATGGTGTATTCTGAGCTACCACCTATAATTTGGATATACTGTGTGTGTATATATTCATTATTATCTAGTTCAGGGACTTATATAGTGCCGTCAATTTACACAGCGATTTACATATACATTGTACATTCACATCAGTCCCTACCCTCAAGGAGCTTACAATCTAAGGTCCCTAAATCACATTCATACATATACTAGGGCCAATTTAGACAGGATTTAATTTACCTACCAGCATGTCTTTGGAGTGTGGGAGGAAACCGGAGTACCCAGAGGAAACCCATACAGGCACAGGGAGAACATGCAAAACTCCAGGCAGGTAGTGTCGTGGATGGGATTTGAACCAGTGACCCTTTTGCTGCTAGGTGAATGTGCTATTCACTACACCACTGTACTACTATTTATAGTCCAATGTAAGAGCAGAATTGTCCCTGCATAAATTGTTGAGAATTGTTAGAATTTCAGTTTTTATTTTCAGGGCCCCACAAGACAAGTAAGAAAGGTTTAATGGTGATATAAAGTGTGCAACAGTAAATATTGGTGTGGCCAACCAAAGTAAGCACATTCTACGGCGGGGGGCTGGTCAGAACACACCCACCATGCATCAGTGCAAATCCCTATCATGCTGCACAGTAACCTCTCATGAAAAACCCCTAACATTTCATTCAGTAACCTGCCTTTAGGACACATAATTTACCACAGTGATACAACCACACAGAGCATACCTCAATAGCATATAGTAACCACCTTATGCTGCATAGAAACTTCTTCACTTGTTCTCCAGATTAACAGCAGATACTGTAACATGAAAATTAATAAAAGAAAAAACTTTTTGCATAAACCAAATATGAAAGCTATGTTATTTGCATGTGGTGGCCCTTCCAACAGCATGTTCTGTATCTATAACAATATCACCACTGTTTTAAGAACTGCAGATATATTGGTATATGAGGTATTAATAACCTCACTGTTTTAAGGTGTATAGCAATGAATGCTATCAGTAAATCAAAATAAAGAAGCAGCAGTTATTATTGACCTTTTTGTTGTTCTTCTAAACCAGTGTTCTCAAAATCTTGGCCCTTTGCTTGCCTTTACGCGGCCCTTGGGGCACTATTCCTTCCACTGATGTGGTACTATTCCTCCTACTAACACCAACAATGAGCACCATTCCATCTATTGACACCAACAGTCATAATTTATCCCTCTGACTCCAACGATGGGGCACTATTCCTTCCACTGACACCAACAACGGAGTGCTATTCCTTCCACTGACACCAATTAGTGCACTATTCCTTCTGCTGACACCAAAAATGGGACACAATTCTTCCCACTTATATAAACAATGGAACACTATTGCTCCCACTGATATCAAAGATGTAGCACTATTCCTCCCACTGACACCAACGATGGGGCACTATTCTTTCTGCTGATGCCAACAATTTGGCACTATTCCTCACACTAATGCCGGGTATGGGGCACTATTCCTCACACTAATGCCAGGGATGGGCACTATTCCTCCCCCTACTACCCACAGACGCTATGTTATTTTATTGCACCCGCTACTATCAAGCCTGGGGCATTGCTACTCCCACTGATGCTGGGGCATTTCCTACTCCCAATGGCCACAGTCCGACACCCTAAATCTGAAGGTCGGCAAACTGACCCATTGTTTAGAAAGTTTGGAGACTCGTGCTGTAAACTGATACAAAAAGAAATTTGATTGGAAGTAAGTCCTTGATAACATTTATTAGCAGTAATTGTAAGTATGTATGTGCAGGACTGTCTCTCCTCGTTTTTTCTAAGTTCTGGTTCACAACCATATGCACTTGTCTTTGGAAGTCCTTTTGTATTTGTGTTTGTTATGTTAATCATCTTTGCTCTACCAGTAGTGTACAGCACCATGGGAAATGATTATAGTATATAAATTAATAATACTTATATTACCAATGATTTATAAACAGGTACATTAGGCATTTTTTCCAAAGTAACCAGTCAGACAGTTTCATTAATTCTCCAGTGTTTCCTAATCGCGTATACTACTGCTTAATGGCTTCTATGGTTATAATGCAATGTGCACTTAATGCATGCTTATAATACAGGCCACTGAAGTATTATCTGTGAACTTGAAGAAAAACTTGATTCAGTAAGTGTGTAAGTAAAGACATGTCTTAACATACTGCAGTGGAGTGTTTACAAGCATTTTACACCTCTCCCAGAGCTACTACTATAGTACTGTTCAGGGTTTAACTAGATTGTGTAGTGCCCTCTACCACAGGTAGGTGTTTAGAAATAGATTTTTTCTGTTAGGAGTAGGTAAATTTGATTTGGCCTGTCAGGCCTGATTGTTTTGATTCTGGGCGGGGGAGTGGCCCACAGAGGACTGGAGACTGAAGAAAGCAACATCACTTGGTTACCCATCCCCTCTTCTTCACAAAATTCTGGAAAAGGGGATGGGAAGAGGGGGTGAGGCTTTCTGATGTATGTTGAGGAGCCCTTACCAATCCTCAACCTGGGTTGGCAGGGGGCAGGCCTCCTTAAATACTGTGGTCTGTCCAGTAGGGGGAGGAGAGTTCAGGTGGAAGTGACGGAGATGGAAAAGTGTGGAGGCTGTCAGGGCCCAAAGGGAGCCCCTAGTCTGAGGGGGGATGACCTCAGCCGGGAGCGCTTGGATGTGGCCAGGAGGAGAGAGTGAGATCCTGGCGGAGAGGCACAAGGGTGAGCGGAAGAGGACAGTAAGAGAGAACACTACCAGAGAGATCTCTGGGAGGAACTACAAGTAACAGGTGTTGGTGAGTGACACATAGAAACATAGAAAAGTGACGGCAGAAAAGACTTAGTAGTCCATTGAGTCTGCCCTTTTTTTTGTTTGTTTTTGTTTTTCCATTAACCTCATTATCTGACTATAGATTTATGTTTATCCTAAGCATGTTTGGGAAGTGGAGATGCACAAGACATATTGGGAGGAAGACAGTCTGGAAGAGGTGCAGGAAGAGACTGGGACCCGGTGTCATGGGCAGTGTGCAGATGGCTGGGGGATGTGGTCCATCGTGGCTAGCTAGCACCAACAAACTAGCTTTCTACACAAGGGGAACCTCAACCCCATGCCTGCAAAGGGGGGATGGGAGGCCTGGTAAATCTACATCAGGTCTCACATGGGCTAGCTAGGCCGAACAAGACTGTTTGGAGGCCTGGTAAATTTCCTTCCAGGTTCCACCAGTGCTAAGTAAGAGTTGTGCAGGAGAGAGGAACCAGGAGTTGTCAAAGAAGCAATAAGTGTGCTGGAGAGGAGTTGGAGGAGTGTATATACTGGAGAGTGTATATAATGGTCCCGTGTACAGAACTGTTGATCCTTTGGCATCCCATAACGACCCCAATCCCTATCCAAGTTCAATCCCCAAGTAAAAAAACAAAAACAAAGTGCAAGTCTGTTTTCTGACTCCGAATGCCAGTACGAGTGTGATTGAGGGCAGTTGTGAGCAGGTGAACCACTACTTCCAGCCAGCCCTGTGGGGCCTGGACTACGTACCAGAACTCCTCACATGTGCACTTATTCCAGGCCTATCACTCAGAAATTATTGAAGCAAGGAAATTAACATGATAGTCAGACAACTTGCTTTTTAAACAAGTGGCAGTAGCAGCCTGCTTATTTCTTTTAGCTTAGATTTCCTCTGACAATCTCTTGTAACATGTGAGTAGTCATGTCAAAAGCCTGTATCATGCAGGATGTGAGTAGTCCATAGGAATGCAATAGCAGTTCCCAGTAGTCTTCTGGTACATGCCAGCATCATTAGTAGGCTGTGGGTACGGTCACAAATCCTGTTGCTAAAAAAAACTATTTTTGTGGTCAAAAGCCACATGACTGCAAATTTTCCCTGTTTTGTGCACACTAAGAGTAAGCCACACTTGTTATACAATGGTGACATAAACAAGCATATTTGCTGTAAAACCAGAGACACTTTTATCTGTTTATCACCCTGAAACCTACTGTTTGACCAAGTGTGAGCTCTCACCCGCATATACCCTGGCGGATTTCACCTACCCATGTTTGAAGCTGCAGTCACCTGTGCCATAAATGTTTCTCCTGGGACCTTGTTATACTCCAGGGTGATAAATGTGAGGTATAGCTGTGAAGCCAGTGCATGCTGCTTTATGTTCACTTCTGGCAAGCTTTCTATTCTGCATCTTATCCACGTGCATGTATACAGGCGGTCCCCGGGTTACAAACAAGATAGGGACTGTAGGTTTGTTCTTAAGTTGAATTTGTTTGTAAGTTGGAACAGGTACATTTTTTAAGTGTAGCTTCAGCCAAAAAAACTATTTTTACGCTTCTTGGATAGCATAGGGAAGGGGTAACACCCCAGTAATGTTTGTTTTGCTGTCTATGTTTCTTTTCAGAAGATTTCACCTCACTTCCTGTTCCAATAATAATTGGATTTTGAAAATTTTGGGTTGTTGTGGAAAGAAGGATTGGTGATAAAGTATCAATGGAGACACCTTTTTCCCATAATAACTCTTACAGGAGTGAATTTCCCTTCCTAGGGGTAGATTTCCTCTCACTTCCTGTTGTCTACCCCGTTTATATGTAGGAGTCGTTTGTAAGTTGGATGTTTGTAACTATGGGACCGCCTGTATATATTACACATGCATACCAATCAGCCATAATAATATGACCACTGACAGATTAAGTGAATAACAATGATTATCTCGATAAACTGGCATTTGAAAGTCGGTAGGGTATATTAGGCAGGAAGTAAACATGATGTGCCTAAAGTTGATATGTTGAAAGCAGAGAAAATGGACACATGTATAAAGTACTGTTCTAATGCTTGTATCACTGATATCCACCAACATGACATGTAATGAACTGGTGCAGACCATATAAAACAGCATGTCAGGCTACAATATGCTACAGAAAAATGGGAACTGTGCAACCGACTGCTTCAACGATTAAGTCCACTAGGGGGCAAAACACATCTGTGGGACCTCTATTGCGAGTGGAGAGCAGAGCTGAAGCCACTTTACATTACCTGGTTTAGTTTTGGTCACCATGGGTCGGCGTCCTGTGTGCGATCAGTTGCCATTTTTCTGCAGAAAAAAATCGGCTTTGCAGTTTGTTGTGGATAGGACTGCTTAACTGTAGCCTATGCTGATCCATGTCCACAGTCAAAAGTGCCTACAATGGGCATGTGAGCATCAGAACTGGACCACAGAGCAATGGAAGAAGGTGGCCTGGACTGATAAATCACATTTTCTTTTACATGAAGTGGATGGCCAGGTGCATGTGCGTTGATTACCTGGGGAAGAGATGGCACCAAGATGCAGTATGAGAAGGAGGCAAGTTGGCGGAGGCAGTGTGGTGCTTTGGGCAATATTCTACTGAGAAACATGGTCCTGCCATTCATGTGGATGTTACTTGAAACATACCACCTACCTAAACATTGTTGCTGACCAAGTACAAGTACTTCATGGAAACAGTATGTACTGATGACCGTGGCCTCTTTCAGCAGTATAATGCTCCCTGCCACACTGCAACAATGGTTCAAGAATGGTTTGAAGAAACAATGAGTTTGAGACATTAACTTGGCCTACAATTTCTTTATATCTCAATCATCTTTGGGATGTGCTGGAAAAAAGTCAGATCCATGGAGGCCCCTACAACTTACAGGACTTTTACTGAGAGCTTAGTGCCAGATACCACAGCATACCTTCAGAAGTCTAGTGGCGTCCATGCCTTGATGGCTCAGGACTGTTTTAGCAGCAAAAGGGTGCCTACTCAATATTAGGTGGCCATAAAGTTTTAGTTTATCAATGTATATACATACATACACACACATGCCCATGTCTAGATGCAGTTATGGTTAAATGAAAACTGAAAAACTATGACGATAGAAATGTGGGCACTTGCATTGCTGATTTGATTTTTAAAGACGCTGATGTCATTGGCTGAATGCTTTTGCCTAGTAAGTTGTAAAGGAAATTTGTCAGTTCACATCAGTTTACATAATTGTAGTCTATTTTGTATGTATTGCACACTGCACTCATTGTGCACATGGCACTAATAATGTATCATTACATTTTTGCATTCTTTCGAGCCCTGATTAGTATTAGCCTGCCTATGTTACACCCAGAGGTGTAACTAGAACCTTCAGGGCCCCGGTGTAAGAAACTATGTAGGGCCACCCTGGCCAGGGCCCTTCCCTCTTCCCGCTGATCCTGGGGCCCTTTACTCCCATCACGGGTCCCTTTATTACGGTCCTGCAGTGGCACCCTTTCACAAGTTCAGCAGCGGGCCCCCTTTCCGCCATCTTTTGGGCCTCCCCATGGTGGTAAAATGCCAGGGTCTGGTCTCAATTGCAACCTTGACCTTACTGGTGTCAGTAGTTTTTCATTTTTATTTTAATTTTATTATTTTTTTACCATTTCATTTTATTTCTGTTACAATTTTATTTTTATAATTTTTTACAATTTATTTTAGGAGCTCTGTTGGGGGGCTTTGATGAGATATCAGGGGTCTAAACAAACTTCAGCCCTCAATCTCCATCTGTGTAGCTTCAGCTGCACAGAATGAATAGACAGGAATAGTAGAGTACCGATCCTCCCATTCATTCAGAAATGGAAGTATAGTAAAAAACAGTTTACTATGCTTCAGTTATGAATGAACCAATTGGTACCAATGACTGACTCTGTCCATTCAAAAAAGGAAGGAGCCGGTAAATGACAAATTTACCGACCCGTTTCCATCTCTCCATCATGACACATCTTCTACAGCAGCTGGCAGGAGAGAGGAGGGGGGAAGACAGCAGCTCTGTGGGGGGGGGGGGGGGCAGGGAAGCATGCAGGGACACTGGGAACAGTAAAAGACAAGTAAACTGGATAGGAGGGGCTGCGGGGACAGCATATAGAGGAACTAATCTCCTCCATTAGGAGGAAAATGGAGGAGAATGGTTCCTCTAAATGCCACCCCCGCCATCCCTCCTATCCAGGTGTACAAGGGAGGCACACATGCCTCCTGGACCAACCCCTGCAACCCCTATCGTTACACCCCTGGTTACACCCCTTGTTATCATACAAGTACAATTGTAATATGTAATGTAATACCTATGTAATCATGTGTATAAAAACCTTCAATTACATCATAATAAAGCAGAACAGTTCTTTGGAAAGATGCGGAGTGTATCTTTTGTGTCTGTTCCCTGCAGTAGTTATTAATTTGGAGCCACTAATCAATATGAGGATAGGAGTTGCCTATTTATAAAATTCCATATCACTAGGTTGAAAAGACAGGATCAGGATGACCGTTCCAGGCGCTGCACCTCTTACAAGTTAGTAACAGCAGTTACCAATAATTCTATCCTTTTAATGATGATAGCTGGTGTAATTTTAACGTACAGTTTCTGGTACACAAAACAAATACATTTCTCATGTAATTAATAGCAAATATGGAATGTCATTGTAACTTTAAAGCAAATGCATCGTATGCAAAAAAAGATACATTATGAATATTTGTAGGCTTGATTCATGTTTTCCAGCACAAATTAGAATTTGATTAGGAGTTGCTATTTGCAGTGAATAACTCTATTTATTAACCACTCCAATACCACTTTCACCTACCACTTTAAATGATAACTGCGTGGTCATACAACGCTGTACCCATATGATATTTTTAGACATTTTTTCACACAAATAGAACTTTCTTTTGGTTGTATTAAATCACTACTATTTTTTGCTAAATATATAAAAAAAAGGGCAAACATTTTGAAAAAAAAGTGTTTTTCATGGTTTTTGTTATAAAATTTAGCAAACAAATCATTTTCTTCAAACATTTACGCCAAAAAGTACTCTGCTACATTTCTTTGATGAAAATAACCCAAATCAGTGTCTATTATTTAGTCTGTAGGAAGGTTATAGAGTCCACAAACTATGGTATATAATGTATATCAGATAATCGATCAATCCTAATGTACTGAACATCCGTGACCGCTGGGTCCAGGGATCGCGACATGACAAATGACGGAGCGATCACATGTAAACAAGCCGGCGCTTCTGCCGGCTTTTCTCTCTCCTCTCTGCACAAGAAAAAAAAAATCTTCATATTTCAAAGAATTGTGGGAAAAAATTACAACTTCAAAAAATTCACCATGCCTCTTACTAAATACCTTGCAATGTCTACTTTCCAAAAAGGGGTAATTTGGGGGGTATTTGCACTTTCCTGGCTTGTAAGGGTCCTTTCACACACACGGACCGTTCATCAGTTCATCAGTTTATCAGTTCATCAGTTCATCCGTTTTTCATCCATTTTTTCATCAGTTTTTTTCATCAGTTTTTTCATCTGTGGTGATCAGTTTTTCATCAGTTTTTTTTTACATCCACTACCAATGCAAAAACGGATGAAAAACTGACCGTTCGTCCGTTTACGTCCGTCTTTCGTCCGATCCGTTTTTTGAACGGATGAAAAAACGGAAAATTTCCTACCAAATACTTACCGTAATTTTCCTTTCCTGATGGACTCCATGGCAGCCTACGTGTGGGTTTAGTCCCGCCTCTAATACCCCATAGGACACCTCTCCCATAAATCTTTGCTCCTGGCCGGCGGCCGTGTTCCATAACTAGCCTACTCCAGACATTTTTGGGAGGGACTCCGGCTGCCATGGAGTCCATCAGGAAAGGAAAATTACGGTA
>BLSH010440097.1:2209016-2225971 GCA_018402905.1 Glandirana rugosa
ACGTTCGAGTGAGGTCACGTAGACACACTTGGTCGGGAGTTTTACTTTTGATTACGTCGGTAGTGTAAATTCCTAATCATTCGACGTTATATATTTTGACACCGTAGTAGGTGGACTCGTACGACACCAACCTCGACACAGCCATCAAAGTACAAAAAAGGTATATGTTCCGTAAATCGAAGTTCACAGGTGTCGGGAACACATTTGTATCATACACTTATAACTCCTTTTTAGGACAGATTTAACTACATTTCGAACAATCCTTAGTACCCCGGGGTATGTTGGATGGACTGTCCTGGGGGGGGGGGGGGGTATCGGATGTACTGGGGGGGCCCGTGGGGGTACCCTGTTATAGTTTTGTTATAAAAGTAATTTTTTAGTTACTTTTAGTAGTAATCACCTGGGTTTGTAAGGAAGTATGTATTTTTTTGTATTTAAGGTAGAAGTTCGGTTTTAGATTGGAGCTGGGAGTTGGTGGAATATGTGCATTTACGTTTGGGGAGAATTTTGGCTTGAAGATGGAATTTATGTTTTTTTATGTATGAAGGAATGTTTGGGTCCACTAATGATGATTTTCATTGATTTTTTAATGAAAATATTGTTTTGATATTGTCCCATGGGGGTGCCCGGGGGGGTCATGTAGGCTATGGGGGGGGGGGGGGGTCCTGTCAGGTAGGTTGTATGGGGCCCCATGATTCCTAACAAGCTTTACATCAATTTAGACAGGATTTTTCCTCAATATTCACATACTATGTTTACACAAGGGCTGTGGACACTTGAAGCTAAATGCCTTGTATATGGAAAAAACATGAAACTACCGACACAGCTCCAACCACAGCATGCTCAGGTGGATGATGCCACAGTTTTATATATTGCAGCTTACTAATCCTTAAATGTGATGGCTGCATTAGTTTTCATTTTGAGGGCTGGTTCACACAGATGCACTGGAGTGAGCTTGCAAGCGCATTCCCAACACACAGCATTAAAATAAGAATGGTCGCATGGGCTGGTGGGTACTGATAGAGAGATCAAGTGTGCTGCCCTCCCCTAGATAAGCATGTGAAATGGGAAGGTCCCCCAGTAAGGGTTTTGTGGCAGCAAAGTTTTGATAAGAGGTACATAATTAAAATAACATACCAATTCCTTTATTTTAAAATGTATTATGCATTTCCATAAGTTTGTACACAAAAAAACATGAGTTCTGGTTGTGCAAACAAGGGACCTATGCATCATTATACAATGTTACAGTGTTACAATATGAAGGATCACTACGGTACAGCCATAGCTGCGTCGATTCTCCAACGCGTTTCAACCTTTAAAAGGTTGGTAGGTCTTCCTCAGGGGGAATTGTCCTTTTCTACAGAAATATCAAAGAAGAAAAGACTTAAAGTGGATGTAAACCCACCACCCACCCAGTATAAACTAATGACACAGTATTAATGTATATATACATGCAAGCCTCCTGCATCTATCCCTACGTCTCAAATGTCCTTTCTGTAAGCACTAGCAGCTCTGTAAAACTCTGAAATCAGAGGGTTCTGTTTACTGGAGTTTGGTGGGTGGAGTTGTGATGTCACAAGCCTCCCCACCTGCCTCTATACTGAGACATTGAGGGAGGGAGGGTGGAGTGTAGAACTTTCTCTGCTGTGTGAAGGAGATAAGCAAATTGCTTGTCACTCACAGAGCAAGGGGCAGACGACTATTTCCCTGTTAGTCGGACTTTCTCTTCCTGAAAAAAGATAAGCTCATTACTCACAGTTGGATTAACTCTTTGTGGCAAGACTGGGCACAGATGACATAACATGCTGTACTCTACCAGGCAGAATTATTCATTAAATTTATTTTTTTTCGGGTTTACATCCACTTTAAGTATAAGCTCAAAAGTCAAACAAATATCATATTTATACACATGTAAAACTTACATTTATCACTGGGCATTGCATTGACTTTGAGGCACCAGCCCCAAAAAAACAGAGCATGGTTAAAATCAGGCTAACAGTGAATGGCTCATCGTCGGCTGTCCCCGCTCCCGTAGCTCAATAGCCTGCCTTAGCCCAGAGGCTTACAGAGGGTCATACGTGGCTCCCTCTATGGAGGGATATAGCAAGCTGTGCCAGAAATGTGTCCTATATTAAATTGATAAAGTTAATTAGTGCCATATTGAGTTTATTTATACAGGGTGGTCAGAGCATGGGTCGCCCCCTAAAGGTTAAAATGCAAATATTTGTAAAGAGTACTGTTGATAATCTCATACATAACTACACGTAGTGTTAGTGTAAATGTCTCCCTGTGTGCCCAAAATCTTATGTTCCCCCTTTATAAAACTTCTTCTATTGATGCTATCTTAAGCAATAAAGGCTAAAATGTCAATGGAGTAATTCAAATAGTGGAAGTATCTGAGATTAAACCAATTGGGGCAAGTATAATGTGAGGTACAAGTGGAAGTGATGGGGTAAAGTGATCAGATGGAAGAGGTGAAAACTGCTTACAACAAACACTGTGTACAAGAGTGATAGGAGCAAGCAAAATGAGTATCAAACAGGAAGTGAAAAGTTGAAAAAAGAAGTGAAAAATGAGATGAGTGAAGAAAAGTGAAAGGGAGTGAGAGGGGATTGAAAAAAAGTTAGTGTAATGTGAATTTAAATGGCATATTTACCTATAAATCACAGAAAGCACGATAAATCAAAAACATGCAATGAAAATCAATCACCCTTGTAAGGGGAGATTAAAAAGCCCCGAACAAGAAAGAAAAAAAGCCATTCACAGTGTGTATGAGCAATGTGTAGGACTAAGGCTCGGTTCACACTGCAGCGATGCAGGAACCCTGGGAATCCACTGCGGGTTCCCGCATCGCATGTCTCCCAGCGGCAGTTCACACTCTTACTGCCACAATTGCTGGACAGCTTAGTCTGTTAAAGTTGTAGTAAACCCTCCTATCATTTTCAGCCAAGGAAGCTTCCATCTTGGCCTCTGTTTGATCTACAATTGCCATGATGCTGCACTTGTGATGAGCTATCATACCAGCCATTGGATGGTTTGACAGTTTGGTTTAGAGCACAACCAATGGGAGTGTTACATTTCTGGGATGTGCAGCACTCCAGTTTTGCTAAATTGGCACTGTAGTCACACGGAACATCTGAATCATCAACAGCCAATTAAAGTGGTGCCACCCACAAGGGGAATCCCCCCTCCCCTGCCACATTTGGCATGTAATTTTTTTTTGGGGGGGGGTGGGTACCTAGTTTTGACGGTACCCACTCCCACTTCCGCTCAGATAGCCTAGGTGATCCGAGCAGAAGTTCTCCTCTCCCCCTCCCTCCCTGCAGTCTTCTGGGACACGTCACAGGTCCCAGAAGACTGCCAACCGTCCAGGAAACTTGTGCATGCACAGTGCACACCTGGCTGTGAAGCCTCAAGCTGTCACAGCCGGGTGCCCACAGTTGAAATGCTGGCGCCGGGGAGAGGGAGAGAAGCAACCGCTCGGGTGAGCTGATCGCTGGATCCTGAGACAGTGTGTGTTTATTAAGAGTCAGCCGCTACACTTTTTTGTAGCGGCTGACTTTTAATAAACACAAAAGTGACTGGAGCTCCTCTTTAAATTACAAATTAAAGAAAAAAAAAATCGGTCTTATCAGGAAACGAAGGGACTAATTATAAATGATACACTGCCATCTGGCAGCATCATTATTAAAGTGGTTGTAAAAGTAGAAGTTTTTTCTTCATGCATTAAAATAAAAAGCCTTCTGTGTGCAGCAGCCCCCCTCAGCCCCCCTAATACTTACTTGAGCCCCCTCTCGATCCAGCGATGTCCATGAGTACCTTGGCTGTCAGGGACTCTCCCTCCTGATTGGTGCCATTGGCTCCCACTGCTGTCAATCAAAGTCTGTTAGCCAATGAGGAGAGACAGGGGCGGGGCCTAACCACAGCTCTGTGTCTGAATGTATACATGGAGCTGCGGCTCGGGTGCCCCCATAGCAAGCTGCTTGCTGTGGGGGCACTCAGCAGGACAGAGGGGCCAGGAGCACAGAAGAGGGACCAGAGAAGAGGAGGATCTGGGCTGCAAAAGTAACTGAAGTATAAAATGTTTGTTATTTTTATAGAAAAAAATTTGACTTTAGTATCACTGATTCATCAACATAGCAGACAATTTGGTGTTTCTTTATCTTATATATATCTTATATCTACCTACACACCAGAAAACCCTTCATGAACTCAGTGGTATTTTCCATTTCTAGATATGACTTCATAATGGTTTTCCCTTTTTACACAGGAAGGTCTATGTTTGTAGGAAACCTGTCATAAGAAAAACATGTAGGGTAGATGTTGATATCATTCTGAAAATACAAACTAACTGGAGCTCATGCTGAACCTCTGCTTTCCATACATCCTCCTTCTCGGACCCAAAATAAGTATACAGATCAGTAATTTCAGAAGATCTTTATTACTTTTAACGTGCCTTGTACATAAAATAAGGGCCATGTATGATTTTCTGTACATGTTAACATAAGTTAAGTTACATAATGTGCATTAACACACCACAAAATGTAAATGGGCTCTTAATGCTTTAAGCGCCTTGTTTCTGTGCATGGTTTGTAATTATATTTATACATTGAGGCAGCCATATTTGCTTATTTCTACTTCCTACTTTGCAGTCCTACACAGTCATTGTGATTCACTACTCCTTCCCACAATGCTGGTCTATGAGGTGTCAAAATCATTAAACACAGTGCACTCCCAGTGTGGGTGACATATTATCTCAGCAGCTGTTAAAACGGAACCCTGAGCAAACAGAAAACAATACAGAGGCAACACATATAAGAGAACTGTTGTACCTGACAAAGGATGTGAATGTATGTCCATCTAACACAGACCCCTTACACAGCTTAGCCAGGTCAATACCACTTAGGCCTCATGCACACATACGTTTTTTGACGCCAACTTTTTTTGGCGTTTTTTGCAGCTCTCCATGTTAATCAATGGCCCCATAAAAACGCCGGCATTTTTGAGCTGTAGAGGGTGTCAGCGTTAGTGAGCTGAAACTAGAACCCACGGCCAGCGCGTTCTGAGGCTGTAACGTTTTGACGTTCTTTGAAGCAGACACCGCAAAACGCTCACTAACGCCGTGCCGGCATTAACCGGCATTTTTGATGCCGACATTCTTAGGTTGCAAAATAGCAGAGGATTTTTAAAAAAAAAAAACGCCTATTGACGCCGACGTTCACAAACGCTCATTAACGCCGGTGCAAAACGCGCTGAAAAAAACGCAGATTTTTCTCTGACGTCGGACCTGACATTTTGCTTATTTTTAACATACGCCCATGTGTAGTTACAATGGTGTCCTCTCTCCACCCCTAGCCTGCTAACTCGACAATGAAGGAGCAGCAGTAGACTGATGAGATCATCCCTCTGCTCACTGTGTTCTCTCCTCCTACGAGCATGTTTCTTGTTAGTATATTTATATCAACCTTAATTGGCTTCCTTTCCTGCCTTTCATTCATGCCTTTCATTCTCCTAGTCTGAATTTAAAAGAAATATATTTTATGATTTATTAATGAATACAGAGCTGCATTAATTTGTGTTGTTTATATCTGACTAGAGTTCAGCTTTTAAGGTATTAACCCCTTACCCTTTGCCCCTGTAGCGTCGTTTATTGAAACCCCACAAAAGTGGAAACCGGAAGTGACGTTCCGTCCCCGCTATATTGCTACACCCACATACGTCCACAGTAAGGATACAAAGAGAAGGCGGCAAACGGACATCTTATTACACCCACCGGAGTTTTTAATTTGACACTTATTTTTAACAGTAAATGGAGCTTACATACTGAAATACATTATATAGAATTACGTGACACGTTTTTCATGTTATGTTTTAAAAGCTGCGGTGTTCTGTGACATTTCCTAAGCAGTGAGATTGCCAGGCTTGCCCCTGCTTTTAAAATATAACTCACCTGACAGCGGCTGCGATAATGAGTATTGTGAGCACGCGCGCCGCCAGAGGTGCGCTCACGCGCTCACTGTGTTCCGGGGGGGGGGGCATGGAGCGGGTAGGGCGGACTTGATCTCAGTGAGAGAACGGAGGTCCGAGTATGTAAGCACGGATCTCCGTTCTGACAGAGGGGAAGGGATGGGATCACAGGCTTCCTGTATATGGGAGCCGTGATCACTCCCCTCCCCCTGCCAGCCCAGCCCACATACAGTTAGAACACACTGAGGGAAGACAGTTAACCCTTAGTGCGCCCCCTCCCGGTTAACCCCTTCACTGCCAATGGCATTTACACAGTAATCAGTGCATTTTCATAGCACTGATCACTGTATAAATGCCAATGGTCCCAAAAAAGTGTTAAAATGGTCCGACATGCCCGCCGCAATATCGCAGTACCGCTAAAAATCCCAGATCGCCGCCATTACTAGTAAAATATAAAAAAAATTAAAACCCCATAAATTAATTCTCATCATTCGTAAACGCTACAACTTTTGCGCAAACTAATCAATAAACACCGATTGCGATTTCTTTTACCAAAAATATGAGGAAGAATATAAATCGGCCAAAACCGAGGAAAAAAATGTGTTTTATATATTTTTTTGGATTTGTATTTTAGCATAAAGTAGGAAATATTGTTTTTTTTTTGCAAAATTGTCGCTCTTTTTTTGTTTATAGTGGTGATCAGAAATTACGCAGAGGTGATCAAATACCACCAAAAGAAATCTCTATTTGTGGGGAAAAAAGGATGCAAATTTTGTTTGGGTACAACGTTGCACGACCGCGCAATTGTCAGTTAAAGCGATGCAGTGCCGAATTGCAAAAAGTGCTTTGATCCTAGACTGGAAAATCCTTCCGGGGCTGAAGTGGTTAAAAATAAAAACCTAAGCCGAATGTACCTTGTATTTACCTAAATCTGTTGTCACGTCATGTTTCAGTAGAAGGGAAAAAACACAATTCTTGTCAGAGGATTTTTTTTTTTTGCTGCTTATCTTCTGTAGGAGAGATTTTTCTTCAGTTCATGGGGTCAGATCAAGGATTCACAGAGCACTAATGGATTTGTAAAATCACTGGTGTTATTATCTATGCATGTTAAAATTCACTTATATTGTGTGCATTTAGGAATGCATCCTGCTCTTTTTAAAAACAATCTATTGAGCTGGCCAGAGGGGGAGGGGGGATACAAAGAAGCATAACTTCCCCTTTTGGGTGAAGTTCCGTTTAAGGCGAATCATTTTCTACCAAGTTCACTATATGGGTCACTTATGTATTTATACATGATGATCTCAGTCTCCTCTTCTCAAAAGAATAAATTCAGTTCCTGTAATCTTTCTTCATAGCTGAGCTCCTCCATGCCTTGGTTGCCCTTCTCTGCTCTTTCTCCAATTCCCCAATATCCTTTTTGAGAACTGGTGCCCAAAACTGAACTGCATATTCCAGATGAGGTCTTACTAATGATTCGTACAGGGGTAAAATCATGTCTCTCTCTCTCTAGAGTCTATAACTCTTTTAATACAAGATGCTAGCTTTAGAAACTGCAGCTTGGCATTGCATGCTATAATTAAGCATAACTTCACTCAAACAGTGAAGACCCACTTGTTTTCTCCCTCCCTCTTGCCTATAACTGAGCTACAGGTTTCATTTGGGGAGATCCTAGCCTAAATCCTAGTACATACTTGTAGGTTTATTTTGTTCAACCCATAGGGATGAACAGAAAAAAAAAACCTGACAGGTCAGAGCCGCTGTACTAACAATCCAATGTTAGTACAGCAATCTCCCCTGCTGTTCTTTTGTGTTCTGACAGGAGGACAGACTCCCCCCCCCACCACCACCACCACCACCACCAGAACACTGGCCATTGGCTAAGAGCACTGATCTGGAGCCAGTCAACAGACCTTGCTTTGGTAATGCCCCTTCGCTTCTGTCGGACCAGCTGCAGTACACACGGGCTGAATGTCGGCCGGTTTCTCCCGACATTTGGCCCCATGTGTATGGGGCTTAAGCGAAAATGATAACTCTCTGGGAAACATTACATGTCCCAGGAGTTTGCAGGACTACTATTCAGGTCTGCAGGAGGACCATTCATGAATTAATTTGTGCATGCACAGTGGGGTGCTGGCTGTGGTTCATCAGGAGTGCACAGCCAGCTCCCATACCCAAGATGGAGGCACCAGGGACCCACAGCAGTAAGAAGAACCAGTTGTGCGAAAACAGTGCTGGACTCCAGGCACTGGAAAGTACCTGATTCTTAAAAGCCAGCAGTACAGTAAGTTGCTGACTTTCCTCTTTAAGGAATCTACATGCTTTAGCTATCTAATATATCTGAAAAATGAACTTAGTCATTACACAGATAGCCAGAGAGTCCAAAAGAACAGACAATGTAGGAACAAGGGGATGCGCAGGCCAGTGGTATGAAGCACCAGGTCAGATATCACGTGGCAATCATATGGCCTGACATGGTGCTCATTCCACAACATATTACAGTCTCTAAGGTCATGCTGTAGTAACTTTCCACTGTGTTGTGCTCAAGTTGCAGAAAACATTCAATTGCTCTGTTTTGAGCTTTATAATCTCTGACTAATCTAATATCCTCCAATGCCAAGGAAGGTATGATAAAAATAAATCTAGTTAAGGTACTTTTTTCTTTATTGTAGATCTCCTATGGAATGAGGAGACAGCATATTACAATGCTATTTAAAGCAGCAGAAAGAGGAAGATACCACTTCCACATTGTAACTCAAAGATGTTTGTGAAGAAAAAAGTAAAATGTTCTGAATTGTGTCTCTTGCATTCTGGATGAGGAGATTACAATAAATTGACATAAGCAATGGTACACTGAAAATGAAACTTTAACCTGTAACAGGATGTGTCTTGTGGGAACTTTAGTGCATGCTATGGGGGCTGAGTACGTACGTAACGTATATCATTTACAAGTATAGTATTTGGAAAGTAACCAAGGGGAAATGCTTGTGGGGAGGTAAATATGAGACGCATGTGACAAATACAGCAGCACTTGAGGTTTACTAGACTAACCCCAACAAAGATATAGCCATTTGCTTAGATATACTATGTTACTAGCTCTGTATTTATCTACATTAACCAGTTCAGCTCCTGCACCTGTATGCCCAGAGAAATTTTTATGTTTCAGCTATGGGCCCATCAATTCAGCAATAAGTTTGTCATTAACCGCTTGCCAGATTAACACACTAATAGATAACAGGTGAGTTAGCGATGCGCTGACAAACAAACAGTCATATAGAGTCCATAGGAAACAAATGCTGGGGAATGGTGGTCTTGATAGGAGAAGGGACACATACATACACTGGTAGCTCCTCAATGGGTCAGAGATCCCCTCAAAAGCATGTAAACCATAAAAGAGGGCGCCAGATCAGTATGAGCAAAATAAAAAATGCAATTTATTCAGTATCACTTACATGTAAAACTGCTGTGAGCTGTATACAAGGCTAGTATGGTGTGCTCGGCTGGAAAGCAGCGTTCTCGATGGATTGAAGAGCAACTGCAGGCACAAGCCGAGACACCATCGCGGAGAAAGCTGGTGGCACCCTGGGCTCTCACATGCATCACTGGAGGTGAATCTACAGGCAGAGATGGGGCAGACCGCAATGCGTTTCTGAGGCCCAGGCCCACCATACTATCACAGTCCTGATCACCGCCATTACTAATATAAAAAAAAATGAATAAATAAAAATTCCAGTATATATATTTCATACTTTGTAGACACTATGGAGTTGATTTACTAAAGGCAAAGAGACTGTGCACTTTGCAAAGTGTAGTTGCTCCAGAGCTTAGTAAATGAGCAGGAGTTCTGCAGACTTCCATCATCCAATCACATGCAAGCAAAAATGTTGTTTTTTTACATTCCCCTTGCATGTGATTGGGTATTCTTTGCAAAGTGACCCTTTATCTCATTTACTAAGTTCTGGAGCAAAAGCAAAGTGCACAGTCTATTTGCCTTTAGTAAATTAACCCCTATAACTTTCGAGAAAACCAATCAATATACGCTTATTGGGATTTTTTTTTTTTTTACCAAAAATATGTAGCAAAATACATATTGGCCTAAATAAATGAAGATATTTTTTTTTACATTTTTTATTGGATATGTTTTATAGCAGAAAGTAAAAAATATTATTTTTTTTTCATTTATAATTCAAAAAATAAAAAACCCAGTGGTGATTAAATAGCACCATAAGAAAGCTCTATTTGTTTGAAAAAATTATATAAATTTAATTTGGGTACCGTGTTGCATGACCATACAATTGTCAGTTAACCTTCCTGGCAGTGTGGCTCGGGGTGAATTTTCATTACCAAAAGCGGTAACCCCAAGCCACACTCGGGATTGCATTGCTGGATCCAGGCAGTGTTACTTGCCTTGTCCCCTGAATCCAGCGATGTCCCCCCCGCTGTGTCTTCTGCCCAATTCACTGTGATGCCGGGCTCCGTTCCCTGCGAGCGTTGCATCCCACGGGGGCAGGGCCCGGCGGCAAATTCGAAAAGTGAAACACGCACAACACGTACAGTACACTGTAATCTGTAAGATTACATTACTGTATGAAAACATTACACATCCCTTTTGTCTCTAGTGGTTTGTCCCGTGCCCTGCATGCACTTTTATGTTATATATGCCATTCTTTCTGCCTGGAAACTTGAGAATGTCCATGGCATAAAAAAGCATCCCTTTACGTCAAAAGTGGTTTTTGATCAGCTAGAAAACAGCGATAGTAAATAAGAATCACTTGCAGAATTGAGCGATACTGATTTGTGGGGAAATTCATCATCAGACACTGAGGCTGCATTCACACCTGAGGGTTTTGTAGCTTGAAGCCTGAAGCTACAAAACGCTGGAGACGAAAAAAATCAATGATTCTCTATGGAGATGGTTCACATCTCCACTCAAAAACGCCTGAAGCCAAAAGCCTGAAAACGCCTGAAGCTCAAACAAGTTCTGGAAGTATTTTCGTAACTTGATTTGGGCGTTTTTCTACTTTTTACATTGGTGACTTTTTGACTTGTACAAAATTGCGGTAAAAAAGTGTGTATTTCTGCCTGAAAAGCTACGCCCAGGTGTGAATGCAGCCTGAAAGTAACGACATGGACAATTCTGCAACTGAGCAAATTTCAGTGTTTTTTATTTGATTACATTATTGAATATTATTATTATATTATCATTTTTGATAATTGTTTTTAGTTATTTATTATATTATAATTTATGATTTCATGTTTCAAACTTTATCATACCCGGGATGTCTACTAGACTCTTGTTTGGACAGATTTAAGTGAGTTATTCCTAAGAATTACAGGCCTACAATATAAAACGCCAAATTTCTATGTGAAACAATGCACCACTTTGAGACGCAAAAATCATACCGCCAGGGAGGTTAAAGTAATCCCGTGCCAAAAAGCAGAAAATGGCCTGGTCATGAAGGGGGTAAATCTCGTGGAGGGGAAGTGGTTAATCAAGAGAACAAAGTAATGCATAAATCGTTTTTGAACAAGTAAGCCTTCTCTTGGTAATATTGTTTTGCAAATATTTTTTTTACAGATTAAAGATTAAATTTATACAATTTCGTTTTTAGTACAAAGCATTTAAAAAAAAAAAAAGGGGAACCCCTTATAAATGCCAAACATTATTGAAAATTGTTTGGTGATAAGAAAATAATTGCAAAAAAACAAACAAACAAACAGAAAATATTTAATAGAAGAAAGGGGAGGAAGACGTTAAATTAAGGATGGTTTGGGTTGAGTAAGAGTTCAGAAGGGGTTAAATAGAAGCACGTTTTATTTAAATAAAATTTATTTTTACTTGTAAGACTGTTTTTACCTCACTAACATATGCAAATATTGCCCCTTTGAATTAATACAATGTAATAACAATTCTCATTAAATCCTCTGAACATTGTTTGGACCCTGCTTGGAAATGTATCATTTGTTGAACTTTGTAGAGGAATCAAAGTATATCTCCAGTCAATTTTTTTTCAAACTTTATTTTTGTTTTGGTTACTTTGGATGGTTTGGAAATTTTGTCATGTTTTGATTGCAAAAAATTTTCTCCACAAATGAGATTAATCATAGTGCACACTAACAGGTAAAGTGATGAGAAATCCAAAATGCTACAGTAATGTGGACACCTATTCCAGTGTCAAAGAATGAATTTTCTTTCACTTTGGGGAAATTCAATTTCACTGCTCTTGTGCTTTGCTGTTTAAAAAGTTCAGTCTCAAATTTGAATCGCACAAAAAGAGCCTGAATTGAACTTTGCTATGCTTTCACTTTAGAAATCCAATAGTGCTACCTGATTCCCAATCTGCCCCCAGGACATGCAGCAAAGTCTCAAGCAGGAAAAAACCTTGACATTTTAACTATTCCTGAGACATTATGTCACCACAGATTTAGATGATTTTTCTTTTTAAATAACATAGTGATTTGTTGGAGGGACGAAGGTGTGTGTGTGTGTGTGTGTGTGTGTGTGGGGGGGTAATGTTTGGAGTTTAACCACTTCAGCCTCGGAAGGATATACCCCATTCTTGCCCAGAGCACTTTTTGTGATTCAGCACTGCGTCACTTTAACTGACAATTGCACAGTTGTCAATCAACATTGACATCCTTTTTTTCCCACAAATAGAGCTGTATTTTGGTGTTATTTGGTCACCTCTGCGGTTTTTTTTTTTTACAAAAAAAGAGCGACAATTTTGAAAAAAAAACAATATTTTTTACTTTTTCCTATAATACATATCCAAAAAAATATATAAAAGAACAAATTTATTTATCAGTTTAGGCCAAAATGTATTGTATATTTCTCGTAAATAAAATCGCAAAAGGTGATTATTGACTGGTTTGTGCAAAAGTTACCACGTCTACAAGCTATGAGAATTGATTTATGGCATTTTTATTTTTTATTTTTTTTGCTGCGATTTTTATCAGGACTGCTATATTGCATCGGACAGATCGGACACTTTTGACACATTTTTGGGACCATTGACATTTATACAGCAATCAGAGCTAAAATTAGCCACTGATTACTGTATAAATGTCACTGGCAAGGAAGGGGTTAACCTGTAGGAGGTGATCAAGGGGTTAACTGTGTTCCCTCACTGTGTTCTAACTGTATGGGAGCTGGGCTGGCAGGGACATGACAGATCTAACTGATCCTGATTACAGGGATCAGTAGATCACTGTCATGTCCCCTGACAGAAGGGGAAACCGCCATGTTTACATTGGCGGTTCCCCGTTCCGCCTCTGTATTAGGTGATCACAGTTCGCCGGCGGACATTGAATCCGCCCGACCCGCGGCCACACTCACACAGCATGTGTGCCCGCCCACAACTGCGCCGTCTATATACGGTGATTCGCGCAGCGCTACCACAGTGCAGCAGTAAATGTACATGACACAGGCGGGGATCAGATACGGATATAAATTTAGGCTCCATTCACACTAGTGTGATTTCACATGCGACTTGAGTTGCACAGAATCGCATGACAATGGAATTTGCATATTTATCAATGGTGCTCATTCACATGAATGCAACTCAGCACAGTGTGATTTTGGAAAAGATTCCTGCAGTACTATGGGGTGATTCCAGTATGATTATGACCCCATAGAATATGCAAACCACATCCTAGTATCATCGAAGTTACCCTACATAATCGCACTAAAAAGTCAGATAAAAATCTAATTACAGCAGTGTGAACCTAGCCTAATGCAGCTTTATGCTCATTAATAAATCATTAAGGATGTGGCACCCTCCTAGATAGGTGCTAGGATTCGATAGACAGATTTAGTGGTAGCTCATTTTGTTTGTGGAGCTTGTCACGCTGTATTTAGTGTGACTGCAATTGTTCTGTTTGGTAAATCTAGTTTGCGCACTGTAATCAGTGCAGTTCAGAGTTGCCACCTCATCCCTTTAAACCTGAACACATATGAATTACACAGACTCTGAGGTTGATTAAGGT
The DNA here is from genome assembly GCA_018402905.1 of Glandirana rugosa. Taxonomy (NCBI): domain Eukaryota; kingdom Metazoa; phylum Chordata; class Amphibia; order Anura; family Ranidae; genus Glandirana; species Glandirana rugosa. The sequence continues at coordinate 2,222,967 of BLSH010440097.1, forward strand.
GGTAATTAAACTCACTTGGTGCCTCATCTGCATTAAATTAGCCTCAGAACCTGTGCAATTCATATGTGTTCAGGTTTAAAGGGATGAGGTGGAAACGCTAGACACTGTATTCGACTAGTTAAGTCTGCTCAGTGTGCTCAGCTAGTGCCAGCCTGAAAGCTCCCTCTGTCTCCAGAGGGCTTAAGAAGTTTGTGGACCACAGATGTGGAGGTATACAGATGGCAACATGAACATTGATACAGCCCTGGCCTATTTCAGGGAGCTGAGCCCCGAAGGCATGCTGGGAGACTGTATGTATTCTGAGAGCACACTGGGCTGTGGGTCTTTTTCTGTAGAGAATCAGTCCAACCTGGAGGGCTTGCTGCCCTTCAGGGCAATGCTGTCACGTGCCTGCTGCCTGTGAGGACTCGGGTGGGCGACCCGGGGGCCTGGATGCTGGGATCCTGGAGAGAGCTAACTGAGGGGCTGTCTGCTGGAGATCTGGTCTTGTATCACTGGAGAAAAGTGTTGCTTGGAAGTTGGAAGGATGCAACCAGCTGTCCTTTTGCTTTGTGTGACTACAGACCGAAATCTTAGAGACGTTTGGGCTGCTGTCATCCCTGTGTGGACGTGTACCGCGAATCGCCGTAAATAAACGCACCCGCTCGTACCCGCCGCACTCCGGAGGAGTGTGCCAGCAGCTCGGGCGGACCCGATATCCGCCGGCGAGCCGCGATGAGCTGCCAGAGCCAAAGAACGGGGAACTGCCGATGTAAACACGGCGGTTCCCCATTCTGACAGTGGGGACATAAGAGATCTACTGATCCCTGTCACTGGGATCAGTTAGATCTCTTATGCCCATAACAGTCCAGCCCCCATACAGTTAGAACACGCCTAGGGAACACAGTTAACCCCTAGATCTCCCCCTGCAGGTTAACCCCTTCACTGCAAATGACATTTATACAGTAATCAGTGCATTTTTATAGCACTGATCGCTGTATAAATGCCAATGGTCCCAAAAAAGTTCCAAAATGGTCCGACATGTCCGCCCCAATATTGCAGTACCGCAAAAAATTGCAGATCGCCGCCATTACTAGTAAAAAAAATAAAAAAAAATAAAAACCCCAAAATGAATTCTCATCATACGTAAGCACAGCAACTTTTGCGCAAACCAATCAATAAACGCAGATTGCGATTTTTTTTCCCCAAAAATATGAGGAAGAATATAAATCCGCCAAAACCGAAGAAAAAATGTTTTTTATACATATTTTTTTGGATTTGTATTTTAGCAAAAAGTAAGAAATATTGGTTTTTTTTTTGCAAAATTGTCGCTCTCTTTTTGTTTATAGCAGTGATCAGAAATGATGCAGAGGTGATCAAATACCACCAAAAGAAAGCTCTATTTGTGGGAAAAAAAGGACACAAATTTTGTTTGGGTACAACATCGCATGAACGCGCAATTGTCAGTTAAAGCGACGCAGTGCCGAATTGCAGAAAGTGCTCTGGTCCTAACGTGGGAAATCCTTCCGGGCCTGAAGTGGTTAAAAGGGACACAGGCTGGTGTTCCGAAGAGCTTGGTCCATCTAATCCTCTGTAAAAAGGGACTCTGCTCTCATGGCTTTATGAAAGGAGTTGCAATTAACTATTATTACTACTTCAAAGCTAAAGTCCTCTGTTTGTTTCTGTTTCAATGCTTTTATTGAAGTATTTTCACAAAAGAGAATATAAAAATGATGACAATAGATGCAGATCCTCCACAAAGTAAAATACATACATAATACGTAATAATCCAAAAATGTTTAAACTAAAAGAGCATAGAAAAGGCGTTATTCCTAAAAGCTTCACAAACAGTATAAAAAGCATTGTCCTTGGGGGGCACCCCAAACCTTATTCAAAACACTAAGTGGTACATTAACATGGGACACTTCAAGCCTGCTTTTTTTAATTAAGGGCCATAACCTTGAAAAACTGAGAAGACAAAGCAATTACATATGACACTTCCGAACTTAAAGCGGAGTTCCACCCAAAAATGGAACTTCCGCTTTAAGCACTCCTCGCCCCCTTACATGCCACATTTGGCATGTAATTTTTTTGGGGGGGAGTGGATACCCTATTTTCAGAGGGACTTCCTGTCCCTCTTCCTCTTTCCTCTTCTGGGCCGCCTAGGCGACTCCTCCTCTCCTCCTAGGCGGCCCCTCCCTCCTGGCAATCTTCTGGGAGATGTCACAGGTCCCAGAAGATTGCCTGGCCACTGGCAACGTGCAGCACGACTCGCACATGCTCAGTGCATGCCCGGCCGTGAAGCCACGGCCGGTGCCCACATCTGCAATGCCGGCGCTGCAGGGAGGAGGGGGGAGACGAGCGAGGCTTCGGGTGCAGCCATCGCTGGACCGGGAGACAGGTAAGTTACTGTTTATTAAAAGTCAGCAGCTACACTTTTTGTAGCTGCTGACTTTTAATAAACTAGAAAAACGAGTGGAACTCCGCTTTAAGGTCAGTATGTAGGCCACAATAGGTTGGAGATATGCCTGGTATAAACTGTAGGCATTCAGAGAAGGGGGCCTATACCTTAACCACTTGCCGACAGTGTAACGTGGAAACACGTCGGCAAGTGGCACCCATTGTTGTGGGAGGACGTTATATAACGTCCTCCCACAATCGCGCTCCCGCGCGCCTCCTGGGGCGCGCACCTGGGAGCATCCGTGACCGCCGGGTCTATGAGACCCGGCGCATCACGGATCACGGTAAATGGCCGCTTGGAGCGGCCGTTTACCATGTGATCGCTCCGTCAAATGACGGAGCATCACATGTAAACAAGCCGGCGGAAGTGCCGGCTTGTCTCCCCCCTCTCCGCACCGATCGGTGCAGTGTGACAGGGGAGGGGGGAGAGGGGGGAGAGAGGAGATGCAGCGGTGCTGTGGGCAGGATCTGAAGTGCCCACAGCACCGCTATGTGCCAGGCAGGGACCCCCTGATCACCCATGCATAGTCATACATGATCACACATCATTCACACATACATACATG